>JADRCH010000078.1:5334962-5470871 GCA_019843965.1 Rhynchomys soricoides | reverse complement strand
ACAGACACAGACACGCCGAGCCTGCGACTATCTTTGTTCTGTGTTTTGTATTTCTTACCTCCAAGCTGGCCTGGAAGGCGCTGGACATGATTTGGTCATGGGGACCAGAGCGGTAGAGCAGCATCAGGTGGACATAGAAGAAGAGTAAGTATAGGAAGACTGGGACGATCAGCAGGGCCACAGCTCTGGCAAGCAAGTGACTGAGCACGCACATCTGCCAGAGGAGAGGAGAAGATAGGCCTTTCTATCTGCAGAGTGGTGCCATTTCCAGATACTGCATAGAGGCTTAGGGGAAGTTACTAAGAAGCCCTATCTACTCCCATCTGCTCTTGAAACCTTGAGGATCCACTCTTTTTTTTTTTAAAAGGATTTATTTTATGTCTATGAGTATACTGTAACTGTCTTCAGACACACCAGAAGAGGGCATCAGATCCCATTACAGATGGTTGTGAGCCACCTTGTGGTTGCTGGGAATTGAACTCAGGACCTCTGGAAGAGCAGTCAGTGCTCTTAACTGCTGAGCCATCTCCCCAGCCCTGAGGATCCAACTACTCCCGAGGACAGCTTCAGACCCCCACCCCCAAATACCGCAGACTCACGAGGCCCTGACATGACCACCTACATTTGACAAGGTCTGGTCTCCGATCAGGTTCCAGGCATGGACAGCTGCAATGCTGAGCACGAGCAAGTAGGTGAAAATTCCCATGTATTTGATCCTGAAAAAGACGACTGAAAAAGGTTAAGACAGACAAGCCCACAGACAGGAGGGATACTATCCAAGTCAGGGGCTTTCACTCACCCAACCGCACAGGAACAAG
Source organism: Rhynchomys soricoides (assembly GCA_019843965.1). Classification (NCBI taxonomy): domain Eukaryota; kingdom Metazoa; phylum Chordata; class Mammalia; order Rodentia; family Muridae; genus Rhynchomys; species Rhynchomys soricoides. The sequence continues at coordinate 5,470,053 of JADRCH010000078.1, read as the reverse complement.
AGACCCCGGTCAGCAGTAGCCACAGCCACCAGCGCACTGAGAAAGGGCTGGACAAAATGGGAGAAAACAGAAGAACAACAAGGAGGCGGTCATAGGACTCATCCCACAGGTCGGGGGGTACCGAGCTTATCTGAGCAGTCTCTACGTTGGCCTGTTCTACTGGGTACCAGCCACAAGAAGGACCCCACCTCCCTGTTTGGGTCTCAGAAGAACTTCTGTTTGTCAGGAAAACCAATTTCCTGTGGGTTAAAGCTAAAAAACTGATGTACTTATAAAACCATGGGCTAAGTAAGGGTCATCCTGAAGTATTAAGTAACCAAAGGTATTCTGTAAGCAACTCCTCAAGGTAAAAGACTAAAAGTCAGCCACTGCTAGGTGCAGGTACTCCTGTAACCCCAGCGCTTCGGAGGCTGACACGGAGGCATGGCTGCCAGCTAGGGTTCCACAGTCAGACCCCGACTAAAAACTGAGGGAAACAACCTAGAACCCCTTTCTCCTAACAAGGAGTGTGTCTCACTTTCCATACCTGTGTGTCTGAGAGTTGAAGAACTTCAGATAGGACAGCACGGCCAAGAGGTTAAAAAATATCAGTATGGACTCCAGCAGCATGAGCCTGGACTGAGTGATCAGGGCGTTCTCTGTCAGAGACAAACAGCTGTCAGCACTGAGCAGCCCAGGCTGCTGGGAACACAGAGCCCGTCACCGGAGGTGCACACAGCCGCGTCTCCAGAGACTGGACAGAGGGCATCCTCTGAGGGTTTTGCAGAAATCCTTCCACATGTCCTGCTGCATATTTTAAGGGTTTATAGATTACCCAAAACCCCTAATGCAGAGTAAATGGCACATAGTTACTTTATTGTCTTGTTAAGGGAGCAACATCTTATTTTATGTGTATGACTTCTGCTGATATGTGTGTGTGTGTGTGTGTGTGTGTGTGTGTATGTACGTGCGTGCGCACGCCCGTGTGTGTGTACCATGTGCCTGGTGCCTGTGGAAGTCACCACTCAGAAGCTAGGAACCAAACTCGGGTCCTCTACAAGATCAGATCAGTAAGTGCTCTTAACCGCTGAGCTACCTCTGCAGTCAGCAAGAAGAAAATCTTTATGTAGCTGGTGCAGAAGGAAGTTTTGAGAAAAATTGGAGATAAACTCTTGCTGTGTTGCCCAGGCTGACCTCACACTCAAGACTCTTCTGCCTCTGGCTTCCCAGGGCTGGGATTACAAGTCCAGCATGAACCACCATGGGATATTTTTGCTTTTGTGCTGGGGATGAACCCAGGGCTTCATAAATGCTTGGCAAGTGCCCAATCACTGTGTTACATCCCCGAGCTCAGGGCTATTTTCTTTAGGTATTAAATTTAAAAAAAAAGTGTGTGTGTGTGTCTGCCATGGTGTCCATGTGTCCTCAAACACTGTCTGGCAGCCCCCACCTTTAATATGCCACCATGGCCACATTTCCACTTCCAAAAAGTGTCTGACCTCACAGTCCATCAATTTTCCATCAAAGAGGGCAACCCAGAGTGGAGGCACATCTGGAGTCTGGATGAGGTAGATGTGTTTACTAGGGCAGTACACACACTACCACCAGCCACTGCTCCAAGCCTCACACTGAAATGTCACAAAGTACTTGTCTTTTTTCCCCCTGTACTCTATAGGCAGGTGGCAGCAACCCAAGGCTTACCAATGAGCATCAACAGGGCGGCTCCCAGGGCAGTACAGTGGGAGAAGTGCAGCTCCAACACTATCTGGTAGGCCATGGGCACTGACAGGGCCCCGGCAAGCGCTGGCAGCAGGCGTAAGGACCATACAGGCACATTGCTACTGTACTCTGGAGAAGGAATCACACAGCAACAGCAGAGCTGAGAGTTTGCCTACTGACACACAGCAGTTCTCAGACTTGCAAATGCAACTTTATAAATTATTAATCTGAGGGTGTAAACTAGGGTTAAAGTCTTTAAAATGAGCTTTGGAATTTGTGTGGTGGGTGGTTTTTGAGACCAGGTTTCACCACTGGGTATGGTGAAGCACACCTTAAATCCCAGCACTTGAGAGACAGAGGCAGGATGATTGTGAGTTCAAGGCCAGTCTGGTCTATAGAGTGAGTTCCAAGCCAGCCAAGACTACATAGTGAGATCCTGTCCAGGGTGTCAAACTCCTGAGTTCAGATGATCCTCCTGTCTCAGCCTCTCTGGGTAGTAAACATCAGCTTTGCAGCCAAGGTACCAGTTCTCAACAAACACAGATATGATGAAGAAGGATTCTGAAATTAATGCTTATTTAGCATATGTAGCCCAAGCAGCTCTAAAAACGTTATGGCCACAAAGTTTATACATATAAAAGACAGTGGCTACCAAATTCCACAGGACACATGTACAAGAGCCAGGGACAAAATAATGACAATCATTCAAAACTTTAACCAGACTTTTCTTTCTTTTTAAGTTTTATTCATGCACATGGGTGTTTTGTCTGCATATATGACTGTACATGCCTGGCCAAAAGAAAGTAGCAAACCCCCTGGGACTGGAGTTATGGACGGTTGTACACCATCATGTGGGTACTGGAAATCAAATCCTGGTCGTCCGGAAAAACAGCCAGTGTTCTGACTGCTGAGTCATCTCCCCAGCCCCTTTAACCAGATGTCCCCTTGTACCCAGAGAACCTCATGCCTCTGTTCTTTTATGTAGAGTCATAAAGGGAGTTAAAATCCTCACCTGCTCCAATTCGGTTCCACAGAAAGTTACCGTCGAATCCGCCCAACCAACCTAAAACAAAACATTTGGACCATGGGCCAGGCAGGGTGAGAAGACAAGGCTCGGACCATGGGCCAGGCAGGGTGAGAAGACAAGGCATGGTTTGTGCCCTTGAGAAATTCCAGTTGCTAAGCTTACTATACTCCAGGGCCTCAAACCCCCAACTGTTTCTCTTCTTACCTCCTAAAGCCAGGAGCATGTGGCCAAATGGTGGTCCGCTGTCATCCAGAAAGAAGATGCGCTTCATGTAAAAGGAAATGTACTGCCCATAATATACTTCATCAAAGCTATAAACAAAAACAAAACCTGCCTTCATACCCAGTAGAAAACTTAACTTTTATTTATTTTTTTTGTATATGGGTATTTTGCCTGCATGTCTGTACATCTCTTGTGTGCCGTGTCCACAGAGGGCAGAAGAGGGGATCAGATCCTCTGGAACTGGGGTTGTAGGCAGTTGTGAGCCCCCCATAGATGCTGGGAACTGAACCCAGGTCCTTTGTAAGAGCTTCCAGCCCCTAGAAATCTTAATTGTAAACACAGGTAGGAAAATAAAACCTCATGTTTCCAGCTGATTTCAGGTGAGTGAAGAGCCAGGGTCAGAGCCTTTGCCCCAACTGTCCCCAAACAGTAAGTCACACACAAAATCATTTAACCTGTAGGAACATGGTGGGAAATTCACCAAACCTAGTGAGCACTTGGGACGTGTGCCTTGTGTAGAGCTTATTTCTCTAGTTTTTTTCCCCTCCCCTGCATGAATGTGTATGTGATATACAGTGGTTATGTGTATGCATGTTCATGTGTTGTGATGGTACCTGTGTGTGTGTGCAAGCCCACGCGCTCGCCCATGCATATGTGGAGGTTCAAGGTTGACACCCATTGTCTTCCTTGGTCACTCTCCATTTTCTCTCCTGAGACACTCATTCTGAAGCTTGTCATTTTGGCTAGTCTGGCTAGCTAGCTTGCTCCAAAGATTCTGTGGCTGAGCTAGCAGTACCCTGGGATTACAGATGGAGCACACTGCCCACATGGCATGTGAGGGAGTGCTTAGGATTTGAACTCTGGACCTCACACTTGCACTGAGCCACTTCCCCAGCCCTCCCCACAGCGGTTGACTTGGGGATGTGTAGGCCAAGCTCCTGACCGTGACTTGAGGCTAATTCCATCTCATATCCTCCCTGGCCATTAGTGCCTTTCTACAGCTATGGATTGGAATGGAATGAAAGATCTGATTGAAAGAGCGGCAAACAAGAGGAAGAGCGGCACTGGGGCTTATGATAATGAGAGACATCAGGCCTTAGGTGTGACAACACCACCGTGGTTATGTATGTGAGCTTTGTTTTCAAGAATCCTCATCTTGGAGCTGGAGAGATGGTAAAGGCATGTGCTGCTTTTACAGAGGACCTATGTTCAGATTCTAGAACTCAGGCAGATCTCAAAGATCTGGATCTTCAGCTCCAGAGGATCTGATGTCCTCTTCTGGGTCTGAAGTCACATGTGCACATGCACAGACGGACACACACACATATATTCTTAAATAATTCTCATCTTTCAGAAGCATATAATGAATTAATCATAAATGAAATAAGTCTAGGATTTGCTTTAAATTAATCTACTATAAGGGGCTGTTGAGAATATATCATTCTACCCATGTATATATATTTGATGCCTATAACAAGTAAAAGAGAATGCCTGTATTAGTTAATATAAACCCTCTCAATAATAACAGCACATTTCCCCTTAGGAACAAATTCAGCAAACTGCCACCTTTCAACTGTTTAAGGAAAAGTGAGGCTGGAAACTCACTGACAGACCAAGCCTTTCTTACTGCAGTCCTACAGGGCAAGACCTAAAACGTACGTTCTCCAGGGGTTATTCTGGGGGACAAACGGGGCTTGGGTCCACACTGCTTGTGATGACTATTTCTGGCTGTCACCTTGACTACATCTGGAATGAACTATAAGCTAGAAGTTGAATGTCCATCTATGAGAGATCTTTTGTTTGGTTAAGGTGGGTGAATCCACTTCGAGTCTGGACCTTTGAGGTGGGAAGACACATGACTTTAATCCAGATCTTGAGGTGGGAAGACATACCTTTAATTTGGGCCACACCTTCTGCTGAAAATCTATATGAAGACACAGAAGCAGGAAGATTCTGCTTTGAGCCTGCTTGCTCTCACCTTGCTAGCAAGCCCATTCCTTCACTGGCATTAGAACCTACTTCTTTGGGAATCCAGAGTACACTGAAGACCAGCTAAGACATCCAGCCTTGGGGACTGAGCAACTCCTGGACTCCTGGACTTTCCATTCACAGACAACTATTGTTGGATTATCTGGCCTGCAGCCAGTAAGTCGTTGTTCCAATAAATCATATATATATATGATTTATATATATGAATATATAGTTAATACAATAAATTATATTATATATGAATATAATTAATATAATAAATATATATATCATATATAATTTAAATATATCCAATATATAATTTAATATATATACACACATGCACACTCTATGTGTTATTCTTAAGTTGTTACTCTAGAGAACCCTGAGCAATACACTGCCAAAACATCCACCACCAAGAGGCCCAGAAGTCCAGAATTTCTCTCCTTTGCACTGTATAGCAAGGTGATTCATGTCACTAATTATAATGCCTCTTGGATCATTTACTCTCCTCCCCCATCTCTACTTACACCACAGCCCGAGGGTAGGAGAGTTGCCATAGTCGGGTAAGTAGTCCCAGGCCAGTCAGAGTCACCAAGTTCAAATTGATGTCAACAGTCACCACTAGAGGCCGTTTCAAAAATCTCAACATTTTGCAGAAAAGCAAGCTCGGGAGGACACCCTGAAAAAGAGGGCAAGAACTACCTTTAAAAGTAAATGGACAGCTGCCCGAAAAGGTTCAAAAGAAACTACAGGATCCTAAGGCAGCCTGGAACTGCGATGAATAGGTTAATAGAGCCATTAACCTAGAAGGACTCTTCTAGATCATAACCTGTTGGAGAATTACAGTTGTGTTCAAGCTCAGGGTAAACATAAAAACATTTGAGGGATGAACTGCAGAATCTCAGAACTGAACACTCAATCACTTCTACAAGTCATTCCATAAACACCTGCTGGGTACTTGCTAGGAGCAAGGCTGCTAATGAATGATGTGGCCTCTCCTGTCCCTTCCCAGTGTGGTTGAAAACTAAAACCCTAAGGAGCTCTGGCCTGGATGGATTTTTCCCACTTCTCCTGGAGGCATTCCTCTCCTCCTAGAGTTGCTTGTGTCCCGAGCCCGTTCTTTCTTTACAGTTCTGCCCACCCCGGCTCTTTTCCAACAGGAGGCCACCCTGGAACCGCCTTGCTCGGCCAGGATCGCAACATCCACCGACCCTAGCGCGCCGCCCCCAGGCCGGATCCCAGACCCCAGCAGGGTTCTCGAATCTGGCACTCCAAAACCTACGAGCCTTTCTTCGAGTCCCGCAGAACTGCTCCCCATGTGGGGCCAGGCCTGCGAACCGCCAGGCAGGTTTGACCGTTGGGGGTGAAGCCGCTCGATTACTCCGCAGCGCCCGCGGATCGACGCTCAACTAGTTGCGCCTGCTCGGCCTACAGACTCTGCGGTGCGCGTGCGCAGCAGGAACGCGAAGGTAACGGCGCGCATGAGCGGTGAGCTCAATCGCCAAGAATGTTGGAATGGATGACTATCCTATAGCCTTAGGGCTCCCCTTGCACTTTTTAAATGAAGCACAGTGGGTTTCCACAAGCTATTCGCGTGCTCAGAGCTGTCCGTTTCGGGCCTCGAGTCTACTTCAGCGGTCTCCTTACGCAGCGCGCTGGCAGAAGGGCAGGGGTAAGAGCTTTGAAACCTCGGGTGCGCTATACCTCCTGGAGCTGTGTGAAGAGGAAGTGGAGGGGTCGCTTTTTCTCAACACTTCTCACACTAGTCTGTTTCTCCCCCGATCTCCCAGGGTCTTAGACTCACTATGTAGAGGAGGGTGGCCTTGAACTTACGATTCTACTGCCTCTGCTTACCCAGCGCAGGTATTACAATTACGCCTTTTCAGGTAGGTTCTCATGCTTAGCTGGCAAGCCCAGCCTGTACCGACTGAACTGTCTCCCCACATCTCGATTCAGGCTTGTTTTGCCAAAATTCTTTGTTTTTTTTTTTTTTTACAAGTTAGCTTAGCGTTGGATGACATCTGGTTTAAGACTGTAGCAAAGGGGTGGGCGATCGTTTAGTAGGTAAGAGCTCTGCTTGCTCTTAAAGAGGACCTTGATTCGATTTCCAGCACCCACATGACAGCTCCGAATCATCTGTAATCGCAGTTCTAGAGGAAGGATCTGGTACCAGGCAGGCAAGTGGTATGCAGACACACATAAGTTCGACAAGAATGCACGGAACTGTTTGTCCATAGTTTAACATGAGAACATGGTCTACCCAAGTTCCTGCAAGAAAAGGGCGCTGGAACACTGGAGAGCGAGCTCTTTGGGCCCTAAAAGTTTAGTCTGAGCATATAAGCCATGCTGGTGCTGGACAGCTTGTAGGCACTCAGCTTCGGGACGACCTTGTCTTGCTTGCAGGAAGCTTGAGCTATGGATGTGACTATAAAAGCTAATGGATGCTGTTGCCCAGACCCTTGCCTATTCTGTAGCAAGAGGCTTACGTCTGAGGGATTGGGGTTTCTTATGCAAACTGCCTTTGGCTGTTTTGTTGTTAACACTGGCTGGCCTAGAACTGTATGCTCACTAGTAACCTGAATTCATACCACCCTGCTTCAGTAGATCGGGTTAACAAATAACATTTGACATTTGATAACTTCCATGATGACAGCCTGAACCCGTATGAATCCCCCTGATCTTTTCCTGCCCCAGAATTAATTGATTCTTCCACAGAAGTACAGTGCAGTCCTCCACTCATTCCTATAGAAACCCTGATAGGACTCAGGCAGGAGGTACAGGCTAGGATGTTCGTGGGTTGGCCCACAGGGTGAGGACAGAGTTTCTGGTGCTGCCCATTTTCAAGATGCATCTTAACCGCAGGCCCCCCCCCCCCCCGCTGGGGTAGGGGGGGGAAATTTTCCACACAGACCAACTCATATCTTTGAGTACATACTAATCTGTATGATCTGCAACCTGTTCCTTGCTTAGCCTTCCCAAAGATCTTGAAGGACAGACTGCCATGTGTTTTAGTCCCTGCTAAATTGCTTGAGACCTTGCTCCATTTCCCCACGTCACCTTCCCTCCACATTGAGGATATCTTTAGAATCCTGTCTTAAGGCTTTAAAATAACTAATACAGTTATGGAAGACAAAGAGGCAAAAGTCATAAAAACTGTTCTGAAGGTGACTGCCTAGTTGACTGTTCTTAGAACCCTACCACAGCGCAGAGGTGCGTTCCCTAGGGTATTTTGGCCACTCCAGTTCCCTGGGAAGCTGTGAACACAGCAGTAGTCTTCCAATGACTGAAAACTGACACAACGTGAGAAAGCATGTTTGGCTTTATTTTTTTATACTTTTTTTTATTTAAATAAGGAGAGTTCTTTCATATGGAAAGACCTAGTACAATCACATATTTGAAAGGAGAAACAACAGGGACTGACCCGGAGGGAAGGGAGGGTGAATTCACGATTCCATTTCCCATCCGAAGTAAGAGGTTCCCCATATCACGTCTAAACAAGCTGCACGGTACACCTTTAGCATCGTCTGCCCTTTCAAATAGCTGGTCTAAGTGAAAGACAGAGGGAAGGCCGAAAGAAAAGCAAAAGAAAACAAAAGAACCATCAAAAAGAACCCCCCCCCCCCCCCCCCGTCCTTTTCTACAAATGGTATGAGGTGGAAAGCGGAGGGCACAGGACCCCTTCCTTCCAACTTAGAAGCCTGCACGGAGCCTCACAGAACTGCTGCTCCGGGCTTATGACATGCCAAAGACGGGGCCTGGGGATGCTGCGGGTCTGAAGCAGGCATCTGGGAACTGCAGGTGTCATGTGCCTGGTAGATCACCAGTCAGAGCTAGTGGAGAACATAGCTGGGTGACTGCTGTCCCCAACACCGACCACTCTGTTCCAAATGACCTAACTTGTCTTAGAGCCAGTCATCAAAGAATACAGAAGACGGACATCCGTGCCCTTGGTTGTAAAAGATTCCCCATGGACCCTCTAACCCAGACTTGCTGGAAAGGAGGGCAAGGCAGACCTGAAAGGTAACATGCAGGTACCTGGCAGAAGGGGGAACCCCAGTGGATGTTGGGGGGCAGACTTAGCCAGAGTTGCCTTATGGCCTCAGTGGACACACTCTTGTGCCTTGGGCTCTGAGTGTCAAATCATTCACAACTTCATCATTGACCATCTGGAAGGTGGCTCCAGAAGACAGGACAGCAAAGTTGATATTGACATGTTACCCAAGTACGTCTAGAAGCAGCAGAGCAACCATGGCTTTGGAAATGAACCAGCTTTTCTGAATGTGTATTGCAATCATCCTTTGTGCCCTTAAGGAATCTTAGACCCAAAAGTATTCTGTGAACTCTTAATCTGAAAATGGTAAACTTGGGAATAAGACAAGGAAAGCAACTCTTTAAGAGACCAGACTAAATGCAGTTGGCAGAAGTCTTCACCAATAGATGCTACACACTGCATCAGGACCAACAGACTGAAGAGTCCTGGTTGCCAAACCATGGATTTCACATCAGTGGCACCAACAAAACCACCAGCAGTAGGAGGTGACTTTAGCAGGCAGGAGTAAGATTCTGCCCACCTCCACCCATCTCAGTAGTAGGAAAGGCAGGGGCTGGGCTTTACCTGTTCCCACCAAAGGCCACGGCACCTTGACAAGACGCTCCTATTTTTATGTGTGATCTGAAGGTGGGGATTTGAAACCAAAATAAGGCCCAAGTCCTATTACACTTTGAGCTTGACTCTAAAGACCACATGAAGAGATATTGCACCTTAAAACACCTCTGTACTAAAAACTTGGCTTGACCAGATCATCCAAGGGGTAGGGACATTTGGCCTGAAGCCTGCCCTCTGTCCCCAGGGTCTAGCTGCAAATGTGCCTCTCAGAGGGGTAGAGCCCACAGCTGAGATCACAGAGGTGGTCAGCACACCAAATTTCACATGCAATTTCCTGGCCTTTCCTGCACAGAGTAATTCAGACATTATATAAACAGAGCAGTGGGACATTTACTTTTTTTTCCATCTAGACCTACAACATCAATACATATAAATAAATTCTAGTGTTTCTTGTTTTTATTTAGGGTGGGAGGCAGGAGGGGAATACAGGGTGAGAGAAAGGACTGAAAATGGGTGACCTCCTAATTTTTCTTCTTAAACAGGGAGAACTCCATTCTGACAGCGGGCTCACCTAAAGGGCACATTTTGAGTTTGTAACAGCATCTTGTGAAATTCTGAAGGAGATGTTTGCTCCTTTTGACACACATGCCCACCAAGCATTAGGTGAGGTGGGTCTGGCCGCATTTCTAAGGAGGACAGGTAGAGGTGACTGTGTGGCTTTTACTGACTGAGACTTATCAGGGTAGAGCCTGGCAGTGGGGCAGAGGACTCAATCACTGGGATAGTAACCAGACACTTCCGGGGGTGGAAGAGCAGAGAGGGGCACAGGCAGATCTGTGCGGGAGACTCCTAAGTGGGCAGTGCCTTTGAGGGATGCAAGAGAAGAGATGGGCCAGAGACAAGTGAGCAAAGGTCGGAGGGCAGAGGCGAGAAGTAGGGAGTGCTGCAGCTACAATGAAACTCTGCACTAAGGCTGCTCTGTCCAGCAACGCTGGGGACAGTGTGGTACTACCTGCTGGGGAAGCGGACTTCCGCTTCTGTCTAACAACCAACTAGGCAGGGGAAAGCCACTTCAGAGCTCCTAAGCTGCTTCTCTGCTCTCACACCCATGGTGACACTACAGAACAGACCCCCACGCTTGTCCCAGCCCTGCCACCAACTGTGAGCTCTCTGAAGCGGGCAGTCGCCAACATCCGCCAACAGCAGCTGAGCACCCTGAAATCCCCCTTCATTTTCCTTTGAGCTATGGGAAAATGTCCTCGTTCTTAGTGAAAGCAAGAAGCCTTGCATACAGGAGCGCACACAAAACCTGCAAGCAGTGGTCCCAAGACACCACTCTTGTAGGGAGGCTGCACAGGCTTCTTTGCAGGCCACTGATACCTTGACCCTACCCAGTTCTCAGGGTAACGTACCTGTTGCTTGGCAACCCTACCCTGACACCCTGCCCTGTTGCCAGAAGTGAAGGACATGAGATGAACGTGCCAGTCTTTCCTGTTGCAAACTTGGCTAACAGGTGTTCACCTGTGTCCATATATTGATTTTGGTGATAAGCTGTGAGGGGTGGATGGACAGGGATCCAGAGGGACACAGCAGGCTTCACAGAGAGGAAAGGAAATGAGTGGGGAACACAGCCACCCAGGGGGCTAAAGCACAGAACCTTAGATGCACAGTCCCCAAGTGGGGCCAATCTGGATTACAAAATGATAACTGTAACTCCTCAATTCCTCTCTGGTATGCAATATTCAGTGTGTCCAATGACAGCAGAAGGGCCCAGAACAGATAATTCTTATTCTGAAATGTTAACTCTAGGCCAGGGCTGGAACTAAACTCAGATACCAACTTCACAGTGCCCAAGGTGGTTAGGGGCCAATCAAGAGTGTCCAGTCATGTCCTCCAAACCCCAAAGGTTAGCCAACCTGTGTGTGTGTGTGTGTGTGTGTGTCTTAAGAATCACCTCTTAAGGTAGTGCTGTGACATGTCAAACAGGACAGAGATAAAAGGCGACCACTGGGGACAGCAGAGCAGAGAGAGGACAGCAAGGACCATATAAAAGTTCAGCTATACAGACGTAGCTAGCATTTTGTTCTCATTTCCCCTTTGTAAAAACCTTAGCTGCTTTTTAAAACAAAAAGCCTCCAGCTAAAATGACCCTGCTGCCAAACCACTGTGCCTAGGGAACGGGGTGGTCGGGCAGGTCTGCACTGCACAGGAGGCTCACTTCACAGTCACTGGGCAGAGGGGTGGGAAGGAGGGAGTCTGCTCTTTTGTACCAAAGCAAGCAGGTCAATGCCATATATCCACAATGCGGGCTGGCTGACGATGGAACTTTCAGGAGCTTTCGGGAGTGGAAGAGAGCTCTGTCCAGGCCAGGCGGTAGGACAGTGGGACGGTGGATCTGGCAAGGTCCCAGGTGGTGGCTGTCCAGGCTGGTGTAGTGCACCATCCCTGTCAGGGTGAGGCAAGCGATGCCAGGCACCTTCAGGCTTTACTCCCCTCCACCTTGACTGCCCGAGGCTTGATTGCTCCGGTTCGCTTCATCTGGGAGGTGGCTGAAGAGGCCTCCTGCAGCTTCACGGTTCCCAGGCTGGGCTTTTCATCCACTCGCTTTGCCTTAGGACAGATGGACAGGAAAATCAAAGTGATTGCAGGGTAAAATGTGTAGAGACCACTCCCTGCTCCAGTGTCAGACCAAAAGCTATCCTCAAGAGACCAGGGAGGAGCCTGGTGTGCAGCCAGAACTGCTCTGGTCCCTCCCACGGGTGCAGTGATTCAGAAAGGCGGTAAGACTCCAGTCCTCCACAGAAATTCAGTAGCACATCCTTGGTGAACATTTCAGGTCCCAAGGCTGATGGGAAGGGCCTTTTCAAATCAGTGCACCCTGTGCCCCACTGGCAAGCAAACAGTCTCTTCAGCAGACCAATCTACCCCATGGGCCTGTGTACCCACCCATCCGTAGAGGGATGAAGCCAACTGGGATCTCCCAGATCTTGGCCCACAATTCAGTCAAGCCCCCATCCCAAAAGTGTCTCTGAATAATGACATTTCTCCAGGGCCCCATCTGATCACAGCAGGGGCCTCCACAGGATAACCTCACTTGTCTAACTTCTGGGGGAAACTTTGTTGGGTGGTTTTTGTTGTTTTGTCAGCTGAGGTTGGAACCCAGGGCCTCAGCCATGCTAGTCAGGTGCTCTGTCCCTGAGTTATGCCCTCAGCTCTGGGAGAAAGGGTTAGAAACCCATCTCACAGCAGGAGCAGTGACCTCCAAGGAACATTGGGAAAGGGGGGCAAAAAGAGCCATCACCCTCACAATCTCCACCTGTCAGTGACAAATAATTATTAAGTCCCAGGCTGGACCAAGGTCCTGAGCTCTGAAGTCCCAGCCCAGCTTTACAGGAGGAAGAGAAAAGGGCCTACAGGGAAAGACATGGAGAAATCCTCACTGTAAAGTGGGGGAGGCTATATCCTATGATCCCACCCAGGCAGGCAGAGACATGCCACAGCACTCACTAGAGCTAGCACGCACACACACCCCAGCCTCTGAGCTAACCCAGGCCTAACCGTGTCTCCTAGAGCGCCATGACAGCCATAAGTGGCTGGGGATAGATAGTACACCTTCTGGCAACTCCTTTGAGGGAACCAGGCTCCTCCCTTCTCTGCAGGACAAGGAAGGATCCAAACACCCATCAAGAGAAGTGCTTTTGCCAGGAGGAACTCAGGTGGCCCAGCTCTAAGTAGCAGGGCACGTTTCCCTTAATAAAAACCATCCATCAGTTGGACAGTCCCCTCTCCTTTGGCGCTGGGAGACAGGCCTAAGTGTCCAGGGCTGCAGGGTCTGGGAAGCCATCTTCTACCTGTTGAACGTAGTGTCCCTGCACAGAGCCCATGTTAACTGCTGATCCAGAGGGCTTCCCACTGGGGCTAGCAGAGCTAGGCCTGAAAAAACCAAAGGCACGGTTGAGAATACACATGTGTCACCACAGAGATGGAGTCAATGCCTAGCAGCACATGGAGGCAGATTGAGACAGAGAGGCCCTCTGGCCTGAGGCCTTAGCAGACAGAAAGCACAGACCTGAGACAGTTAAGAATGCAAATGGGGAGGAGGGTGGCCAATAGTGCCCCCTCTCGGCACTTCCTGGAGGCACACCCAGGAGAGGAGCTATAGCCCGTGCCCTCCTTATGCTGTGGGATCTGGACCAGTGTGGTGCAGTGTCCACAAGAAGACTCGCAGCAGCTTCCAAGGAGCTATACCAGGGGTTGCCTTGTTCTCACTTGGGGGGGAGGGGAGAGATCTACGACCCCATTTAGTCCCCAGGGCCCTTAGATGTTTCATGAGAAAAAGGTCTTCTGTAAGAAAGAGTACTGTGCAGAGGCCAGCAAGTATCCTGGGGGTGAGGCTGTCTAGTGCTAGGTACCACCATAGCCCAAAAAGCCATCATGGGACAGCACATCCCTTGAATTTCTAACTGAGGACTCCTTTTTGCAAGGCGTGTCTCAGTTGCCCACTTCCTGAAAGTCTTGGGGAACTCTACAAGGGTCATAGCAATCCTCTGGTCACCATGGCGCCTGTGTCTCTCATAGCCAGCAGCCCCTCCATCTCTTCACAGATTGTCCCAGGACCTCACAAATAAAGTTAACATGGTATTTACATGTAACCTAGCCATGTTCTCCAGTATGTGGTGTCTTGTTTTTCGTTTGGGTATGGAACCACGAGCCTGATGAGTTTAAATACGCATGCACTCTCTACACTGACCCACTCCCAGCTCCTCCTGTAGACTGCTTACAAACACCATGTAGACAGCAGCCATGCTGCGTTGCTTAGAAATGACAAGAAACCACCTTTGTCCCTTCCCACGCCCAAACATTTTCAGTCTGTGGACAGAGTGCCCGATTTCTTCCAAGACTGTTCCCTCCTTACAACTGAGCCCAGGCTACTGCAGTCCAGTGGGCAGGCAGGACTACGGTGTGTGCCTTCCTGGAGCTTCCTCTCTTCCCCCTCCCTCCCTCCCTCCCTCCACACACACTCTTCCCTTCACACGTTATCTCCTGTATGGGCCCCCTGCCAGGAAATGGCAGTACAGAATGTACTCACGCACAAACCAAAGCCACAACAGCAAGAGCGTAAGACAGACGCAGGGGCCTTCACTTTACAGCCAAGACTGGAGGAAAGGATGGAGGCGGCTCCAGCCCAGCACACCAGTGTCAGGCAGATAGTCAGTGAAGCGGGGCACAGACGGCAGGACTAGAAAGCCACTACAGACCTGTCTGTTCCACTCAGTGCGTAAACACAAGGTAACAGGCTGTATATTCTCAGGCCCAAGCCCAGAGCTGCACCCCCAACCCAGCATGAGGGAACCAAGAGCCCCTGCCATGATCCAACAGAGAGCCCTGAATCAAGCCAAGGAGCACCTTGATGGTCACTGGACATAGAGAACCTGTACCAAGGACGCCAACAGCGGGGACCAGCTTGTGCTTTGGGAAGAAAGGCCACCCGTACTCAGCTTTAAGAAGTTTTCTAATAAGGGTCAGAGGGTGAGTTTGGCTACGAGACTGTGGGATGTGGCTGCCACCCCAGAAAGTTCTCACTCCTTGGGGCATCTTACCCTGTAGATTAGAAACAAGTGCAGTTTCCCTTTGCCACAGCTAACCACAGCATGAGCATGTTACGAGGATGTCTCAGTAACACTCAGGAACACACAAAGGAAGCCATGCTGCAATGCCTTCCACCATTTTCCCTGGGCCCATGGGCTCTTTGAAGCGACTTATGGAATACTGAGCAATGAGCCCCACCCCCCAGGGCTCATCTTTACCTGAAGGCCTGCGGGGATGGTGCGGAGCCTCCAGTAGGAACATTCTGTTTACTGTCGGCAAAGTGGAAGCCTTTCAACTCCATCTGAGTGGACTAGAGTGACCAAGAAGCAATAGAGTCATTCAGCAGTCCAGAGACGGCCTAGCCCACAGAGGCCCCAACCCCAGCCTGGCCTCCAGGGGGGCCTGAGCCCTAGTGTTTATTCTTTTTCTGAGACTACACCTCACTCATAGCTAAGGCTGCTCTCGAACTCCGATCCATTGTCTTAGCTTTCTGAGTGCTAGGATTAAAAACACGTGCAAGACTACAAGGACTCTTCCTTGAAAGGACAGGAGAGGTAAATGTGCACACCCATGGGGGACTGGCTGCTCTGTGCACCATCACCCAGACACCAGTCACATCAGAGCCCCACATGACCTGGTAAGAAGTGCAGACTCTTGTCCTTATTCAAGAGTCTAGGTCCTGCATCTGTGGCTCCATGTGGCTCCTCCCCATTGGCTAAGACACTGGCTGTATATCTTCCTTGCTGCCTGGTAGTCTGGCACACGCCAACGCCTGTCTTCCTGACTAGTTTACACATAAGCAAGAAATATCTGGTATCTGAGACTGAGGCCTTTGCAGAGTGAGAGACTGTAGAAGTGCCCTTTCTACAGATGTTCTGTGGTAGAGGCTTTGGCTGCACAATGCCCCTTCCTGGGACCACCTTTACCTCTCTGCTGGTGTTCAGGACTGGTGGTTGGGAGCCAGGTGGAGGAATCCTCCGGGGGGCTCCAACAGAGAGACTCTGTCCTGGAGGCAGCTGAATGGACTGTGGCAGGATCAGCGGCTGCTGCCCGGAGCCATACCGAGGCAGTGGCATAGTTAGCTGTTGGGTGACAGGACAGTGAGGAAGCAGAGGGGAACCACTGGGGAGAAAGTTAAAACAGACATCTGGGTGTGGACGCAGCACTGCTGAGTGGTCTCTGCACCTGCAGGAGGCAGGTCTTCACTAAACAAAGGGTGCTGGAGAAGCCACAGGGCACTGTCAGACATGAGCGGTGTATGTGGCATGTTGCACACAGCTGGATGCCGCTCAGAGTACAGGCTCAAAGAGGAAAGACAGCAGACAGCTTCCCCAAATGACAGATGCACAGGAAGCCTGGCCTTGCATCCCTTTGTGTGGCACAAAGATGGGAACCATAGATTTTTAAATCAATGATGGCAGAAAAGAAGACCAAACTAGAGCCTCAGAGAGCCTTCTGGAGGATGCCAGACAGCAAAACAGCAGAGCCCACAGGGCCCAAGAGATCAAGCCTGGGGGTGAGGATAAGCACTGGAAGAGCTGGGTCACTTGGGTCTCTCAGTCACTGTCCTCTTCATCTCCCTGCTTTGAGTCCACAGTGGAGGGTCAGAAGGATCTATTGGAACCACATCACTGAGACTTCTAGTGACACCAAGACCTCAGAGCAGAGTGCAGCGGGGATAGAGTGAAGTCAGGTAACAATGACGCCTGGGCAGGGTACGGCCTAGCTCTTGCCCTTCCAGGACAGGCTGGGCTGCTGGACTCACTGCACAGGGTATCGAGGACCAAGGGCAAAAGGAGGGCAAAGAGTAAGACCCTGCAGATCCAGGACAGCCTAGGGCAGGGTAGTGAGGGTGTGTGTGCGTGTGTGTGTGTGTGTGTGTGTGTGTGTGTATGTATGTATGTGGACAGCATAGGGCAAGGGTAGTGAGGGTGTGTGTGTGTGTGTGTATGTATGTGTACAGCATAGGGCAAGGTAGTGAGGGTGTGTGTGTGTGTGCATGCGTGTGTGTGTGTGCGTGCGTGCGTGTGTATGTATGTATGTGCACAGCATAGGGCAGGGTAGTGAGGGTGTGTGTGCGTGCGTGCGTGTGTGTGTATGTATGTATGTGGACAGCATAGGGCAGGGTAGTGAGGGTGTGTGTGTTTGTGTGTGTGTGTATGTATGTGTACAGCATAGGGCAAGGTAGTGAGGGTGTGTGTGTGTGTGTGTGTGTGTGTGTGTGTGTGAGTGACAGGAGCCACTGAAGGGCCAGAAGTGGGAGGGATGGGAAAAGCCAGATGGAGGATAACATAGATCAGATGAGCAGGACTGGAGGGAAACCATGTCTTAGAACCAGCATGCTGGAGCTGCCATGAGATATTAAGTGGTGATGCTGGGTAGCCATGGGGGAACCAAGGTTGAAGAAATAAACCCAGGGCAGAACAGTACTTGGATGACAATGACCATGTAGGAGAGCAAAGACAGGAATGAAGGGTATACCCACAACTAGATGGGCGTGGGGGAAGAAAGGAAGAGGGTGTAAGGAGACAGGAGAGCCAGGGAAAACGCCTCGAACGTGATTTTAGGAGTCAGGGACAACTGTGATGGGAGGACTGAGGGTGAGGTCTAGAGAGGACCCCTCGGTGAAAAGGCCAGCACCGAGCCTCCCTCTGCACAGACAGGAAAGAGAAGGATACCGCCAGGGTGGCCTGCTGGGCCCTCAGATGCCTCTGTGGTCCAGAGGCAAGCTGTCATGGAGACGACAGAGGACAACACCACATGGGGGAAGCAGCAGGAGTGGCCCCTAGGAGGTATGACTAACGGAGACAGAGCGTATGCACGGCTGGGAGTTTACTCCAATGGGTAAAATTAAGCCACGTCACAGGGTGGTGAGAGGAGCAGGTCCCTGGGAATAGGCTGGGGTCAAAGTGCTTAAAGCACTGGGAATTATCACTTAGAAAGGCAGAGCTGGTGACCATGCATGATCCTTACACACGGGTATGGACAAGGGCATCTAGATGGAGTAAGAGGCAGGCCAGTGGCCTGACAGAGGTAAAGGCCCACTCAGCTACCACACAGGGCCTGAGGTTGAGGAGTGAAGGGTACAATTTGGCAGGGGGAAGCTCCAACACGCAGAGAGGGCAGAGGGCTCTGACTCAGGCTCTGAAGTGGGAACTAGAAGGGATGGGGGAACAAACACGACACCTGCCCCATTTCCAGTCACAGCCACCATCTCGGTCGCAGCCGTCTCTGAAACCAAGCTCTAGAGGAAGGGGAAGCCAGCAGAACACAGTGCTGTGGGACTACCAAGTCTCTGTGTCTGAGATATACATTTGAACATCAGCACGCAAGAGGCAACTGAGAGGCAAGGAAGGAAGAGACTACCAACAAACCAAACTGACCTGTGGGAGCTGGGAGTCCAGCATCTGGGAGGTGCCCAGCCCGGCAGCCTGGCCGAGCTGGCCCTCATAGAGCAGGGCCTGGTTTCCGCTCACGGGCTGGTAGGGAGAGCCAGACTGTGGCTTCACCATCTCCAGGGGCTGTATGCCAGGGAATGCGGAGTATGGGGGTTTCAAGGCCGTCCCCCCAGAGAGGATCATAGTGCTGGGTGGTGACAGGCTGGGGTGCATGTACACCTGAGACCTGCAAAAGCCAGATGGCGGTCAGAACAGGTGAATAAGGTACACAACGATCTCCAACACCGACCAACACAGGGACAGAGGACTTGTGACAGATCCCAGCTTCCCCAGAGAAGGATTCACAGGACTGGAATGTCCATTCCTGATATTGCTGACCAGGGAACCATGAACACACCCCAGCTATAGCAGACCCAGGAAGACCCAGTGATGCCCAAAGCTGCAGGCATCAAGCATACAGAAAGGGCAGTGGGCAGTGGGTAGAGGGAAGGGCACGGGAAGAAGACCTGGCAGAGGGGACAGGAACCCCCAGCAGTCTGTGGTGCACCAGAAAGGAGTGCAGAGCATCTAGTGACCCAGTCCACGGCCCCAGAGCACCACACATGACAGCAGGGGAGCATGGAGGTCTGACACCCAGGCTATCTCACCTGAAAGGCTGCAGGGAGCTGAAGATCTCCTGGGACTGGGAGACAGGGAGCCCACCCCTCAGCCCAAGCTGCGCCTGGGCCTGCAGCGATGTGTGAAGGGATATCGGGATCTGCTGGGCAGTGGCAGCCTGTGAACAGGAGCCACGTGATGACTCCATTGCCCACAACACGCCACCCCACCTCCACCCGGTCCCGGCCTGGATAGCAAGGGCACAGCTGATCTGTCTTCCCACAGCAAAAGGTCAGTAAGTCGGAAGACCGAGGCACAGTCACCCTACCACTGGAATGACACAGTAGAAATGAGTCCAGATACACACTTCAGGGGAGGTGAATTCTGAGTATCCATCCTTTTTAGGATATATGCAAGCTGGGTGTTGTGTCTTACTCTTGTTATAATATCAGCCCTTGGGTGGCTAAGGCTACTGGACCTCTCTACGTTCCAGCTCAGCCAGGGCCTAACAGTTCTAAGGCCAGCCTGGACTAGAGTGAGACTCAAACATCTTAAGGAAAATGTTAGAAAGACAACTCAGTGTTTAAAAACACTTGTTCTTCCTGAAGACCTGGGCTCAGTTCTCAGCATCCACTAACAACTGTCTGTAGGTCCCGTGCCAGAGGATGCCATACCTTTTGGCTTCTGTGGGCAGTATATGCACATAGCACATAGACATACATGCAGGCAAAATACTCATAAAAACAAAATAAAGGGGGGCACCAAGATCCATTTAGTGAATCAAGATCTTAGAAACCTAACAGTAACATGTCTTAAGAGCTGAGGGTAGCCCCATCCTGTCTGGATCAGAGACCTGGAGTAGGCTGGATGGGAGGCCAGCAACAGTCTCTGGAAAAAGGCTCCAAAACACACCGGCCTCACATACACAGAATCCCAATCTAGTGCAAAAACAACATCCTGCCTATCTCTAAACTGCCTCTTTCTAATGTATCTGTGCCCAGGGACTCAGGCCCATCAGGAGAACCCCACTGCAGCTAATCCTCAGCTAAGAGAAGTAAGGACCCTGAGGAGGAGTCTGGGGTGTCTACTCCATGCCTGTCATCTCTCAGATTCTTCAAATACTCTCTGGGTGCCATGGTCTGCCAGTGCTGGGTATCACGTGGGGCAGGAGGCAAGATCATCAGCAAAGAAATGCAGAGTGGCTACAGCTATGCTGCCCCTGACCTCCTGCTGCCCTTACCTGCTGATAACCTTGCTGCTGAGGTATCGTCTGAGGAACCAGTCGGGGCTGACTTGCAAACACGTGACCATCCAGGTACAGAGGTGGGAGGTGGCTGCCTGGAAACAGAACAGAGACAAGGAAGGAAAGGATCAAGTCTTCCATTGCACACAGCCATGTTTCCCAGAGGACTCACTGGGGCTGAGGACACGTGTGAGCAGAGGCTGTGTGGTTTTCCGATGCAGCACACAGCTCAGGAAACCCAGGCAGGTACAGGAGGAGAGTACCTAAGCCTTTAGCCATTCCCCTGTGGGAGTGCTGGGCCGCTGGGAGGGCTGTTCGCTATGGAAGAGAGTTGCCTTGGTCTCTCAGTCACTGTCCTCTTCATCTCCCTGCTTTGAGTCCACAGTGGAGGGTCAGAAGGATCTATTGGAACCACATCACTGAGACCTTGGCAGCTGGGCCCTCAAAATCCCCAGTCACAAGCATGAGGACAGGAAGAACCCAAACAGCTACCAGCGACGGAGGGCACAAGTGGACCCTTGTCATGGGTGCAGCCACCCTGTGGTTCAGTATCATCAGCCTGCTTTGCTGGAGAAGAAAGCAGCTCACCAGGGATTTGGCAATGACTAGAGTCTGACTCAAAGCCTCATCTTTGCTACTCTTCTCTGGCAATTCCAAGTGCCTCCCGGCACGGCAATCCTGCTTCCCACAATAGAGCAGGGACTGCACTGCCCACAGCACGTGGGAAGCTGTAACTACCTGACCTAGAAACAAGTGTCACGCACGCCCTGTGGGTGAAAGCCGAGCTGTGAATCGGCTTCTCAACAATGTATGGAGAAGGCTCCTGAGCCTGGCTCAGGGGATGTGATACCTGGCATTGAAGCAGAAGGCGCTACAGAAGCCACGGGCATGGGCGGCATTGAGACTCCACCAAAGGAGCTGTAGTTGACCCCGTTGGAGGCGCCCACAGAGGATGGAGGCTGGATGCCCGAGCCTGCACCTCCTGGAGAGCTCTGCTCCGGCAAACTGGGGGAGTTTTCCCAAGCCTTGCGTGCAGACTCCATCTTTGGAAGCAAGAGGAGGGGAGGGATGCAAATTACTACTGGGGACAAAAGGGGGGAGCAGCAACCTAAGCCATGGGTGCGGGAGGGCTCCCCTCCACCTCTTCACAAGCTGAGGTGCTGGCGAGGGCCCTAGCCCAGCACAGGCCTGGCTTTACCTTCAGTGTGAGGTCTGCAGTGGGGAAAGACATGGGAGAGAGGCCGATGGCTCTCTGGATGTGGTGATCCCGCCGAAGGATGGGAATGCTCTGCGTCAGTCCTGCCTGGAGAGGGAAGAAAGAAAGTCTTGGGGCATGGGCAGGGCTCAGGGACACAGGGCAGCTGCTCATCCAGACACACCTGTGACCAGGACTCATCTAGAGCAGGCTGCCTACATCAGTTTCCATGACGGAAGTCACCTCCATACCCACACTCCACGGGCCCTCCACAGTCACATCCTAGCAACACGCAAAGGGACGAGCTGCCAAGAAGCAAGCACCTGGCTTGGCAGAAACCTACCGCCTGGCTTGGAGACGGCCAGGTCCAGACAGGAAAGAGTGGCTGGTGGCTGTCACTCGGCTCTTTGGGCCCGCCTAACACAGGTGGGAAATGCAATGACTGACCCTAGAGTGCTGGGCTCATTAGCCAATTGTAACAACTCATTCAGGATTCCCAAAGTGAGGAGGCATGGCTACCCATCTATCCCAACTGTTTCCATTCAATGACTGGCAACATTCTGAAACACTAAAAGCTTCTTCTCCAACCCTCCTGGGAATACTGTCTGGCCTTCCTTCCCCGGGCAGACCTCGAGAGGACAGATCGAAAGTGAAGCTATTGGCTGCTTCTCCAAGCAGCTCATAATGCTGGATCTTTCTCCAGGGCACAGAACCCAGTGGACAACAGCATTCACACTGTGCTACCTGCATTAAGGAAGCCTGGCCTCCAGGAGGCACCTCCTGTTTAACCAGAGCTGCCTACTAGCTTTGACAGGATAGTCTGTGACAGGGGTGCTTGCCCTGGGCTCCCTCCCTAGGAAGAGCAGTCTGCACCACCGCCAGCCCAGCATGGAGACTGGAGCTAAAGCAAGCCAAATGACCCAATCCTTAAGAGGACTGATATCACGTCCAGCCAAAGGTCCCCAAACCATGGAGCTGCCACATGGGTGCACCGGCAGAGCTGGAGGAAGACATGCTGACTTACATTGCTAGCCAAGACATCCTGAAGCTTGGCGACTGGATTCCCTACGGGACCAGAAACAGACCCAGGTGGCAGGCTGAAATCAGAGTCCTGGAAGAGAAGGTACATAGCACCTGGGCCTTGGACCAGCTCACCAGCCACTGGGCCTACAGTGAGTGTCCACTCTGCACTGACCAGTGCCACACGAGAGGGAGATGGCCACACACAAGAAAGGAAGCTACGTGGCTCGTCTCCCCCTACCCTCTGGCTTGCCTCTGAGCCCAGCTATATACCAGCTGGTGCCACAAAGTAACCCATAGCACCTGCCCACCCCCGCCTCTGTACTAACAGTCTTCCCAACAGCGTTCAGCTCCTAGCTTCCCAAGAGAAAGAAGACAAAGCGAAGCTCACTTTTGGACTGACTCCAAACTCAATGGGCGGCACAGGCAGCACGGAGTCCACGTGAATCTCCACCCCATTAACAGGGGGGATGACGGCCCCTTGCAGCCGCTCGGCCCCCTCCGAGCCTTTTCTGTTTTTCAGAGACCGCTCATTGCCGATGGGTCCTGGTCTGTGTTCCTTGCTCTGTCCAGAACCTTGTTCTGAGTCCTTGGTGGAAAAGTAGAGGGGCTGAGACACGCAAGCTTCCAGGTACCCTCAGCATCAAGGAAGACAAGACAAAGAAGGGACTCCTCCGCCCAGGCCCTAGCCGCCATATAGGGGACTTCTAGGTTACCTTGTGCTCAGACTGCTTCTGAGCTTGGTCCTTGTGGCTGTCGGCCTTGGGTTCCGCCAGGCCAGGCCCACTCATCTCCTCTGGCTTGAGAGTACCATATGGGGAACTGCGCTGTGAGGAGGTCGCAGACGACTCCCGAGACTCAGCACTCAAGTCAACACCACTATCTCCCTGGCTGCTCTTAAAACCCTGCTGTGCAGAGCACAAAATGGGTTAGATCCCTGACTCTAAACTGTAAAGCACAAGCATCCAGGAGGCAGCCTGTGGACAGCACCGGCCGGCCTTCCTCCCCAACCACGGACCTCCACTCCAAAGTCCAGAACTGCCCTCTTGATGGTGGCCCACGGCACACACACAGTGTAATGAATGCACGAATCCTACCCAAGCTCAAGACACTGCATGGATCTAAGTAAGACAATGCTGCCAAACTCATTTCACTCAGCATACAGGTGCCAGGCAATACCAGCTCAATGGTGGCTCTCAACCCAGCTCCCATTCAGGAGTCTCTCCCTTGTCTCTCTGCTCTTGCAGACACCACACAGAAACCAGAGACCGAAACAGAAGAGGGTGGCAAGCTAGGGACCACAGTAGGGCACCTTGTACAGGCCTCACCGCCACTGAGTGTGCTAGAATACCAGGACACACGGGTGGCAGAACTCACCTCTGAGGTGCCAGGCTCAGTGCTGCTGAAGGCAGTGACAGCTGTCCTCCATGAGTCGCTGGTGGCGCCCTGCACAGGGAGGGCTGCCAAGGAAGGGAGGCAAGAGTCAGGGCATCAATAGGGGCCAAGCAGTCTGGGAAAACAGGAGCTTGTGAGTTCCTTTCCATTGGAGTGAACACCAACTGAAAAGACGAACTGATGGAGTGCCCCCAACCCCCACCTTGTGGGGTACGCCGCCTCACAGACAGAGCTTTGTGAATGAATCTGATACACAGGCAACTAATGTGAGAGCTTCTCCCAACAACCAGCCTCCTCAGACAGGGTCTTATGTAGCTCTGGCTGACCTGAATTCACATAATCCTCCTGTCTCTGCCTTCGAGTGCTGAGGTTGGAGGTGTGTACCGGCACACTCAGGGCCAGCATGCTCAGTGCGTTTACCTCACTACAATTCTCCGTCCCGTTACCCCGACCCGACACTCTCCTGCACTGAACCCAGGAGCGAGCAGCTACTTCAAGGCCTTGAATGATCCAGGAAGGTACAGCTCAATTCAGTGAGCAGCCTACAGACCTATCCTAGCATCCAAAGCCAACGAGCCAGAGCCCAGAAAAGCATATGCATAGGATGACGCACACGTGGGCCCTGGTCTGAACAACTGAGACCCTGCAGAAGAAGACTGCACTTCAGACTGGTGCGTGCTGCTGCTGTGCCCATTTGGCTGAGGTTATTTCAGGCATTGGTGGCAAGTTGGCTGGCATATACTGGCGGCATGGTAAGCACGTGTCCTCCAGCCGCCATTGTTCTTCCTTCCAGCAGAGCAGAACATCACTGAGGAGGGCTGCTCTGCACCAGGACCAGAAGGATGAGTGACAACTATAAAGCCACACACTTGCAGGTATACAAGTCACCCACTGTGGCATTTAGTCTAGCCTGGGGTCGGCCACCATTCTGCAGAGTGGGCTCTCCTAGCTCCCTTACAAAGCACAGAAAACCTGCAGTCAACTGTACGATCTTCTAGGCTCACTGCTGTGCAAGCCCCGCTCACTGCAGGCTTTCAAGAAGAACTTGATCAATAGGGATGGCTCTATGTTTTAAAGTAAAAGTTCACCAGAAGCATAGCTCTGAGTGGGACATTAAAAACAAACAAGACAGCCTTGAGGAAATAACATTTTCAAGAAGGAAGGTACACTTCCATTAGTCTGAACTTTCTCCTTCCACAGAAAACAACAGGGAGCAATTCAGAGGGCTTTCTCTATGTTAGGGAAGGGGATCCCTTACTTCCTACTGGCTATCTGTCAATCTTCCACTAGATAAGGAAACAGGATGCCTTCACTAGGGTGGCAGCTGTACAGAGGCTCTGCTAGTCTACTCGAGTAGTACTGGAGCCAGGGATGTACTGCCCATCTGTGACTGTGACGGCAAGTCAGTTCAGATGCTGCTCAACACTGACTGCTTGGGGCCCAGGAAATAGGTCATGACACACTTTATACTGATGGCTTAAAGGTGTGAGTCTCTGGAAGGTGCCCTGCCTCCACCGAGCCAGGCACCCACCTCACCTTGGCTGCTGCTCTCCCAGATCTCAGTGCCCAGGCTGCTGCTAGGCACCGCCACATCTCCTTGCTCCAGACACAGGCCATTCTGCTTTTTAGCAAACCGAGGAGGAATCCGTGATGAGAGGCCTCGACCTTTGACAGGCACCTGTAGGGAAAAAGAGCTGATGCAGCCCAGCCTTAAGACATGACTGACAGCAGAGTCTCCTAGGGAAAGTGTCTGAGATGCCTGATACTTGTCTTCAGAACCCCAGGCTCAGGGTGCTCTGTCAGGATAGCCAGACTGGCCCCAGGAGCAGGCTGATATAAGTGGCCGGATGCAGTGTCTAACCTCAAACATTTCTGTACAGGATTCCTGATCCCTGTGACTTGCAAGAACAGGAGTCACCTGGCTAGTCTGGGGCACTAAGAGATGAGAAAGACTGGGGTGCTGAGGCTGTTAGACTCTGGACAGGTCAGCCTCTTTGTGACTCCATTTTCTCCTGTCTGTTGTAGGACAGTTGTGACAGGTACCAGGAGACAACGCACCCCTGACAGATACTCCCCCCCTTCCTCTCAGAGCTGCCCTCCGGCCCACGGTGTTTACCTGAGCAGCCTGTTCTTTTTTTCTTCTCTCCTCCTCCAGCAGGCGGCGCTGCTTCTTGGTCAGGACTTCAATGAAGCCTTCACCCACCATGGAGCTTATGTCATTCTCTTCCCCAGTGCTGGATCCACAGTTGTCAATGATAGTATCTGAACCAAAGGTCACAGAAAGAGTAAGGCGAGGGTCACCCACCCAACAGTCACTTGATATATGGCAAGCTTGCCTCAGAAGTCCACTTACCAAGGAACAATTTCTCAGTGCCTGTGGAAATCTAGACATGGTGTCCCGCCCTTCTGCCCATGTGAGCAAGCACAACCCATCAGTGCTCAGGCAGTATCCCAATGGAGATAACAGCCTTTAAAGAGGCAGATTCATACACCCAGTTCTGTTTCTTGCTAGCCATGTGGCCTTGGATGCCCCCTTTAAGTCTGGGAGGTTATACAGACATCATGGGGGCTCAGCAAGGCTGGAGGCATAAGACTGGGAATCTGGGTTGTTTTGCACCACCCCTCACTTCCATGAGAGCCCCAACTCACTTCCGTAGCCCAAGTCAAACTGTTTCCGGGCCTCTTCCTGCTCACCAGCCCTCTGGGCAGCTAAAGAAACTTCTTTCTCTGCTTTTTTGCTGGTGATTTCAGGACCGTCAGAGCTGGCATGAGTGGTCCGCTCCAAGGCATAGGGTGAATGGCTTCCAAGGCCTCCAGGCAAGGCCTCGTCTGGAGACCTGGAAAAAAAGGAGGAGCCCGTGAACTCTCCATCACTTAAAAGCTAGGAGAGAGAAATAGTAAACTTTGAATGCACAAGGCCCACACACAGACACAGCAGCTATCTAGTTCTGGTTCCTTCTACTGAGCCATCAAGGGTCACAAGAGCCTGCCCACAGCGCGTGCCATGTGCTGGTCCAGTTCTGTGGGTGGGGTGAAGGCTGCTGGAGCACCCCCTTCCCAGCACTCTGTTTTCTCTCGTTGCATGCTGCCTTCCACAGTCTGCAGCGGGGAGAAGAGACGGGTGGAGGCCCCCAAGAGAGGGCTACCTCTTTCTTTCTGCACTGGGTCACAGAACAGAGAGCAGCACAGGCTTTCTCAGCTGCAGGGCTCTTGGGGCACATTCATGCTGCCTTGTTGGGGCTGGAGTTTGGTCACACAAACACTTCAAAGAACAGACACTTTCCTGAGTCAACTTCTTTGGGGATGTACACCTGAGTTGTGAACTCGGAATTCTAAGGACAGGAGGGGTGAAACCTGTGCACCAGAGACATCGCAATCTGAGGCGCTGACTGGGCAGAAAGCTCATATTCTCCCTGAGCAATGGGCCACCCCAAAACTTCAGTTTCTAGAAAAGCAGGCTCATTGGCTGAAAGCAGCCTGCTCCCCTCTGTTCCTGGTGGCTCCAGCTATGTCCAGGCAGGAAGAAGGAAGCAGGGCCACTAGGGGCAAGAGCTATCTCCACATGACCCAAGGTGAGTGATGCCTTTTGACCAGCTCCAAGCAGTAACAACTGGGTAGACTGCAGAGCTCGCCGGGCACCACACACAGGCAATAGCCGTCAGTGTAGAGTTGAGACTATATCCAGAGGTTGGCTTCTGGGAACAGGGGCTGGCACAGCAGTCACAAGAAGGCCTCTAGGGAGTAGGGCATGGGGAACTCTGGGTTTGGTTGATCAAGCCACAACAACAACATCAACAATGACACACCATGGAGAAGCAGACAAGCAATGCAGGAGCAAGTGATGGAGACGCTCACACACAGCGGAGGGCCGCCTGGCTTGGCAGGGCGTGCATGCATGGACTTGATGCTGCTGCGAACAGGACAAGGACAAAGGACCCGCGATGGTGCTGCCGCGTTACCTTTTGACTTTCAGAGGCGTCCCACTCTGCTGGCTCCCGCAGTGGGGGGAAGTCTCACCCCCACCTGGCCTAACAGGCTTCTCCCCAAACCCTCCCGGCTCCAGCTTGCGGCTCTGTCTGTCAGCCAGGGGCCTCTGGCTGGAGAAGCTCCTCTTGGCCAGCTCTTTCTTTTCACCCAAACTGGCCCCAGAGAGGCCGCCATCCCCTTGTGCTTCGGGTTCAGCGGAGAGGCCTTCTCGCCGCTCCCTACGCTCGCTGAAGTCGCTACTCTCAGAGGCAGTCTCCCACTCTTCATTGGCATGATCAGAAGAATTCTGGTAGGAAGGCTCTGGGGATCTGTGACCTCCAGGACCACTCTTGTCCCCAGGACAGAGTTTGGACCGGCCTGGCCACTGGCTTGCCAGCAGATGGGACTCCTCCTCAGGTCCCCACAGGCCCAGGGACTCCCGCTCTTGACGGAGGCGCCGGAAGCGAGGGGGCTTGTCTTGGCGTGGGGGCCGCCTCCGACGGAAGGACCTGTTTTCTACACCTTCGGAATCTGCCCCATGATCATCTTGGAAAAAGGACCTCTTGTCCTCTGTGCGGCTGTCCTCAAAAAGCCTGCTTCCAAATGTGTCAGAGTGTCGGTAGGAGTCTGGTATGTAGTCTCTGTCAGTGGCTCGCCGTGGGCCACATGGGTCAGAGGAGCCATATTCCTGCCAGGGGCTGCCGGAGCTCCTGCTCTGCCAGTGAGGAGGATCTTTGGCAACAAAGGTTCTGCGGCCATAGCTGCAGTTGCTCAGGCGAGGTGGAAGGGCTCTTCCACATGTTCGGGGTCCCCGGCTGCGGGTGTCTAGACCACCCTGGTCCTCAGTGTAAGTCCTGTTGGAGCGCCATGAGTCCTTCAGGGCACCCTCGTCCCTCTCCATGAGCATGCCCTCGTGGCTAGGCTCTGAGCCCCGCTGCCGGCGCCTCTTGGGTAGCTCTTCATACTCAGAGCCCTCGCTGTGGGTCTCGCTGGCAATGCGTCGCCTTGGCTTGGCTCTGGGGCAGTCTTCTGGTGGGGGGAAGTCACGCAGGCCCCTGCCTCGGTTACTGCGCTGGCCACTGCTGTACATGCTACGAGACCCAAGGACACCTGTGCCACAAAGACCACCTGTGCTGCTGCCTGCAGGCCGGCCGCCCCGGAAGGTGAACTCTCTGAAGCCACGGCCACGGCTACGGGCCTGGCCCCGGCCCCCAAAGGCCTGCTCCTCATCAATGAAGATCCAGTTGTTCCTCTTGGTTGGGGGAATGTCACTGGCCTCCCTTGAGGGCCTGCTCTCCCAGGTCTTATCAGCCTTTGCATCTTCATCCAGCTTGCTAGCCTCGTGGCCAAAACCAGCCGGGGCCGCAGCCTTATCCTCCAGGGCCGAGGAGGCATTGGCTAGGGCAGGGTTGTTCTCCTCATCCTCATCCTCTTCTGCCCTGCACATGGGTTCTTTCTCTGTGGCCCGGTGTGAGCTCTCCTCTCCAAGGCCCTGCCTGACCCTCTCCAGTGCCTTCTCCTTCTCTTCTACCTTCAGGGCCTTGAGAACAGGTTTCTTGATGGGTCCCGACCTCCGGGTCCTGCCCGGCTGCTCCTGGTGCTGGCTGCTGGAGCTCCGGGGCTCCGGTGTCCACTTGGGCTCTGGGTTTGGCTGTTTCTTGGGGCTCCCTTCCTTCTCCCAAGAGGAAACATGAAAGGAAGGCTCCTGCCGGGGTGCCTCCAGCTCGACACCGTTGGCTGTGTCAGCAGCCTTTGGCTGGTGGCCAACATCCCAGCTGTCATACTCTGGCTTTTTCTCAGCTGGGACAAAGTCAGGCTCCAATGAGGAACACCTGAGGTTTGGGGTACACCCCCCAGGAGCACCCACCTCCTGAACATTTTCCTGGGGTGCAAATAAAAGCTCCTGGCCTATTCTTTGAGAAGAGATACAGCTGTCAAAGTCTGCTTGGGCCTTCTTGTCAAAAGCACTCAAGAACTCCTCCCCTCTCTCCTCAAAGAGATCGCGCTGGGCACTTACGCCCCCTGACCTTCCGGGGGAGGCAGAGTAAGACCTTTCATTCCTGAAAAGGAACCAGAAAAATCAGTCAATGTGATTGGAGCTTGGTTCCTGGCCTCCATGCTGAACAGGGCTTTTGTTTTGTTTTGTTTTGTTTTAAAGAAAAAAAAAGTTTTTTTAAAAGAAAAGTAAACACAAACGTTTGGTCTAGCTTATGACATGTTGCTCGGTGGCCCCTGGAGTCCGTGAGCGTGGAGATGTCAGTGGCAGCTCAATGCACCACCCTGGAGACAGAGGAGCTGGCGGTCTCCTGGAGCAATGAACAAGCTGGAGCCTGGGAGTCGTGAGCCTGGGCCTAGGGGTGGCAGGGCTAGCTCCTGTACTCACAGGAGGAGTGAGCCCAAACCCCACTCTCAACCCACCTGCCTGTGAGCCCACCCACTGTCGCTTTACTCCATGCCCACAGTTTGACGACCGCGGGGTTCCTCCTGTGCCTCAGCCTGGCCATCAGAGAGAGCCACTCACATCAAACATTCAAGCACACCTGCTTACACTCCTCACCACCCACCCCGGGCTGTGTCTCCTGGGATTGGGCCTCTTCCTAGGGCCCTCCACTGGGACTGCGGAGTCTTCCTTCAGCCGCAGAGGGAAGCTCACCTGACGTGCATGCCCATGGCCAGAGTGTCAGCAGACTTCGGGTGGGACAGTGAGTAGCCTTTGTTCTGCAGTGCCATGTAGCCCTCTGGGCTCCACACAGGAGCTGGGTCGATGGCGGTCACTTTTCGTTCTTGGAGTGAGGGCACACAGTTTTGATCTTCAGAGCGACAGCCAGTCCCACTGAGGGACTCTTGGGGCATCATGGGCTTCATCAGTCCTGAAGAAGGCAAAGGATCAACCTCTCTCATCTAACACAGAAAGCCTGGCAGCAGCCGCAAAGCAGAACACAGCCTCCAAAGAGGCAGTTGTCCTAACGCCACACAGACAGGGCAGCTACCCCTTAAACAACCAAGTCTTTACTCTGACCAAGGAAGCCTGCTGGCACACATGCATACCATCTGACCTGTGTGTGGCCCTTAGAAGCCAATGCTGGTTCCCAGAACAAGAATCCACTTGAAAGGTAAAGAAAATAATTAAACGGGAGCTAGATCTCAGCCCAGCAGGGCTGGTCAGCGAGCATACCACAACACGGTATAGCTGTACGGACTGGGATGAGCCAAATCCCGGACAGCACACAACCACCAGCCAACCAGCCAGCCAGCCAGCCAGCCAGCCAGCCGGCCGGCACTCAGTTGATTTAGACCCTCCTAGGAAGATTTAGGCTTCACCTCCTCATATCCCTGTGGGAGATGGACACTCTACATTTTGTATTTGGAAATTCTGGCTGTTGGGGAGAGTGAGCCTGGAGTGGCCCAGATGGACCAAGACACAGGTAATGCCAATCTACCAGTTGTATTGGGTTTCCCCAATCTCTCCATGTCTGCAGGCCTCGTTGCCAGCACCCTTTCAGCACCAGGAACAGGACTTTCAGTGCTTCTGAAATACTACTGAGCATTTGAAAGCCTGTGTCCTTTGGTACAGGGAGTTCCCAGGAATGACACAGACAGACAAACCTTAGGAAACCTTTTGTTTCTTTGAGTTGCAAGGAGGGGGATATTCAAATTTCTGCCTCCCAGGAGAATGCAGAGGTCTTCCAGATTAACCAAGACTGGTTGTAAGGGTGGGAAGGCTCTGACAGGATGGCCCTGAATCCAATAAAAGCCCTGAAAGGTTCTCACCAGGGCTGAAATTAAATCCAAAATGGCCAGAATGGATATTAATGTGGCATACTATAGCTGACACTTTCTAGAAGAACATAGAATATTAAAATTTGTTTTAATGATTTAAAAAAATGATAGAAAAAAAAAAAAGAATTAAGTACTTGCTGGGTATACACTGGTAATCCCAGAACTTTGGAGGCTGAGGCAGACACATCTCTGAGTTTGAGGTCACCCTGGTCTACACAGTGAGTTCCAGGCCAACCAGGGCTGCTTAGTGAGACCCTGTCTTTAAAAACAAAGAAAAAGATTTCAAAGTAGGAACTGCTAAGATGGCTGAATGGGTAAAGGTGCTTTTTCAGGCCTGAGTTTGCTTCCTGGAACCCACACAGTGGAAGGAGACCTTCTGACCCTCTGATTCCCCAAATTGGTAAACACATATTTTAAAAAAAAGGGGAGGGAAATATGGAACAAAACCACGATTTGGAAGCAAATCCTACTTCCAAAAATATATAGGCACTAAAATTTAAGAAGGCAGATTAGACATTCGTGAAGAGACAAGCAAGCTACAGACAGGTCTGCATCCGTCCCTGGAAGGCAGCACAGAGGTGAGCTCCTTCCTACTGTTCATTCCCACACTTCCACTCCCTCCTCTCTCCCGTCTCCTACTGGGAGCAAACCCAGCCTTCTTCACGGCTGGTATCTTCCTGTGTCCACACAGCCTCCTGCATCCCAGCAGGAGGCTGAGCAGAGGCTGTCACAAGCTCAGACCAACCAACCACACAGTGAGAAGTGGGAATGAAGAGAAGACAGGGGAGATGAGCACCTAAACAACACAAGATCAGAGACGAACAGAGACAGTTAAAAACACTGTTCTTTGTGTCTGCCTGCTTGCATATGTATGTATGCACGTATGCACATATGTACATGGATGCTTGCCTGTTACCTATAAAGGCCTGATCAGAAGAGGCTGCCACGTGTGTGCTGGGAACTGAAAGAGCAGCCAGTGCTCTTAACTGCTAGACCGTGTCTCCAGTCCACAAAGAAAAAAAAAAATCTTATTTGGTGGAAAGCAATTGAGACAGGGTTTCATTGTGTAGTTCTGTCTGTCCTAGAACTCACTATGTAGACCAGGCTGGCCTCAAAGTCAGAAATCCAACTGTCTCTGCCTCCCACTGGCTGGGATTAAAGGCGGAGACCACCATGCCCAACATCCCAATAAACCTAAAGGAACAAGCTTTGGCAATTAAAAGCTACAGACTTAAAGTCAGCATCGTCTTACACACAAAAAGATACACTACTAACAAGCAGGGTCCAGAAAAGTAAACAGTAAAAGCTGGAATAAAAGCTATCAAACAAATAGTGAAGAAACCTAGAATAATTATGTTACTTTTAGTCACAGTAGCAAAGACAAAAAAAAAACCAAAAACAAACAAAAACAAAAACAAAAATACAACCAATTCCTTTCTATGTGTTTCCACACACAGGAAGCAAACACTGAGAGTTTGCTGGGTGTAATGGCCCCAGCCTGTACTTTCAGCATACGGAGGCTGACCTAAGAGGACTTCCATGAATGGAAGGCCAGCCTAAGATATGTAACCAGTTCTGGGCCAGCCCGAGAGTTATAGTGAGACACCATGTCTCAAAAACAAGCGAAAAAGCAGGTGTGGCAGTAAACACCTTTAATCCCAGCATTCAGAAGACACAGACTCTTGTGAGTTTGAGGCCAGCCTGGTCTATACTGTGAGTTCCAGAACAGCCAGGGCTACACAGAGACAAAACAAAACAGAACACTACACACACACACACACACACACACACAAACACAGACTTGCACACACTCACACAAAGAGACTCACACTCACAGGCTCACATACACACTCACACACACTCACACACTTATACACACTCACACACTCACACTCACACACATTCACTCTCACACTCACACACACTCACATTCACACACACCCACACTCTCACACACTTACACACTCACACACACACTCACACACACTCACTCTCCTCATAGTTTATAAAGTTCCATCCACCCTTGGTATTTACTTATTTATTTATATGTTTGGAGCTAGAGTTGAACCCAGGCACTCAGGAATACTAAAGGAATGCGCTCCACCACTAAGATAAACTCCCAGTCCTGTGGCAAACAATCTTAACACCTGTCAGTAACTGATCAAGAGGATTTTTAAAAAATGAATGATACGGATATCTGTAAAACACAATCGGCAAGTGCAATTTCATGGACTACTTCAATACGCCTAGAGAGAAAGAGAGAGACTGAGACCACCTGACAGTCTAGCCTGTGGTATATATCGCCTGACAGTGAGATAAACAACTTGCTACTGAGAAGACATCAGGCGACTCTAAAGAAGCAACGTTGGAAACAGCGCTATAAGGATCATATTATACATGAGGGGAACAGACAAGTGAGCACCCAACAGTGTTGGCTACAAAAGGAAGGGCATGGTAAGACAAAAGGTTCATGAACCCTCAAGTCTGGTTTTAGCAAAAAGTATTAGACGAACTTTGGGAAGGAACAATCACAGCTAGAGAGACCCACAGGCAAGGACGCAGGGGCCGCAACTGACCACACACAGGTTCATACTCATCCCGACAATGTTTTGGTTTGCTTTTTGGAGAGAGTCTTAATACTTGGCCAGGCTGGTCTCAACCTCACCATCTTTCCATCTCAGCCTCTCTAGTGCTGAAATTACAACATGTCTCTACCCCACACTCAGGTCCCAATAACTTTTTGACAGGAGCAAAATTGTGTCTTAATCTTTGTAAAACTCGACCAGTCAAATGCCCTGACAAAGGGGCCAGCCTGGACCACCATGGGTCTAACTCTGCTGGTGACTTCCCTTCACTTTCCATTCACTGGGCTCCCTGGGCTCACCTGAAGGATGCAGGGCTGAGGGGTAGAAGTCCACAGGTGTCCGTGTCGGGGTGATGCGTGGGTCCATGTAGGAGGGCATCATCATCCACCGTGGGTCAAAGCCCAGCATCTGGGGGTGGTGTGGGTAGAAGGTGCGCTGGGGGTGAGAAGGTGGGGGGTACACCGGCTGCCAGTGCTGCATCTTGTATAGCTGCTCCTGGGGGAGAGGACAAGCAATGAGCGAGAGCAAAGCACACAGGTGCTCAGGGTACCGCCTGCCAGGACAGGCACACAAAGGCCCCTAACAAAGCCAGAAAGAAGGATCTCCAGAGCTCTCAGGCCCATTACAGCTCTCAGCCTGATGTCCCTTGGAGCCGGACGGAGTCATGTTGGTGTCACTACAAGGGCTGTGTGCACCTGGGCAAGCCCCATCAGATGAGGGTTTCAGTTTGACTAAACACCTCACAGAATCGGATCTACTTCCCTACCAGGAACACACCCCGTCTTTTGTCTATAGCTATGTGTGTACTTTCTACATTTGTTGGCCCTAAGCTTCAGAAGAGCCTCCAGCCCTTGCCCTGCTTTCTGCCCAACAGCCTGATCCCACAAGGTTATCAGCAACCTATGGGGTTCTGTTGGATCTTGCCTCCTTGGCTACACAATGCCCCCCACTCTCTGCTTCACAGTCCCATTGGCTCTTGGTAGACCATGGGAAACCTTGGCCCTTGGACTATGATGCTCCTCTCCCCTTCTGTTCCCGAACTGAGTTTCCAGCATAAGCACGTTCCGTCTGGAAAGAAGCTGCTACCAGGCCTGACCAGGTCCCCCCATGGCTCCCACAAACACTCCCAGTTCTTTTTCTGCTCTCTCAGTAGCTGTCTCTCTAACTAAACCGTAAGAGGCGGACGGTCTGTCTACATGTAGCTTGCTGGGGTACTGTGCTCTGAGGCGTCTGAACAGAGGAACACAAACATCCGTGACTGTAAAGCAATGAGACATTGACTCCACTCAACCAGCCCTGAATCTAAAACTCGGGATTCATGGGTTAGGTCAGACTTCAAGGACAAACTCTGTCTGAGACTTTCGGCCTGCCTGGTCCACTCTGAGAACAGAATGGCCTCCCAACCTGATGCCAGGGTACAACTCCTGCAGGCTGCTGTTGACTCTCACCAAATGTCTCTGAGGAGCACTCAGTCACTGCAGTTCATTGATGTGAGGGCTAAGAGAGCCAACTTCTATACAGAGGGTGTGTTTACACAACACCCTCTGGCTGAACTGCAGTCCCTGAGGACTGGACCAACCCAGCCCAGCTGCCCTGTCATTCTCAGCACACTCTTGAGAGACACAAGGCCACTGCCTCCCCCATTCCTAGAGCAACTGGTGCTGCTTGGTCTGGCTAACACTTCCCACTGGTACCTCCACTCCGGCCTCAAGTGACTATATGTACTTATATATCGATACCATGCTTCCTATGACCCCAAAGCAGAGAAACTGGGGTGGGGTCATAGGAAATTAAAGAAGCCCCTGGAGATCGTTGGTCTCTAAGGCACACCCATTTTGAAACAGTTTTAGATAAAAACATTATAAGCCAGCTGCTGGGCTTCCAGCAGATATCCCTATCAACTCAGTCGCCATCAAAATGCATGGTTCCTAGGCAACACAGCTGCCATTTTCCCTTGTGTGCTGGGTACCAAACACTGAACCTGGGATTCACTCTTGCTGGGAGATCTCACTCTAGCAGTGAGCTACATCCCCAGTCCCAGTGATTATACAACTGCTGACAGGCCGCACCAGCAGAGGAGATCACCAGGATCCAGGGACTGCAATGTTTGGGTGGGAGCCCTGGCTCTCCAACACAAACCCTACAAGACAGACATCCTTAATTCAAAGCTGACTTGTACCTCTCCAGGAACTCCTGAGACAGTGCAGAAGGCTACAGAGGGAGGCCTCAGAAGATCCAGTGTATTTGCATGGGATCTGAGGAACTCCCCACAAGCCACCGCAAATGCAGCTCAGAGAGTACAGGACTCAGTGTGTAAAAGAGATTGAATCATGCATGGAGCCTCTATTGATGGGAGATTTTCCTATTGCTGAGGTGTCACCTCTGGCCTCTGTGATGGCAGCCGTGACATGCAAGGGTACTGCTGTGCATGCGGTGAGCATCTGCTCTGTTGTTATGTCCATTAGTTTACCTGCTGCTGCTGCTGCTGCTGCTGCTGCTGCTGCTGCTGCTGCTGCTGGCGCTGGAAACGGGGAGGAAGGGACTTCTGGTACTTGCTGAACTCCTGTGCAGGGGACTCGGCTTCCCGGACTTCCTCCTCAATGCTGCTGCTGCTGCTGCTGCTGCTACTTCTGTTGTTATTCTGAGCCACTGTCGGGGACGTTGCAGGTGTCTCTTCCAAGAACATGGTGGGTGCTTCTTGGACAGGGAATTCTGGGGAGCCTAGATAACAGGGAAGGAAAAGTCACAGTGAGTTCACAGGAGCTTGGCTAACTCTGTGGTGAACAGCAAGTGCTTCTGTCTACTGCTGCACACACTCCACTGGAGGACCCTTCACTGACCTAGATGCAGCTGCCTACACCAAGTGCTCCTTGGGCTTATGAATTTCCCACAAAGCATAGTTAGAAAGTTCTATCCCAACAACAACAAAAAAACCAGGTGAGGATTCAGCTGAGTTAGCTCAGAACTGTACAGGACTGTGGTAAGGCTGGATAAAGGCTCTGAGAAAGGAGAGAGCAGCCCTACCTCAGTGACCACCTGCAAATTCATCACAAA
This sequence comes from Rhynchomys soricoides, assembly GCA_019843965.1. Lineage (NCBI taxonomy): Eukaryota > Metazoa > Chordata > Mammalia > Rodentia > Muridae > Rhynchomys > Rhynchomys soricoides. Next base: position 5,432,707 of record JADRCH010000078.1, on the reverse strand, counting down.
CACAAAGGATTCAAGAACTACAGGCGGGAAGCTGGAGGGCTTTCTTTGGACCCGCTTGTTCAACACAGTCTGAGTACTGAGAGCAGCTACACCTCCACGTGAGTGCTGGGAACTACACCCAGGTTACCCGGGAGAGCAACTGGGGCAGCCACTGAGCCCTCACATTTTTGAAATGAATTTATGTCTGTGTTTATGTAAGCATGCACGCACACACACACATCATAGCATAACGGAGATCCGAGAACAACTTGCAGCTGTCTGTCCCACCGCGGTTTGTTCTATCGAGCTTAGTGGCAATCTCATTTACCTGCGGAGCCACCTTGCCAGCCTGATACATTTATAGATGAAGAAAAAATGGTTTGTAGATATGCCAAACTTTTACCCAACTAGTTTAAAGTCGAGATGGGGTGGCAAGATGGCTGAGCGGGTAAAAGCACTTAGCGCATAAGCCTAAAGACCTGAGTTCAGCCTCTGAACCCACGTAAAAGTGAAAAGAGTCGACTCCACAGAGCTGTCTTCTGACCTAAATGCACACACACACGCACACACGCATGCAAGTGCATGCACGAATTAAAAATTAGAAAAATAGCTGAGCTGGGACCAGACAAGTTCCCAGGTCCACATTTGTGCACATGTGTGCATGCATGTGTTTAAGACTGGGTCTCTCTGTATCAACTGTCCTGGAACTCTATGCTGACCAGGCTGACACTAACTCAGAGATCTGCCTCTGTCTTTTCCCAGTATAATGTGCTTTAGCCACAGGCTTGGCTACCTCATAGCCAGTGAAGTGGAGCCAACAGTTCAAGGCTTCCAGCTATGGGATAGGGAATGCTCTCACCTTTGCGGACAACAGGGCCGTTCTCTTGTGGGGAGATCTTCTCAATGCCCGGGGATCGGGGGAGCTCCTTTTCCACTGGCTTTGGGGTCTCACTGGCCTTCTGAGCCTGCCTGCACTTCTGGTCTAGCTGCTTGAGTTTGGCAGCACAGGCAGCTAGCCTCTCCTCCCGGGCCCGGCGCTCTTCTTCTTCCCTGCGCTTTCTGGCTCGTTCCACGGCCTCAGACATCTCTGACTGGATGAACTTCTGCCGTGGGGGTGGCTTGTCCTCCTTGTCCTCAATGGACTGCTGGCGGAACATGCTGCCCATGGTGGGCTTCTGCCAAAAGAAGGAGGGAGTAAAGAGCAGGTCAGAAGCCTGGGTTGATTGCTCTTCCCTCCCCCTGGGCCTGACACTAGGAAAACAGTAAACGATGTTCTCAGTGACTCAAAGGGGGCACAGGGCTGGTGATTCCACAGGAGCAGAAAGCAACATGCATCCCTCCTGAGGCACAAAAGGACCCCATAAGAGAATACATAAGTCCTACGTTGTGACTTCAAACCCATGAGTCTACAGTAATAAGACATGACTACAGACACCTCTTTTGGATACTTTCTCCATCCCTAAATCTCCTGCTGATCATCAGTTACAATATAAGAGGGTGCTGAGGTGCCTGGAAAAAACACTCAACACCAGAGATATGTCTCACTAGTCTGCAGGCCATGACCAACACTGCTGCAGGCACAGGGCGGCAGGAACCACAGGATGGGAGCTGATTCCCAGCCACAACAAAGTAAGTTTCTGTTTTGAATGGTGGCCAAGCAATTGTATACCTCAGTCCAAGATGTCAAACACAAATGGCAAGGCTCTGCTTTCCCTGTAGGTGAATCACACCCTGATATAACAAATACACATGCCAGTGTTAAGGAGCTTCTCCTAAAAGCTAGCTTCTCACAATCCAGAAGCTACTCCCATGAGGTGAGAACCTGAGGTGCAGCGTGGAAGTTCAGACATACCAACCATCACCCTGCCCACTGGACAAGAAACACCATCCTTTCTGTTAACAAGACACAACATCTGCCCATGCTTCAGAAATGGCTGCTACTCCCCAGTTCACAGCTCACCACATAGGCCGCCTGATCATTACAGATAAACTCTTGTTTAGCCTTCAAAAAAGTTTTTAATGTGTGTATCTGCATGTGATACAGGGCTATTGGCTCTAAGCCAGAAGAGGGCGCTGGCTCTCCTGGAGGCAGCTGTGAGCTGCTGGAAACCGTGCAGGGAACTGAGCTCAGGGCCTCTGGCAAAGCACAAAGCACTCTCAACACCTGAGCCATCTCTACGACCCTTACATTAAAAAAAAAATTATGTGTATGTGTGTCTCTGCACGTGTGCATGTGTGTGTCTCTGCACGCGTACATGTGTGTGTGCATTGTATGTACAATTCTGAGGAGTCAGTTCTCCCCTTCCACCACCTGGGTCCTGAGGCCCTTACTCAAGAGAGTCAGCAGGCTTGGCAGCAGGCTCCCACTGGGCCATGGCGACAACCTACTTTTGTGCAGTCTGTGGGTTTGTTTTTTGAAGATTTATTTTATCAGGCTGGAGAAACTGCTCAGCCATTAGAAGCACTATGTGCTCCTCTAGTGGACCCAGGTTGAAGTCTCAGCACCTATATGACAGCTCCCCTGTACACTGTAACTCCAGTTCCAGGGCATCCAGGCACGCATGTTGTGCACACATATATACACGCAGTCAAAATACCCATGTCCATAAGAATTTTTTAAAAGATTTATTTTTATCGTAATGCGTTTACGTCTGTGTTTGGGTACATGCACTTGAGTCCAAGCACCAGGAAAAACCAGAGGTGTCCAGATCTACCCGAAGCTGGAGTGACAGCTGTGAGCTACGTGATGTGAGTGCTGGGACTTGAACTTGGGTCCCCTGGAAGAGTAGCTAGCATGTGCTCTTACCCATTGAGCCATTTCTTCAGTTCACTTTTCTGTATCCTTAAACCTGATTATCTCCTGCCCAAAGACCTAAACAGACTCAGAGGGTTCACGTTCACTGTGAAGCCTTCAGCCACAGGGCATCTCCAGGAGAGGAGGTACCACGCATGTCTCACATGTGTCCTCTACAGCCTTACGAAGCCCAGGAACAGAGAGAAGACAGGAAGGAGGCCTGGACACTGAGTGTGAGGACTACGTTTCTCAAGGGATTCCAAACAACGTCCTTCTCTTTTTACCCAGCACTTGCTAACTCACAAATCACTGGGTGTGGCAGGAAAGGTGGGTATGTCAGCTGCCAGGGAGTCACAGTCTCCATGTGGGTAGCCAGAGCCCAGCAGGGTGCAAGTGGTGCCCTGTGAGTGGTAGCTCGGTTTGGGACAAGCACAGGATAAGGGTGTGGCACGGGGGAGGGCATCTGTGCAATGGAAACTGTTCACATACAGCATCAACCAAAGAAGCATCAGTGTCAGGACAACATGGTTTCTGACAGAGGACAGAGGGGCTGAGGGAAAAAGCGCTAACTGCACAGTCATGAGGACCCAAGTTCAAAGTCCGGAATCCATGTAAAAGCCAGACGAACAACATGAGTGTCTGTAGCCCGTGTTCCAGGCCTGCCACATCAAACGGAAAAACAACAAACACTGTCTTAAACGGGGCAGAGAGCAGAGACAGACACCAAAGCGGATCACCTGCTTCCACAGGTACACAACGGAACCTGAGCTCCTGCACACACACACATATACAATACAACGAGAAAGAAGTGAAATGCATTCCTTAGAACTGGAGGCATCCCTCTACATTTTGGATTTTCAGTACAGACAGGAATGGAGACAGAACAGTCAGATGCCCGAGTGTTGTCCCTTCCTTTCCGGTGAGAAGGCCCAAGAGCAGCGGCACCCAATAGTAACAAGCATTCTCAATGCTACCCAGCACTCAAAGGGATCACAGCTCTTAAAAACCCTGACCCAGACAGCAGGAGACCCAGTGGATGAGTTTCCCTCAGACAGCAAGGAAGAGCTCAAAGTCAGATAAGAGACTACCAAGGGCCCAAGCTAGGGCAGTAAAACCAAAGATAATTTCCTCCTCCCAGCAGATGATGAGAGACTATCAACTGCTGAAATGAATGGACAAACGGAAAGTATAATGAGCAGCGCCAGTGATATGGCTCGGCAGGTAAAGGAGCTTGCTGCCAAGCCTGGCGGTCTGAGTTCAGTCCCCAGACTCCCATAAAGGTGGTCATGAAGAACTGACTCCATGAAGCTGTCCCCTGACCTCCACACGCTTACTCCCCCCCCCACACTACACATACACACATACACAACAGGCTAGCTGGCCTCAACACTCTTCCCATGCTTCTCCATCAGAGGAGAGAAAAGGACTGTCCAGTGAAAGCCTTGGCAACATTGCATTCACCAAGAGACAAAGTGCCAGTCACCAGAGCCAGGAGGAATCCAGAAAATAGCCCAATCTGGTCAAAGACAGGAACCATGAACAAGCCTCAGACCAAGCTAACCAGAGGGGCCTGCCCTCCTCCAAAGCATCCAGGCTGAAGAACTTGCGAAAGGCTGTGGAATGCACAAGGTGCCAAGCGATTCGCAGGTGACATCATGCACAGAGGGCTTCAGCGGGATTGCCGCCTGGACTGCATCACAGTGAAGCAGTGACACATTTTCAGTTTTGACTCTAGTTCTTAAAAAAAACCACCACTGTCTGGACAGGAAGACTGGCCCACAGTGAGAGCATCGACGGGTAGGTGGCGCCCTCCTCAGTCGGCCAGGAAAACAGACTTTGTGATATTTTCGGGGGGGAAGGGGAAGATGGGAGGGGGATGACAGGGTCTCACTGTGCATTCTTGGCTGTCCTGGAACTCACTATATAGACCATGCTGGTCTTGAACTCAGAGAGATCCACCTGCCTCTGCCTTCTGAGTACTGGGCCTAAAGGCATATGTTACTACCATGCCCAGCCAGTCTTCATACTGAATTCTGTTTCAAATCAGGGAGGGCTAGGCACACAGTGCAGGAAACAGAACATTTGTCTGGAAGCGTGACATTATGCGTTTTATCCCGGGAGACCACATAAAGGCGGAAGAAGAAAACCAACGTCACAAAGTTGTCCTCTGACCTCCATATGCGTGTCATAACATGTGTGTCAACACACACCACACAAAAAATAAAATCAGATTTAAAAAGAAAGAAAAAAAAAAAAAAAAAAAGGAGAAGCAGCACGAGTCAGCACTTTCTGGAAAATCAGCCACTCACTTCAACACAGTACAAGCTCTCCAGGCAGTGACTGGGGCACCACTGCCTTCAGGAAGTGGACTGGTATGTGTGTCTCTGTGTGTTCGTTTCTGGGTGCATGTGCGTGGGGGAGAAGGAAAGGAGGGACAGAGGGGGGGAGAGCATGCATTCCCTAACTGCCCATGTATATATCAGGGGTGCAGGTGAACAGCCAGGCACAGACCCTGGGGCCACAGTACCTGGTAGTCGGGGCCCGAGGCCCAGCTGTGAAGCTTCCTGGAAGGAGGCTGAGGCTCTGGCACCTTTCGGACGACACGGGACACACCGGCTGCACCACTCCAGTCCTTCCCTTCCTCCTGAGTGCGCTTGGCATCAGTGCTGTCTGCAGAGCTCAATGACAGCGCCCGCTGCCGCCTTGGGTCCCAGTTGTTCCTAGGACAAATGGCAAGTGTTCAGTTTCCTCGACAGTCAGGCCTGTCTGACCCCACTGGTTAGGGGCCACTGGGAATTTTGAAGACAGCGGTCACACCACTTTACAGACTAATTTCTTCTGACGCTGCACTCACGTCCTTTATATGTGAACTGCCAAAATTCAGGCCCAGTGTTTAGCACGTCACCTGTAATTCATCCCCCATCCTTGACGGCAGAGACAAGGCCAGCTCACTTGAGTCTAAAGAGCTGGGAATTGGGGCTGGAGAGCTGGCTCTGTGGTTAAGAGCACTGGCTGCTTTTGCAGAGGACCTGGGTTCAATTCCCAGCACCCGCATGGACACTCACAACTGTCTTTGACTCCAGTTCCAGGAATCCAACACCCTCTTCTGATCTCCACAGACACATGTGTATTCATGTGGTGCACAGACATATTTGCAGGCAAAATACCCATAAAATAAAAGTTAATTTAAAAAAAAAAAAAAAAAAACTTAAAAGAGCAGGAACTGGGCCTTAGAGAGAATAAAGGAGCTGCTGCCATAGGAACCAGAAGGGCAGAGCTACAGCTGGGCCTCCAGGCTCCCTGTCATTCCCCTCGGCTCTGCCTAGGGCAGGTGCCCAACCAGGGCTTTGCAATAAGCAAAAGGCAGATACTAAACGACCACCACAGTGAACATAGGAAGCCCACCAGTGAAGAAAAGGAGATAGTACCCAACTGGGCTGCTGTGAAGGCTGAGAAAGAGAGGGCATGCTAGGCAGAGCAAAGAGCTGGGACTAAACCCAACCACAGCCATGCATGCACAGTGTCAGGAAGGTAGTCAACAGCAAAGACTGGGGCAGGAGCTAATCACCTGCCTGCCACCTGTGTGCGTGCACATGTACACACACACACACACACACACACACACACACACACACACGCGCACGCACGCCCCCCCCACCTGTACCTCCAGGGTACCGATGTCTCTATCCCCTGCAGACACCTGTAATCTCGCACGCACACGTACACACACACAGTTTTAAAACAAAAAATTAAAAAAAATAAAAATTAAAAAATAAAGCCCTAAGGGAATTCCAATATAATGTTGTATTTTCCAAAGGGCATTAAGTCAAACTAGTCCAATGGAAATGATCCTAGAGAGAGAGGGGAGGCGGAGTGAATGCAGGCGATCCTGTGTGCACTCATCCACCCCTGCACCGCCCAACTGCACTGCTGAAGAGGCTGGCCTCTGAGAGTTCGTGGATTAACAAAGACGGGCCTTCGGTGGTCTCCCACAAAAGCTTTTCAGGGTGCCACACCCACGACCATCAGTGGGAAATTACTTGCAGAGATTTAAGTATGGGGTGACTGACCAGACAGTCAAGCCTGGATGCATGCTGACCGCTTCCTGCATGCTGTCTTGAGCAGACCTTGTTCCTGCTGCTATGGAAACCAGGAGCTGCTCCTAGCACAGTGACCGCCAGGCAGCAGCACTAACCAGCCTGCTGTCAGCCCCACACTAGGAACCGGAGTCAGGGGACTCACCACTTTGACCGGCCATCCTTCACAATGTCCTCCTCCTCCTCGTCGTCACTGAACTTCAGTTTCTCAGAATAGTCCACTTCCTCGTGGAGGCCTGCAACGGCAAAGGACCCGGGAAGGTGAGAAGACTCTGAAATTCCAGCCTGTGGTGCCCATCTGAGGGCTGCTTACCCCGCCCAGCTGCACACCTCCCTATGTGGTCCCCAAGCTCACAGTTTGTGAGTGCTTCAGGGTGCTAAGTTTACAAGTATGCACCACCACAACAAGCCCGAAATTGTAACTCAAGGCAAAAGGGAAACCAGACGGTGTCTGCCTCTGCAACACAGACACTCTGTCAGGGAGACTGCTAGTGTCTAACTGATGGACAAAGTGTGGTGGGTCCTTACAGCACTCAATATGAATGTGGTGACTGGGGCGACACACACACACACACACACACACACACACACACACACACATACACACCAAAGATAAAGGCCTTCACAAACACAGATAAGACACTAGCAAACTCAATCAAAGCACATAAAAGGTGGAGACATTTTGGGTGGGAAAGGTCACTGACGCATGTGCCATGTTGTCAAGACAAAGAAGGGAAGTCCTATGAAAATGTGCATGGGGTCTACCCGCTTACCCATTGAGACTTACAAAACAACACCCAAATGCTCAGCAAACTAAAACCACAAGGGAACGTCCCCAAGCTGAGAGTCAGCAACCTCTGGGTGACACACGACCCTGGAAACACCACAGCATACATCGAGAAAAAGACATAAAAACTGGCAAAGACAGCTGGGGTGTGTCTCACACCAAAACATTTGCTCAGCACACCTGAAGCTGCGGGCCCCACCCCCAACACCACAGAACACCACAGAAACAACACCACAGAAAAGTAATCCTAAAATTTAGTATCTAATTAGTGTAAAACAATTTCATGTCTGTCTTATTTTTTGGAACAGAGTCTCACTATGTAGGCCTAGCTGTCCTGGAACTCTCTGTGTAGACAAGGCTAGATCCATTTCCTGAGCGCGGGGACTAAAGGCACACATCATACCACCAGGCTCGTGAAACATTTTTTTAAAGGAGCAGGGATTAATTTAGTGGAGACATGAGAGTTCATACAGAAAATCCTAGGTCAAGGAAAAAAAAAAGTAACACCGGTGGGTTTGTTCTACAGAGTTCAGTAGGAAAGCCAGCTGGTTTTGTTTAAAAAAAAAAAAAATCTTCAAAATTATTGGAAAAAAAAAATGTACTTATAGTAGTTATCTAAAACATAAAGTACCTGAACACTAATTTCTGTATTTATTTGCTTAGGAGACACTGTCGTGTCACAGGCTGGCCTTGAACTTGCTGTGCAGTCAGAGTCCCACCCACTTGCCACCACAGCCCATTTTTATGGTGGAGGGAATTGATCAAAGTGCCTTCTGCACGACAGACAAGCACTCTGTCGGCCGGGTCACTCACTTGGCTCCTACTAGCACTGTTAAAAGCTGACAAGGTATACTGGCTGGTTTTGTGTCAACTTGATACAAGCTGGAGTTATCACAGAGGAATATCACAGAGGAGCTTCAGTTGAGAAAATGCCTCCATGAGATCCAGAGGTAAGGCATTTCTCAATTAGTGATCAAGGAGGGAGGGCCCCTTGGGAGTGGTACCATCTGTGGTCGGGTAGCCCTGGGTTCTATAAGAAAGCAGGTTGAGCAAGCCAGCAGAAGCAAGCAAGCCAGTAAGCAGCATTCCTCCATGGCCTCTGCATCAGCTCCTACTTCCTGACCTGCTTGAGCTCCAGTCCTGACTTCCTTTAGTGATGAACAGCAATGTGGAAGTGGAAATTGAAAAAACCCTTTCCTCCCCAACTTGCTTTTGGTTATGATTGTTTGTGCAGGAATAGAAACTCTGACTAAGACACAAGGTTTTGTTGCTAGTGCCCAGGCTGGTAACGTGAGCCTCTAGCCTAAGCTGAGGCCGGACTGCGGGGTGAACCAGCACTTCTAGCTTGTTTATATTCTGAGGTCTCAAATGCTAAGCAGGTCCTCTATCCGTGTCCCCTGTACACGCTAAACAGGCCCTGTACCCATGAATAAAATTACCAGAAAACATTAAGATCCCTTCCCCTGGAGCTAAGACACAGCTCAGCAGTTAAGAGTATATATAACTCTTGCAGAGAACTCAAGTTTGGAGTCCAGGAACTAGAACAACAGCTTCAAAGGGATCTGGCGCCCCCTTCTGGCCTCAGAGGGCATTTGCACGTATGTGCATATAGCCACACACAGACATACACTTAAAATTAAATAAATCTTTAAAATAAAAAAGAAGGTACACTCCATTGACATCTAGAGAACATTGATGAGAAGAAAGAAGATCTAGCAAGAAACTCACCAGGATCCTGGAACTCAAGAGTCAAAACTGAGCAGCTGACCTTGACATAGAAGCAGGCTCTTTGTAAATACTGCCAGGGTTGAGTACAAATTTGCATAAATCCTCAAAGAACTTGAGGGGTCAAACATGCAAAGACCCAAGGTGGAAAGCTCATGCTCTCTGAGTTTAAGATATATTTTAATTTGCACAGCTGAACAAACAGGTCCATGGAAATAATGTCATCCAGAAAAAAGCAAGGACTTACATGGTTGATTGATGTTTGGCAAAGGTGCCAACCCAACTCAACAGAAAGTCTTACTAAGTGGAAACAATGTGTGGGCCAACAGCAAAGGCAGCAGGACTGTCAGACATCAGGGAACATCACTATCGCCAAGAGAAGCAAAGAACAACTGGATTGGATGCAAAAGGTGATTTAGAAAATTGTGTTTTACTTTAACTCGTGTATCTTCGTGAATGAATGTCATGTGAGTATCAGTGGACATGTGAGCCAGAAGAGGGCATTGGATCACCTGGAGGTGGAGTCCCAGGTGAGTCATCTGCGACAGGAGATGTTCCTAAACACTGAGCCACCTCTCCAGCCTATGAAACAATGCACATTTTTTTAAATTATTGATTATGTGTGTGTGTGTGTACCTGCATGAATTTACCTGTAGCATATGTATGCAGGAGTCCAAGGGGGTAGTGAGCTTCAGATCCCCAGGAACTGGAGTTACTGGTAACTGTGAGCTACCTGCTGTGGGTGCTGGGAATTAAAACCAGGTCCTCTGCCAGAGCAGTGGGCCTCTAAACCAATGCATTCTCTCTCTAGCCAGGGGTCTAACCTGACCCCTATTTTTGTTACTTTTTTTTTTTATTTTTATTTTGTTTTACTGAGATAGTATCTCACATGTAGACCAGGCCGGCCTCAAACTCACAGAGATCTACCTGCCTCTGCCTCTTGAGTGCTGGGATTAAAGGTGTGCTCCACCACACTGGGCTAGGTTTTTTGTTTGTTGTTTTGATTTTTGTTTTTGTTTTTTAATGTGTGTATTTCGCCCATCTGTAGAGACCAAAAGAGGCGTTGGTTCCTTTGGAGTCCAGAAGGTTATGAACTCCCACGGAGCAGCCAGTGTTCAGAAACCGAGCCTTCTCTTTAGAGACCTAAGATCCTCTCAATGAGACTTCTAAACAGATAACAAAGCACAGTACACTGAAATGTCACAGAAGCAACAAGCTACACATACATATAAGAATGCTGAGATCTAGGGGGTGTGGGGGAGAGGGTGCAGCACACACCTATGATCCCAGCACTCAGGAAGCAGAGGCAGGTAGAGCTCTGTGAGTTCAAGGCCAGCCTGGTCTACATAGTGAGTTCCAGGACAGCCAGGGACACACAGAGAAACCTTGTCTTGGAAATCCAAAAACAAAAACAAAGCCCATATAGTTGGGTACCTCTTACCTGCAATCCTAGCGCTTAGAAGGCAGAAGCAAGACACACAGGTCAAGGTCAGTCTGGGTTCTATATCAAGACCCTGCCTCAAAATCAGCAGGTGTGGTTCAGCAAGGTAACTGAGAAGGTGAAGTGCCTGTCCCCAAGGCTGATGACCTGAGTTAGACCCCCCCAGGACACACATATCGGAAAGAGAATGACTCCCCTAAGACATCCTCTGACCACAAGTGTGCCAGGACACAGGCATGCAAGCCCATATGCATACACATTAATACCCCAAGGAAATAAATAAATGTAACGTAAGAAGAAAGAATTTTAGCCGGGCAGTGGTGGTGCTTTAATCCCAGCACTTGGGAGGCAGAGGCAGGCGGATTTCTGAGTTCGAGGCCAGCTTGGTCTACACAGTGAGTTCCAGGACAGCCAGGGCTATACAGAGAAACCCTGTCTCAAAAAAAAAAAAAAAAAAAGAATTTTAAGGGAAGGGGAGCTGTGGGCTTAATCCTCAGCATGGGATGACTTCTAGCCAGCATATTGGTAAATGACTGTAATTCTAGAAAGCTCTTTTCAAGACAGTACCACAATCCCCCACAAGGTGAAGAAAGAAGATGCCAGTCATTCGGGGAGTGCCCTCTGGTCCAGCTGCTTATAAGGGCGGCTGTCCCTCCGACCACTCACCTGCCCAGCCATCATCTGCATCGGTGTCCAGATCATCCAGGCCCTTCAGATTTTCTGCATTGATGATGGTGGGCCGTGGTGCCCGCTCCACCAGCTGCCTCAGTGGGCGCACTGGTCGTGCCACGCCTGGCCTTTCTTTCCTGGTGAGACAGACAAATGGTGGGCTAATTAATGTCTACATACCTACAGGGGGAAACAGTCACTTTCCAAAAACCAGTTCCACCTTGCACAGTCTGATGTTTGAGTGAATATCTGAGCTACTTCCTCTTAGAAGAAACATGCAATGAACAATTACAAACATCCCAGCTAGGGTTCAGCTCCATCCACAGTGCCACATGCTCATTGCCAGCCCCACCACAGTCCTGCCAAGTGCCTGCACTGCAGGGATTTAGCCCTGCAAACCAAGCTCCTTGCCAGGCCCAAGCCCTGCACCCACCCACCCCACGGTCTCCAGAGCACAAAGCGCTCATGAGTGAGCCGTCACACACTGACACACACGATCACAGGGTCACAGCCTTACCCATCTTGGTCATTCATCTGGAACTGTCTGAAGGGAACACGGGGCTCCAGGCGGAGCTGAGGAAGGGGGAAGGAACTTCGTTCCACCGTACTCTGGTTCTCTGATGACTGTGGTGAACACATCTGAGACACAGGATCAATGAGTAAGATTTTCTAACGAGGGTCCCAATTATATGTTAAATAAGATTTCATTTTGGAAAGTGGAAAAGGGGGGGTCAGGGGAACAGGAAACAGTGGAGGGCCCCATTTGCCTTGGGTTCAATAAGGCTGAGAACACCTGCCTTCCCTTCTTCTAAAGAACCAAAGCTACAGAGCATCCGACTACAGGGGCAGAAGCCAGAGGCAGTGGACCGGGAAAGGCCAGAGGGAGCAAGACTCGGCAGCTCAGGCTGAGTGGCAAATAGGAGCATCCAGTTATGGGACAGGATGTTCTGAAGACTTACAAAAGCTGGAAGCATGTCATGGTATGTGGGAGGCTGGTAAATATGTCCCATGAACTGTGAGGCCCCTTTGCGGCTGGGCTGAGCCGGGCGGAGAGAGGGGTCCTTAGAATCGCTGGTGCATGCTGCGGAGGGGGCTCCATCTCCCCCACTGGAGTTCCTGCTGCCCAGCTCTGTTGGGGAGGTGCTCAGAGACGTGGTAGAAATGATGTTTCGCCCACCGCCCTCCCTCCAGCTTGTCACATCTGTAAAGTGGACAGGGAGGGAGATCTGTAAGATTCTGAGGGATAACGGACACTACCCCCTCTCTTGAAAAAAAAAAAAAAAAAAAATTCACAGTAAAAACAGAAAAAGAAACCCAAGTGTTGGCAGGGCAAGCAGAGAGCAGGAAGCTAGACTTTCTTAAGGGGTATTAGATATATGCCTGAGAAACAAGTGAGCTCCACTTCAGAGAGACACAGAGGACACAGAACTGACTCCCTATGGCTGAGACCACCCAGAGAGCAGAACATGGGGACATCAGGACAGCTCGACTCACTCCTTCAGCCAACACTGCTCCACCCATCAAGGCTAGTGTGACTCTCAACATGTGACTCTCACATTTAAACCACTGCCTAATGAGCCTCCATTTGACACGTTGGTACCCTGTGACCACACGTGGCATACGTGGAACACACACTCAGTTCTCAGGTAAACCTGTGAGGATGGAGCTGCTGACATGTCTCTGTGGGCTGCTGCCAAGCGGATGACCTGTGTTCGATCCCCAGGACTCCTGAGGCAAAAGGGGAGGACTGACTCCCATGCGTTGTCCCCTGACCTCCTGACGCATGCTACATGGTGTGTGTGTTCCCAACAAACACACAAAATCAATGTCTGAAAAACTTAAAAACATGACAGCTATCCATCCCTGTGAGAATGTGCTTCTCGAGCCCACTCACAGACCCACACAGTCTGGTTTTTCTTTCTTGACAGGGTCTCACTCTATATCCCTGGCTGGCTTAGAGCTCTCTCTGAAGACCAGGCTAGCCTCAAACTCATAGAGATCCATCTGCCTCTGTCTCATAAGGGCTGAGATTGAAGGTAAGAGCCACTATGCTTGGCCAGACTGACTTTTCTTATGTACATTTAAGATTAATTTATAAAAAAAATGACACACATCAGTGGTGTGAACATGCCCACTTCCACAGTGTACGGTGGTTCTCAGTGTTTCTCTGAACTCAGTTACTGCAGGTAACTCATGCGGCCCCACTGTATCCAGCAGGACTGTGGGGCCAGAAAGGAATGAATTCAGACTCTTCTCTGTCCACTTCTGCTTAGGAGCTGAAACAGGAAAGGACCCAGCACTCGCCACCACCAAGCCAGCATGAGGGCTGGGCAGCCAGGCTGGTCCTGCTCTGCTGTCATCCTGGGAAGCCAGGATCACCCCACCCCTTAGGCCATCTGCTTCTCACCTTCTCAACAGAGGGAACTGTCTAGAAGTCCCACTGGGTGACCCACCTCAGTCACAACACGACCCCCCCTAACACTGGCCACCCCTTCAGCACTGTGAGCAGTCAGCAAAGGTCTGTTCTGCCAGAGTGGCATGGTGGTCACTCAGCTTCAGGACAGTGCCTCTGACCTGCCGTCAGTAGGACCATCAACAGGAGGCCTCGGGACTGAACAATACAGGCAGACAAAAGATCCTTGAATTCAAGAGCTGAACAAGGAGGTAGTTCAGCTTCCTTGGTCAGGCCAGACAGAAAACCCAGTTCTTAAACACGAGAGAGAAACCACACTGAAGGCCTGCTAGCAAAGCCCCCACAACAGGCCTGCCCTAATCCCTGGCACCAGAGGGCGCAACAGTGCTGGCTGCTACAGATTTCACCTGGTCAATTCTGACATGGTGGGAAGATGGAAGGCAGACTGTAACAAGCTCCTGGAGTGACAGTCAGCACATGGAGGAGCACTGTAGAACCAGGGACTTGATCAAGTTAGCTGCACCCAGTATGCATCCATGAAGCAAAACCTAGCTTAGACAAGTGGCAAGACCTGGCTCAGCGAGAGGGATGAGAGCCGGAGGTGAGAAACTGGCCAGAGGCAGTCAGGACCAACATGTCAAGCAGCTACCTGTTTCCAGGCTCTGATACCTAGGCCCAAGCAGCTAGGGGGACACCTGGGAGGGTAAAAAGAAAGGGGTCTGGTGTCCAGTGGGGACCTGAGGACAGAGCTGCCCGTCACTCACTCTGAGGGCGGAGGCTTGGTCCTGGCCCATACGACAGATCTAAGGCGCCCTTTTCTTTGCCAGCCTTGTCCTGCCCTCCAGCTGCTTTCAGCGTCGGAAACTCCTCGGGAGAGAAGGATAATAGTCGGCTTGAGCCCCTTAAACCTGTTAAGAGAGGCAGAGAAGACACAGGGAGCAAGTGAGACAGCCAACAGTCCCCGCTGCTTTCCTAGCCCCATGAGGCCTGGTGTGGCTGCAGGTGAGGGGCATCTGCACTGCCAGGCAGTGATAAGTATTCCCTTAGCTGTCCCCAGGAGCTGGCAGGTGCCCACACAGGATGAGGGGACAGGATGTCACCTCTGCTCCAGCAACTTTCTACTCCTAGGAGTCACCTGGTACTGTGCCTGCTCAGGGTGGTAAGACTGCTTCATGAGGGGCAGCACCAGACACCCCACAAAGTGGTGGCCTGTGAGTTCTGAGGCTCACCTCCCAACCTCCCTGCAAAGCCAAGCATGGTCCTGGAGTAACCCCAAGACCATTTCTTTCTTCAGCTGTCACTCACTGCTCAACTACAACCCCTTCGGAAGAAGCCGCCCTATTTCAACTCCACTCCTGACACACAGATCCCATCACTTCCTGGATGAACCGAGGAGAATGGCCTTTTAAGGTCCACGGTGGGAACTGGTCCTCTCTCAGCTATATAGCCCAGGCTGAGTACCATACAACTGAACTGAGGGACCACACCACTGTCCTATTGGAGCCAATCTGTTCTCTGTATGGTCAAGCACACCCTTAGGCTTTCAGTACAATACAATAGGCACCCACTGACTGAAACCGATGTGCACAAGAAAATGGTCAGGTCACTGCAGCAGTGGCAGACAGTGGCCTGCTTGCTCCCACACTCAGCGAAAAGGCTGGGTGAGAACAGCCTGCCAAGTGATGGCATCAACCAAACTCACCCTCTACAGGCAAAACTGAGAAAAAGTGGTTAGTGTTAGCTGTCAGCCTGACTCTAGAACAGTGGCTCTCAGCCTGTGAGGGCTGAACAACCCTCTCGCAGGGGTCACATCGGATATTTACATCACGATTCATAACATCGGCAAAATCACAGTTATAAAGTAGCAATGAAATAATTTTATGGTGAGGGGATCACCACATGAGGAACATATTTTTTAAAAAAAACCATGGCATTAAGAAAGTGAGAAGCACTGCTCTGGAGTCACCTGGGAAAGGAGTCTCAAGGAAGGACTGTTTGGATCATGTTGGCTAACGGGGATGTCTGTGGGGGATAATTTTGATAATGTTAACTGGGTGGGAGCTCCCACCCACTGTGGGTAGAACCATTCCCTAGGCATGGGGTCATGGATGCTTAAGAGCGGAAAGCAAGCTGAACACTAGCACGCGTGCATCCATTCATTCACTCATTCATTGCTCTCTGCTTTTGACTGTGATGTGGCTGCTTCAATGCCTGACATCTCACCTCCCAATAATGACAGAACATGATAGAATTGGAAGTTAAATAAACCCTCGCCCCGTCTGTTTTATCACAGCAACAAAAAACAAAACCAGGACAGGCAACTCAACCCCTCACCCAAACACCAGTATTCCTAAGATTTCAGCACTTTTACATTCCTCACCAAATCCTGGCAATCTACACGAGACAGCAAGGTAATCAGACCAGAGCACACCAGGGGGAGGGGCACACACCTTTGATCTCTGTCCTGGC
Organism: Rhynchomys soricoides; assembly: GCA_019843965.1. Classification (NCBI taxonomy): domain Eukaryota; kingdom Metazoa; phylum Chordata; class Mammalia; order Rodentia; family Muridae; genus Rhynchomys; species Rhynchomys soricoides. Next base: position 5,416,333 of record JADRCH010000078.1, on the reverse strand, counting down.
ACTTGCAATGCAAGCCTGATGAATGGAGTTAAGATCCCTAGCGTCTATATGAAAAGTTGAGCGAAATGGCAGGGATCTATAATCCTAGCACTCCCTGGGAGGCAGACAGAATGATCCAGAAACTCCTGGGCCAGGGGACTTGGTGCACAGAATGCAATAGCAGGAAACAAGACCTCACTTTAACAGAGGAGGAGGTGAGAACTGACTTCTAGAAGCTGACCTCTGACTTCCACATACGGGCACTGTGACACACATGCACCTACACTTTTACACACACTGACACAGTTTTTTAAAAAGTTACACCAGGCACCATGGCATGCACTGATAATCAGACGAGAAAGTCTTAATTATGAATGCCTCTGTAAGATTGTAGGCACGTCTGAGGGGCATTTTCTTGGTTACTAATTGATGTATGGGACCCAGCCAACTGGAGGCAGTGCTACTCCTAGGCAGATCATATATAAAAAAGCAAACTGAATCTCCAGGGGAGTAAGGCAGTAAGCAGCATTCCTCTATGACTTCCCCATCAGTTCCTGCCTCCAGACAGAGTCCAGCCCAGAATTCTGTTCATGATAGGCTGCGAGCTAAAATCAACCCTTTCTTCTCCAAGTTGCTTATGGTCATAGTGTTTTGTCACAGCAACAGAAAAGTAATTTAAGACAGTGAGCTTCAAGCTCACTCAAAAAACCTGTCTCAAAAACTCAAGTGTACCATTCATAAGGGATGGCACGCAAAAACCATCCTCTGACCTTCACACACACTACATGCCCACACGCAGCATGGAATGCCCACATGAGCACACACATTACATGCCTACACACAGCACAGAATGCCCACATGAGTATGGAAACACACATGCACACTTAACCTTCATAGAGAACACAGACTCCCAGGCCTCAGCTGACAGCGAAGTCGCAGCAGCCGGCCATCTTTCTGAGGACCTCAGTTGCCTGCCATCCCAGCTGCCTATCCGTCACCTCACCTCCACCAGCAAAGTGCTCACGTGGTGTGCGGCTGAGCCACCTATCCAGAGTGAAGCCATGCACACTGTGACTGCCCACAGTGCCCCAGGAGACGCTGGGTACTACATTCTAACAGAGCATGGGCTTTTCTCTCCATCACAATTGATCTGGACAGAGACATGTCCTCTGTGCTGGCCACCCATGTCTACTGGAAGTCAAGTGTGGCAAAGCCCTGACTTGCAGGGACACACAGGAGTGGGAAGGTACTCCCAGGGCAGACGATAAGAGTAAAACGGGCTGCCTCCCCACAGAAAGAGCAACGTCAGGTTCCACCCAGGAGCTGTACTAGGCACCTCGTCACCCTCCCTCACAGGTAGGGTTGCAGAGCTGGGTCATCACTGTGCAGCAGAACAGAAATACACCGGCTAATGTGGAAAACCCAGACAACTTCATATCCTCCTCTTCTAAATGTACGGTGCTCTCAAAACTACTTGCTGGGGGCTGGAGAGTTGTTGACTCAGTGGTTAAGAATACTGTCTGCTCCTTAAGAGGTCCTGAGTTCAATTCCCAGCACCATATGTTGGCTCACAACCATCTATAACTGTAGTCTCATAGGATCAGATGACCTCTTCTGGTGTGCAGACAGATATACATGCAGACAAAACATCCATACACACAAAAATAAATAAATTTTCAAACAAACAAACAAAAAACCTGCCTGCTGATGTTGGCCTCACCTCCAGGACCACAGGGACTGTGCCATGTGCCCAGGACTTGTCTAAAGCACTTCACCTAGTCACAGCTTACCTGAGCCACTAGAAACACTCTGAACATGCATGCTAGCCCTTCACCTCTGTCTCCACACTGGACTGACCTTTTCAGATCTTCATGCCAGTCAGGATACTACCAATAGCCAATCCCCCCAATCCTCCAAAGGCTTTGGGTGACTGTCTGCAGTGGCAGCTCCATCCCCCTACTGGCTTCCTCGGGACTCATGCCTGGAGCTGGGGCGAGTGCCAGGCCAGTGAGGGAGAAACAGCTGGGCGGCAACATGACACTGGCAGTTATTACCCCCGAGCAGCGCGCAGCTGACTGAAGGACCATCAGGGCCCGTGTTGGGGTTTCTCTGCCCAGCACAAGAAGAATCCTTCCAGTAACCAATATTAAACTCAAACAAGGCCAACCATCACAGAATTGGCAGCCAACTTCACTCACGAAAGACACCAACACTAGCCCTTTGTGGAAGATTCCACAGCTTCTAGGGTCCACATCTAACTGGACTAGTCAGGGCAAGAACCGATCCCTCCGGCCACCCACCTCATCCAAACCATCTACACCCACTTACCACCTTCGTGTCCGACTGGCTTTCCACTCAGCTGTGCCCATGACTTTGGTCCACCTGGCACTGAATTTGTGTTCTAAGAAAAGGAAGGAAACAAGAAGAGCCAGCTCAGCCAACCTGCTGTGCCTTGGAATGTGGCACTCAGCCGTGGCAGGGCTCAGCGGTACAGCACCTGCCTGGCATGCTCGGGCCTGGGGTCTCCCCCCAGCACCACAAACAGAAGGGGGGATGTGAGAGTTGCATTTTAGACTCTAGCCTCATGAAGAAGACAGATGGCCACTTGCAGGGCTCTCTGTGTAGCTGGCCCAGCCTGAGTCAGGAGCTTGGGGCCCAGAGTAGCACGGCTGATGAACAAGCACTGAGGGAGAACTCACGCCCACACCCACCCGCATGCAGAACTGCAAACACTGCCAGGTTGTCCCGTGCCCACACAGAGTTGTGCTGTCTTGCTCCAGAGACGAAGTTCCAACCCTGATTTCAGCACATGTCTCAAATCTGGGCCACTGATGAGTGTGGAACACACCCAGAAAAATTAATGTGCATAACCATTCTGAAACAGGTGCTGGTCCTCCCAGCCTGACTCCGGAGAGGCCTTCTGCTGCTCATCCACACTTGCCTGTTTTGGCCTTGGCCCTACAGGTAGCCTCTGATAAAAGTTCACAAGACTAGCAACCCCTGAACCAAGAAAAATCCCAGCATGCCCCTGGAAAGGTCTGGTCAGATTCCAAATGGGGCCCAGACCTACTCCTCTTGCAGAAAATGTCTGCTATATCTGCCTACTCCTAAGCACAGAAAACAAGGGCTCCTTTGCTGGCTTCTGTGGCAAGCCTGCCGATGTTTCCTGATGGACCACACAGGACATGCCCAATATCTTGTGAGCAGAGGGACACCAGGGCTGCCACCATTCTCTCCCCACACATGTCACCTGTGTCTATAGCCTCAGGGTGACACAGACCTTACCAGGACACTAATGGAATGACAATACTGCTGGTGACCCTCTATGAGTACACAAGACATGGGGTGTCCCTCTTCCTCTCCCCTGAAGTAATCGAGAGGACCCCTGAGCCTCTAAGAAGAGTTGATTGCCAGATGAAATGACCGTGTAGAGCAGGCTCCTTCCTCCACTGGCCAAAACTAGCAATGCCCACGCCCTCCTTACAGTGGTTGCCAAGGACCCTGCCCAGTTTCCAGAGCCAGGGTCAGGGCCAAGCTCTGGTCTGCATAGCTAAATCTGAAGCACCAGGACTGTAATCCCGCTTAGCTTTAAGTCTGGAAAACAGGAAGTCAATTCCACACTGTGATGTCACAGGCCCAAGGAACTGCGGCCAGTGTGCATAGGATGGACATGGGCAGTGGGCATAATATGGACATGGGGTCTTAAGCGCTGCCGAGGGAGGTATCCTGGAGAAGCCAAAGGCTCCCAGACACATACTCTTCCAGTCATGGCAGACAACAGCTTTGTACCCAGGGGACAAGACAGAATCAAGGTGTTGAGACAGCTGGTAACAGGTAGGCATGGTGGCACTTGTCTTTAATCCCAGCAAAAGCAAGGCAAAGGCAAGTAGATCTCTGTGAGCGTAAGGCCAGCCAGGTCTACATAGTAAGACCTTGTCTCAAAAAGGAAAAGAAAAGAAAGAGGCTGGTGTGTCACCACCAGTCAGCTGGTTGTGTTTTCGAACACACCAGACAATGGGGTGTTTCTGCAGCCTGACACTTCCTGTGCTCTCAGGACTGGTGTCCACAGAGCACATTAGGAAGCACCAAGAGAGCCCGCACTCAGCCCAAGCTTTACCCAAGCCAAGAACCCGTCTTGTTCCAAATAGCACCAGCTATCCTCAGCACCAGGACTGCCTGGGGTCAGGACGGGAACCCAGCACCTACCTCCTGACTGATAGACTGTGTCGGTTTCTGCAAATTGGAGACAGATTTCTGCAAACCCGGCTGCAGCTGCGACTCCTGCGGCTGAGAGGCCGTCACACTGGAACTAGAAAAGGGCAGGACGCACAGTGGGGTCAGACTCCACTCAGGGCATCTGCCTGCCTCAACAGTGAGTGACCAGACGGTGACCCATGTCCTAGACTGACTCGATGACACTGCCCAGGACATGGGGCAGTCTGCTGCTTGCTTCCGACAGTTGTCAAATGAGCGTGTAGGAAGCAATAGAAGATCTGTCAATGGGGAAACTGAGTCACTGCTGTGAGGGCAGGAGCCTCTCCACCTACTCAGAGCAAATGCTCTAACAACTGACAGACTTCTATCTTGCCTCAGCATATGCCTGCACTCAATAAAAATAAATTTATAAATATAAATAACAGGCATTACCATCTCAACCCCACACATAAGCTCCATATGCATATGTTCATATAATATTTTTAACACAAGACAGCCCCATGCGCGAGTCCACAATCTTTCCTCCAGATCTATCAGTGCTTCTTTCTATATAAGCTTCCTTTAAGGATGACTAGCCAACGTTGGATCAGTCATAAGTTCCTGCTCTTCGTTCTTCCCCTTTACAGACAGAACTGCAACAAACATTTTAGACACACCAGGCACAGGTCTCTGGCACAATCACACGATCACAGAGACCAAGCTGTCAGACAAACTTCCTCCACACAGGCTGTAGCGTGTGCCCACTGTCTGAGAGGACAACAGGAAGGGTTGTGTGGAGACTTCCGCTCTGCCGCAGCAGAGCTTTGCACTTGACAGCCCACTCAGTGAGAAGCAGCCATTGCCAGGGGCTCAGCTCCTCCAAACTCGGCGGACACTGCTAACCTAACCCTAGCCACTCACCAGTAACAAAAATGACAAACTGGAGCTTCCAGGTAGTGGCACTTCTGTATCTCCAAACCTAGGCTCCAAGTCCCCACAGGAGAGCAGACCAGGGCACTGGGGAGCCTCCTCAACTGCCCCTCTTCACTCCCTCCTCAGCAGGAGGCCTTCACCAGGTGTCTGGCACTGCCCCTGCCCTTGCCACTGCTGGGAGACTAAAGAGGAGGGAGGGGTGGCACTCTGAGGCCTCGTCTCTGCAGCTTTTAGAAGCAGAGGCGCCAGCATTCCCACTGAACTGTGGCACATCATTTTTACCACAGAGCTGGTGGGTGCCATTCAAATGGACGATGACAACAGCTGACACATGCATGCCCTCTGCATCAGGCTGCATCCCATGGGTGCACCACAGTGCCCTGGTGGCCACCCCTGGAGCTGGGGACTATTTCTCCTTGAAGGTGGAACCCTCAGGTTCAGAAGTCCCAGCAAACCACAAATGACCTGACTGGAAACAATAAGCAGGGCCAACCAACCCCAATGGTTGTGACATAAGCCCCAATCCATAGCACCTCTCACATCCTGACTGCACAGTAGTTTTTGTTTGGTTTTTGTTTGAGACAGTGTCTTGCCATGTAGCCCTGGCTAGCTTGGAATTCACTATGCAGACCAGGCTAGCCTCAAACTTACAGAGATATAATTGCCTCTGCCTCCTCTGAGTGCTGGGGTTAAAGGTGTGTACCACTAGCCCTGGCTGCAGACTGTTTAAATAGCCCAGGACTCAGTAGCAAGCTCCAAAGGGAGGCTTCTGCCTCTGGAGCCCCTGACACACACACACACACACACACACACACACACACACACACACACACAGATGCGGAGAGCACAGAAGGCTCATCTTGTGCAGGCCAAGTGCCTGCTGTCTCTCCAGAGACACATGGCTCAGGACTTTAGTCTCCTAAGGCTGTAGCTGCCAAGCTACATTCTCCTGACATGGAACACACAGGGCCCCTGCCCCAACCTAGTGGTTCTCTGGGGACAGGTCTCAATCACTGTACACATTCCCTTGGGGAATATGGTTATCCAAAGAAATGTTATTTACTAATCAGCTCAAAGGCCCAGCCAAACAAAGGCAAGCGGCACAGAGTGCAGTCACAGAAGTCTGCCCATACTCCTTACTCGCAGCTCTCCCTCCGCAAGGCCACACCTACATCCCACAGAGCAGAAGGTGCGGGCGCCTTGACAACCCCCCCACCCATCAACCCCCTCCTGTGCCTCTCCCAAGTCACCCCCTTTCTGTGGCCCCCATCACTCCCCTCCTGTGGCTTGTACGCCACCCCCCCATCTTCCCCCTCCCGTGGCTCACCTCTTTGGGTCTTGCTGGTCCTGCTTGTTGGCCCATCCTGTCCCGTCCTTGGGAACTATCACGATGTTGGGGTCGTTTCCTTTGTTTTCAGACTTCAGGCTTGGCAGGTTTGCAGGCGGTGGCATACGCCGGGCTGTGGCAACTTTCCCGAGACTCTGTAAGCCATGTCTAGGAATAACTGCAAGGAAAAGTACCCGGGATAGAGCACACACCTCACAGGAGGAGACAGGCCAAAACACACACCACTGCTCAGACTAAGGAGAAAAACAAGGCCAAGCAAAGACAAGTGCTTGGTAGTCACTCCAGCCTCTGCCAGCTCCTCCTCCAGACTAGAGACAAAAGACTGCTGGGATCTGCACATTCTACCTTGGCAGGAGGCAGCTGGAGGAGATCATGACAGAGAGGAGCCAGGCCCAGAAAGCTCAGCCCACAGTGACCACCCCTGCACCATGACATGGGCCTGGCTATGCCGCAAGAACCCCCAGGAAGGCCTTGTGGGTGGCAACAAATCCTACAGGAACTTGTTCCACCAGGTTCCACAAAGTCAGACCCAGGAAACTAAGCGGGGTAAGGCAATATCAACCCCATCTGTCTCCCCAAACTAGGGACACCAGTGCTTGGCTAGGCCTGGCCATCTTACAAGGGAAGGAAGCAAAGATAAGAGGGGCCTTCGGCTGGGCCTTACCTGAGGATCTGACCGCACCTACTGACCTCCCTTTATACTTGTCAAACAGGCTGAGAGTCGAGTACTTGCTTTTCCCATCCTTGCCCTGGGTTATTTGCCCCAAACGATCGGACATTGCGATGAAATGTCATCTAGTAAGGAAATTTTTCTCTGCACCGCTCCCGATTTGCCTTTGAAAAGGAAAAGAGGAGGTCAGTCATCAATCAACCAATTCAGGGGGCAATCCTTCAGGACATCCTGAAGATGTAAAGACAGCCATGGACTGTCCCAAAGAAAATGCCCAGAGCATTTACCCACAGGTGATCACTCCAGGTGGCTGGCTCTGCAGATAGCCTGGGCTACCCCACCCCCACTCAAGACTTGCTGCTGAGACTAGCTGGAGACTGACTGCCGCCAGCCACACTGTGATTCTGACACACTCAGTCACTCTCCAAATCAAGGACAACTCTTTAAGACAAAACAACACTCCTGACTCCCAGCTCTAACAAAAAGGCAGTCAGTTAGCCTAAGGGAGGTGCACAGCCCACCTGAACCACAGATGCCGTGTCAGGAGGAGCAAACCCCTCAAGGGAAACGCACCCCAACAAGTGACCTGGGAGCCAAGGACAGATTCGGCCAGGTAGAGAGTCAGCACCTGGAGAACAGCAGCCATGGGACAGGGCAGGATGGTTGTGAGAAACTGTACCAGCAGCACCTATCTCCACTAAGACAAAACCTCAAAAAGACTAGAAGCTTCTACCCTTTCAGTGCCTCTGCCAGCACTCTCCTTGTCTGCTTGTTAATTCACCCACTCATTCATTCATTCCAACCTAAGTGCCTGTCCACTGTCAGTGAGCTCTGTGCTCAAAGAACCGAGACCAAGACCAACCTTCCCCTCCTTCTTCCTCCTCTACGTCAGCCTTGACTAGAGATGCTGAACTTGAAGCCTGTGCAAGGACCATGACTTCCTAACCCTGGAAGCAAAGTAAGGAATAAAAAGCAAGAGTATCCACAAGTATCACAGTCACATGTCCTTAATGGCCTCACAGGGTGACTAAGAAAAGGGAGAAGGAGGCAGCTGTCATATAGTGAATCTGCCGCTCTGAGAGACTGTCCTGACGCTACCTGAGCTAGGAGAACACATCAGTGCATCTGGGAGGCATTTGGCACTCAATAAGATGGTGTACTAAAATAGATCCCTACACCATGACCTTGGACTATGAAGCATGAGAAGCAACACCCAATTACAACAGGCACAGAAAAAAAAAAAGCTGACACAGAGCCACTGATGTCACATCTGTGTGGATGGAGTCTCCTGACACATCAAAGGCGCAGGCGTCAGTCAGCTCTGGCACAAACCACTAAGACTGGCCAGGTGCTGCGGAAGCATGTAAATGCACAGCATGTACCAGGAAATGCCCTGAAGAAGTGTGAGTGAGCCAGGAGGTGGTGGCACACACCTTTAATCCCAGCACTCAAGGACAGGCAGGTGACTCTCTGTGAGCTCCAGTACAACCAGGGCTACACAGTAAAACCCTGTCTTGAAAATCAAAGGGGGGGGGGGGGGGGGGGGGGGGGGGGGGGGGGGGGGAGGAATGCATGTGGGAGCTGCAGATACAGCTTAGTACAATAAAGGCATTTGCTGAACAAGCCTAAAAACCTGCGTTCAGTGCCCAGAACCCACATTGGCAGGACAGAAGTGGCCCCTGGAAGTTGTTCTCTGACCTCCACATGCACACCATGGCATCTGTGAACACACCCACACACACACACACAAATACACACACACACACAAATATATTAATCTTAACTTTAAAAATGCACATGGAAGCCGGGCAGTGGTGGAGCACGCCTTTAATCCCAGCACTTGGGAGGCAGAGGCAGGCAGATTTCTGAGTTCGGGGCCAGCCTGGTCTACAGAGTTCCAGAACAGCCAGGGCTACACGGAGAAACCCTGTCTCGAAAAACCAAAAAAAAAAAAAAAAAAAAAAAAAAAAAAAAAAAAAAAAAGCACATGGAGGACTGGAGAGATGGCTCAGCTGTTAAGAGCAGTGGTTGCTCTTCTAGAGGTCCTGAGATCAATTCCCAGCAACCACATGGTGGCTCACAACCATCTCTAATGGGATCCGATGCCCTCTTCTGGTGTGTCTGAGGACAGCTACAGTGTACTCATACATAAAATAAATAAATCTTAAAAATAAAGTGCACGTGGAAGGTTGGTACTCATGTACAGGACGTCCCTCTGGCCATCTTGGCACACTGTCCTCATGGAAGGACAGCCCTTCCTCTCCACACGGTCACAGCCACCCTAGCTGTGTACTAATTCCCTTCTTCATTCAAATCCTAGCCCACAGCTGTGGTCCAGGGGAGAGGTCTAGGAATACCAGGCTATCTGAAAGCGAACAGATTCAGTACCAGGAGTATCAGACCCATTCATGGCCAAGCCCAAGTATACAAAGAACTATGGAGCCCGGAGAACGTATACAACACATGGCCAAAACCTTCCGAGGCTCACTGGCCGGAGACCAGTGAGACCCCTCAGCTCTGTGTCCGGCCTGGGAGCACTGAGCATGAGGAGCACTGAGCACCAGGACCATGAGGGGGCTGACCCACGGGGCAGCTCTCCTTCTCCTAAACATCTGTGGGTGAGTATGACCTGCTCTGCTCGGCTAACAGTGCTCTTCCTCCAGGCCTGGACTTGAGCCACTTCAGAATAACTAGCTCTTCACAGAACCTCAAGTATATGTTGACCCAAAAGTCCCCATGATGGTCGAGAGACACCATGTCACCCCAGTCACAGTTGCTAATCACTAAAAAGAGAGGGGGAAAAAAACCCACAAATGTTGGAGATGGGGGCAAAGAAGTAACAGTTGCCAAGAGCTAGAAGCACCGAGGCAGAGCGTGGAGGGTCTTCAAACCACAGGGGTCAATGTGAGCACTCCTGAGTCCTTATGCAGATGGTGAGGGCAGCATGTGACGATACATCGGCAGCGCCACGTGTGCACAGCTCTGGTCACAATAGCCAATACACACAGTCAACCAGGGTCTGTGGGCAGATGAATAGAGACGTGAAAAGGAAAAAAAAGAAAAAAAAAAACCCCAGGAAGCTAACACCTTCAGCATCACGAACAGAAAGGGAGGTCATCCTGTTAAGTGTAGAGATTCAGGTGCCAAAAGTCACACTCCCCATGTGGTGACTTACACTTGGAGGTGACATGATGCATGCTGCCATGCCCGACAACCTGAGTTCTATCCCCTGAGCCCTCGGGGCGGGAAGAACCAACTCCCACAAGTTGTCCCCTCAATTTTACACACAATGCATGTGTAAATAGACACACTTGAGTTTTCAGAAAGTTGATCTCCAAGAAACAGACAGAAAAGCAGTACCTACCAGAGGCTGGGAAGTGGGGAGGGTCAACGGGCAGGAGAGGGGAGGGAATGAAGACCGCTGGGCTGGAGGAGGCAAGTATGAATAGTCTAGAGTAGGACAGAAAAGTCAGGGTGGACAGCAATTAATGGAGCACTTCAAAACAGCAGGTAGAGTGAATGGACTGTTCCTACCCAAATAAACAAGCAGTTTCTGCGCTGCTGGGTCTGCTAGCCACCCAGATCTAACCGACACACACTCCACACCCATACTGAGATGTCAGACCACATTGCAGAAAAAGAGACAACTGCCTTGCCAAAAATAAAGGTGTCTGGGTTGGAGGCGTAGGTCAGTGATTACAACCACTGACTGCTCTTCCAGAGGACCCAGGTTTGAATCCCACCCAGTACGTGGCAGCTCAGATCAACTGTAACAGCAGTTCCAGGGGAATCCAATACCCTTTTCTGGACTCTACCAACACCAGGCACGCGCGCACACACACACACACACACAACACACACACTACACAGACAAACATACAAGCTCAACATTCATACACATAAAATAAAAGCCTCAAAAAGTTCATTTCAAGATTGGGACAACTCAAACTAATAATCTGAAATAGAAGAGATGACTTGAGCAGAAATCCCCAGCAGTCGGGTATCTATAATGAGAGCTTTGGTTATGTCATGTGAATGTGTTTTTGTTTTAATCCCAGGAATGGGATATGGGGCTGCTGCAGTTTGTCCGCACCCCCTAACTGTGGGCACGATCTTTGCAAGCTACAGATGGTTTAATTCTGGGAACTCTGGAGAGGGCCTGTGGTGAAGGCTGCTGCTGCAGTTTGTCAAGTGGTCAAGACAAAAGAGAGAAGATGTTGGAGAGATCCTGAGACAATGACTGCCAATGCCCCTAATCAGCAGGAAGTAGACTCTTGTTGGCTGAAAGAGGTCTACGCCCCTTTCCTCTCTAACCTTTCTCTCCTACCTAGTGTTGGGGGTTTTGGAGGGAATTAAGAACCCAAAAATGTAGCCTAAAAAAATAGCCACAACAGGCAACCCTGGAGGTGCAGACTATAATCCCCACAATGCAGAGAAAGGAGAGTGAGACTTCAGGGTTAGCCTGGTCTGCATAGCAAGTCCCAGGACAGCCAGGGCTACACAAAGAAACCCTCTCTTGAAAAAAACAAACAAAACACCAAAAATATAACAAACACAAAACACTTGGGGTAATAGCTCAGGTGGTTAAGTGTGCTTACTGCTCTCAAAAACGACCATGTTCAGTTCCCAGCCCCCACTGGGTGCCTCATAACCACCATTTTCTGGCCCCCAGGGGCACCCGCACATATACACATAAATAACTCAAGCTGTTATAAAAAGAAAGACTGGAATGCGCACATATGCCTTACCCTGAACGCAAGCCCTTGCATGCTCACCATGTGATGGGACCTGTACCCTGCACACAGGGCGGCCTCCAACCTGAAACACAGGCATAACATAAGCTCTTTGTACCCTCAAACCTAAAATGGTAGATTGGGGGGGGGGGTGTAATATTTGTTTCAAAGAAATATAAATGAGAGGGGATGGAGTGGAGACCTGTCCAGAGACAGCAAGATGGATTACAAACAGGGGCTACGGGTAGGTCTGTTCAGGGTTAAAAGGTTCCTAAGCCAAGAACGAGAGTCCTCACTCCCAGAGCCCGCCAGCAAAGAGATGTTGTCGATGTGACTAAGCTAAGGTCCTGGAGATGCAAACCAGCTTGCACGGTGTAAGATGCCCAATGGAGTCATGAAGGGTCCTACAACAGGGTCAGTCATAGAGGTGGGAGGGGGAGACATTTGGGAAGACAGAGGAAAGGACTATGAGCTGCAGGAGGCAGGCCCCCAAGGAAAGGGATTCTTCCCTAGAGCCTTCAGCACATGGCAGCCCTGCTGAAGCATTCAGCACATGAAGCCCTGCTTCAGCACATTTAGCCCTGGGAGGCACAGCTCAGGTGTTTAAACGTCAGAAGCAGAAGAGATCTGTGTTTCAGATCAAGCCACTCAATATGTATAGTAAGTTACCACAAAAACAGACGCTATCACATGCACGGGCTAACCCTACACAAGGCCAAACCTGGGCACAACAGAGGGCAAACTGGCATAGCCCCACCTCACGGTCAGCTTAGGGGCATGCCACCGTTTCTGGCCTTAGTACAGGGACACACACTAAATGACAGCCATACTCCTGTGGTCCCTGACCACAGTGACCAGTGAGGAGGATGCCCTGCCCCGGCACCTCCCTCCCAGCCACACAATGCAGCAGTGACGTAGCAACATTAGCTTAAATTCAGATGAATTATTATTAATTAAAAACTGAGCCACGTGGCGAGACCTACATCCAAAAAAGGAAAGAACAGAAACAAAATGGGCATTGGTGAGAAAGGGACGCAGAGCCTCTGTGGCCATTCTTGTGTGAGCATAGCTGTTTTTGATTCTAAGGTAAATGTTTTTGTATTTCTCTGTGTAGCCTTGGCTGTCCTGGAACTCACTTTGTAGACCGGGCTAGCCTTGATCTCACAGAGATCCACCTGCCTCTGCCTCCTGAGTGCTGGGATTAACCACGTATGCCACTGATGCCCTGCTAAGATAAATATTTTTGTGCCAGAGGACAACTCACAGGACTGAGCGCTCTCCTTCCGCCAAGTGGGATCCAGGGACTAAATTTGGGTCTTCAGGCTGGACAGCAAGTGCCTTTATGAACAGGGCCATCTCTGTCTCCACATCTTTGACCTGGCACTGACTAGGTGACAGCACCCTCAGGATACCTACCTGGTACTCACCAATGAGGCTAGGAGTCACCCACCCCCACCCCAAGGAGCGGAAGATCAGAAGCCTGAGCAAATCCAGACACTGCAGGAGAAAGGCACAGGCCCCTTTTGAGAATTCAAAATGTATCTGGGCGCTGATGGTCTGTAGTGACAAATTTGGAATTCTGTTTTCTTTAAAAAACAGAAATTTTGCTAAGAATATGTTTTCATTTTAATCCCAGGTGTGGGATACTAAAGCAGCAGCTTCAGATTGTCTACAACCACTGTGATTTGCCTCGTGCTCTAGCAGGGGTGTGATTCAGCCAGCTGCAGAGAGTGTCTGCAAATGTGTGACTTTTTTAATTCTGTGGACTTTGCAGAGGGTATATAAATGTTGGTTCGTTGTTGGTGGTCACAATTGTTAAGCAGTAGTGCACAAAGAAACAACAAGAAGAAACTTTCCCCCAAGGCACTCAACACCCCTAATCAGCAGGAAGTAGTCGATCAATAATGTCTGTCTCCCCTTTCCGACCCCTGGCTTCACTCAGGGATCTTTCATTTCCTCTCTATCCTTTTCTCTATCTAGGGTTAGGGGATTGAAAGGGTGAAAGAAGGCTTCCTCTTCCTGTTAAGCGGCCAGAGGTGACCTGTGAAGATGGTTCGATACACTCTTGACCCAGAAAAAACACCACAAAATCATGCAAATCAAGAGGTTCAAACCTTCCTGTCCACTTTAAGAACACCCTGGAAACTGCCCAGGCCATCAAGGGTATGCATATCCGCAAAGCCACCAAGTATCTGAATGATGTCACTTTAAAGAAGCAATGTGTGCCATTTCACAGTATAATGGTGGAGTAGGTAGGTGCGCCCAGGCCAAACAGTGGGGCCTGACACAGGGACAGTGGCCAAAAAAAGAGTGCTGAATTTTTGCTGCACATGCTTAAAAATGCAGAGAGTAATGCTGAACTTAAGGGTTTAGATGTAGATTCTCTAGGCATTGAACACATCCAGGTGAACAAGGCACCTAAGATGCGTCGATGAACCTACAGAGCTCACGGTCGGATTAACCCATACATGAGCTCTCCCTGCCACACTGAGATGATCCTCACTGAGAAGGAACGGTGAAGAGGAGGTTGTACAGAAGAAAAAGATATCCCAGAAGGAACTTAAGAAACAAAACCTCATGGCATGGGAATAAATTCAGCATAAATGCAGATAAGGTAAAAGAAAGGAAGGAAGGGAGGGAGGGAGGGAGGCTGAAAGAAACAACCAACAAAGTAGCCAATGTCCAACTACAATGGTCTGTCCACAACTGCTTTTTTAAAAAAGATTTATTTATTTTATGTATGTGAGTACACTGTCACTCCCTTCAGACACACCAGAAGAGGGCATTGGATCCCAGTGCAGATGGTTGTGAGCCACCATGTGGGTGCTGGAAATTGAACTCAGGATCTCTGGAAGAACAGTCAGAGCTCTTAACCACTAAGCTATCTCTCCAACCTCCACCCACTACTGCTTCTTGAACTGTGTGTTCAGTAAATGCAACCACTCAAAAGGCACTGAGTCCCTACGATGTCCTAAGCGTGGAAAGTGGGATGTCTGGGAATCTTAACCCAGGCCTGCACCACAGCTGCACAGCAATTCACTGAGTTTGGCACCTGTTGGCTACACCACTGGAATCACCAGACTTCAGTCACCTCACTGCTGACCAGCTACTGGTCAAGAACTCTCAATCGCAGGACAACTCAAGTACAGCCATGTGACTCTTACTTCTGTGTCAAACCAGCCATCTCTTCCAGGCACTGGGTGTTAAGGAAACAAGCTTACAGGGATTGGGGAGGGGCCTAGCACGGGGTTCCATCCACAGTCACAGGTGGAGACCACACAAATGGAAGGTGGTCTGCCCAGGCACACAGCACCAAAGGAATCCACACTGGGAGTCATGTGTGCCCGGAGAGGTGGAGACATTTTATGCCTGTCTTTATAAAGACCATTACAGTCCCTGCTTAGGACACTATATGGGTCTTTCAGTCAGCTACCATCCACAGCTGTTAGAATCTTTCCCCAAAGCCTGCGGTGTTTGAGGCCTAGCCCAGCCCACACCCACCTGGCTCTTCGGCCTGCCAGCTGGTTTTCACAGCACCGGCCAGAAGCCCTGGCTGTCAGTGGGCTTTCAATTGGCTCCAGATATCTGCTCACCTTCTACCCATCCACCCACACTCCCACCACCCCCAGCTTGGGGGCCAGGATGGCAAAAAGCAAGCCTGGGCAGGCATTGCCTGTCAATCAGGAAGCTGCTGAGGCCTGCTGGGCAGGTCAGGGCCCAATGCCTTGCAGCCTGACTCACACCTGGGTCTATGGGACCAGACTGGCCCAGACACTACAGGTCCTGGTTGGGAGCGTGGCCCGGCCTGGCACACAGCCACAGCTGGCTGCTACCTTCTGTTCTTTTTGTAGGTGACAGCCTCTTTTTTTATCTCAAAACAAAATCTAATCTGGAACTTCAGTACCATAGAGAAACCTGGAAGAAACTGAAGATGTTGCGGCTGGCTTGGGACCCTCCAGTCCTACAGTGGCAGCCTTAGGCACTTCTAAGGGGCCCACATGAACTGTGAAAATCACTGGCTAAAGAGAAAATATTACTTTTCGGCAGATAAGGGGGGAAAAAAAAACCCTCATGAAGACAGCCCTAGAGAAAGAACTAAGACAAGCCATTTAGAAGTCTAAGTATGCACACTTTGGCACGTGATCAGGGGCCCAGGCTGGGATGAAACAAAAGCCACCCAAGAGATTCTGGACAACAAAGGCACTGACACCCAGGCCACGCCTCTCCAGACAGAGCCCGCCTGTCCAGCAGGTTCTGGCTGGCTGTCCTCCACAGGGTCTGTCTCCCAGCACAGTATTTTATCAAAAGCCATTTCCGGGTAACAGGATTGATTTCACTCTGCATTTGGGTAGAAGCCAGCATCAGATGACTGACCAGGCAATCTGGAATGGCCTGACTGGGGGTTGGGTCAGCGACAGCTGCCATGGACATTCCTGAGCACTGGACCCCCGCCCCCCAGGCACTCACATGTCCCCGACTCTTCACAACACCCTTTTAGAAGATACCCCTGTGTCAGCCTGTTTGACAGAGAAGGGCATTTGTGTCCAGTTGTTGGGACACAGAGATCTTGTGTCCAAGGTCAAAAAGCCCGGGGGCCTAGACTCCAGGCTGCGGCACCGGTGTGGCTGCAACAGGCAGCAAGGACAGAGGATGGATCCTGAGAGCCGCCAACCCAGGGCTGCAGATGTCAGTCCCGGTCGACATAGCTCTAACTCACCCGACTTCACAGGCCAGGCTTTCACAGGGAAGCCCGTTCTCTCTTCACAGCCCCTCCATACTAGTACCATCTCCTGCCTTCCCAGTCTTCACCCTCAGACCTGGGAACTGCATCATCCATCCTGATGAAGCACTTCTGCCAGCTCAGAGCACAGTGAAGCTTGGAGAAGCCATACCAGCGAGTGTAGCTAAGGCCATGGCTGGGAGGCACCCATAGAAAATGAGGTAGATGGGCTGTGTGAAAGCAGGGGAGGCCACCATCCGACAAGATGGCAGAACCAGGACCTGCCCAGAGAGAGAGAGCAGGTGAGCTGAACAACCTAGGAAACAGCTACAGGGTCAGCAAGATGGCTCAGCGAGGCAGTGGTGCTTGCAGCCAGGTCTGATGTGCAGGTGTGAATGAGAACTGCCCCCCCCCATGGGTTCACATATTTAAACACTCAGTCCTGGATTATGGTGTCGTTTGGGAAGGTCCTGGAACCTCCAAGACACCAGTTCAAATATTTACATTACGGTTCATAACAGTAGTAAAATCACAGCTATGAGCAGCAATGGAATACTTTCATGGCTGGGGTCCCCACAGCACGAGGACCTGGATTAAAGGGGCGCAGCACCAGGAAGGTTGAGAGCCACTGCTCTAGGAGGTGCAGCCTTGCAGAAAAAAATCTCTCATGTCAGTAGGGTTCTATAACCTTGGCCAACTTACTCTCTACTCTCCCTGTTGAAGATGTGATCTCACTTCCTGACTTGGTGGCCTGCAGTCAGGTGCCGAGCTTACTCCCCAAACCCACGTGGTAGACAAGAGAGTAGCCACCTTCAAGGAGTCATCTGACTGCCTCACAACATATGGTAGCATGAATGTCCTCAAATACATTACACACATGCATGTGCACACACACACACACACACACACATTTTTAAATATAACAAAAATTAAACTTTAACTTTTCATAAATTTACTTATCAAATCTCGCCCAAAAATTAAAGAATAACACAAAATCCAGGCAGATCAGAACAGCCATCACTGTGCCAGCATCTGCCTAAGGAAGCATTGCCTAAGGAAGGCCCAGGACTAGGAGCAGTGATGCATGTAATCTCAGCAGTTTGGAGGTAGAAACAGGAAAATCATTCATTCAAGGCCATCCTCAGCTACACTGGCCAGCCTGGGCTACATATATGAAATCTGCCTGGAAAAAAAAAAAGTTTTTTAATTCCACTGTTTATTTCAGACATTTCAATGTTCACAGGCCAATACATGCTCTAAACACTGAACCACTTGGTGCTGTGGGACACAGACACAATGAGCAGCCATCTGGTACATGGAGAGCAGAAAAGTCACCTAACATCAATATATACAAAGCCAGACAACAAGCACACTGTGATGCGCCGGAACCTTCCTGACGCATCACTATAGAATCTAAGCATCACAAATAAAAATAACACACACTGGGGGCAAAGAAACCTCATTCACAAAAGCAGGATCAGGCCAACCTCGAGGTGGTGGCTTTTTGACCGACCTCTGGTGTATGGGTAAAAACAGCAGGGAAATGAGGAGGAATCCAAGAGAGAGGGTTCTACAGATGTAAGCATGGGCCAGCTCAGCTAGGGCCTCCTCCCTCAGGAGGTCTCTATATGGCATCCAGAAAAGCAGGCCTTAATGATAGAAGGCAGCTCTGGAGGGTGAGCCATACTGCTTACAGAGGATCTGGGCTGTAACTCCAGCTCCAGAGCTTAGATCTAACCCCTCTTCTGACCTCTACAGGCACCTGCACTCGGATACACACCCTTACACAGACACACACATAATTTAGATAATAAAAGAGAGAGTGAAGACATGGCTCAGTGGTTGAGAGCTCTGGCAGAGGACTTAGGCTTGGTTCCCAGCATCTATGTGGTGGCTCACAACCATCTCCAGTTCCAGGGGACCTGACCTCCCCCTTCTAGAATCAGTGTGCACTATACAAGCAAACCACTCATACACACAAATAAAAGTATATGTTTTTTAAAATCCAAATACATCTTCAAAGAATGAAAGAAACCCAGATGTGGGACAGGTAAGATGGCACAGTGGTGAGTGCTCACCTCACAAGCCCGGTGACCTGAGATCCATCAGGAACTTACAGAAAGGTGGAAGGAGAGAACTTATTCCCAAGCTGTCTTCTGACCTATCCACCAGACGCGCGTGCATGAGCGCGCTATAAATAAAATGTTTAATAGCAAAAAGCAGGGGTGACCCTTAGGAGATGACAGTGAACCCACATGTCTGTTCCAAGTCAGAAGCTGGTCCATCTAGAGAGCTGAACCCAGGCCTGAAACACCACAACCAAGCTCTCCCTCCTCTGTGGAAGACTTACCAAGAACAATCTGCTTGCAGAGCCCTGAATTTGAGGCCAGCTTGGTCAATAGAGCACAGAGCAAGTTCTAAGATAGTCAGGGCTGCACAGAGAAATCCTGTCTCGATGGATGGATGGAAGGACGGACGGATGGAAGACAGACAGACAGGCAGGCAGGCAGGCATAGAGGAAACAGGTCTGAATGTGGGGTTCTAATGAGCCACAGATTATTACTGGAGATACCACCAGAGGACTCTGAGCCCAAATTAGGACCAAAAACTAAAATAAGAAACAAAGCCTCTTCCCAGGCTTAGTTCTCTGGCACTCAGTTCACAGCCTTTCCATGGCCTGACACACATCAACCTCCATTTGTAGTCCTCAGGCCCTTTCCTTTATCAGGGCTACAGCTCACATACCATCTAGCTTAAGCTCACACACCTTCCCAGGAGCCCACTGTCAGTCCATCACCATCATCTACTGTATGGTCCAGCTGCTCACTGTCCAGTCCATCACCCACTGTCCGGTCCAGCAGCCAGTCCATCACCATGGCCCACTGTCCGGTCCTGCAGCCCACTGCCAAGCCTTAATACTACCTTCTATCTCTCCCCAGTCACAAGTCTGAAACATTGGGTTTGCAGCAACCCCACACCAGCTGTGACTTAAGGCCAGATTCCTCAGGAATTAAATAAAGAATGAAAGGGGCTAGGAGTGTAGCTGAGTGAGTGATAAGAGGACCCGCCTAGCCTGCACAAGGCACTGGGCTTGATGCTGAACATAGTAAACACACATGCACACCCTCACTTGCCAGGTCTATTTTAAGGACCAGGACAATGAGCTGGGTGTGGTGATTTACAAAGCCCCACACTAGGGCTGAAGCAGGAAGGTGTGGAGTTTTGGGGCAACCTTGGGCCACACAGAGCATTAATACCACACATGACCCAGGCTTTACTCTCTGCGGTTCTAGACTTAGACCAGATGCCCTGGCCTGGGGCTGTTGTCTATCTAGACTGCCAGTGCCTGGCAGACAGTAGAGCCAAGGCAGCTCCCGTCTCTCCACTCTTGTATAGCCAGTGAGGCCCGAGCTTCCCCAAGACAGCTTCTGCCCACCTTGAGCTCCTACTGTGCCGGACAGACCTGCTCCTTCATACACAGGAGACCTGTCCCCACACTAGTGCACACCCTCAGAAATCATGAGATCCAAGTTGTGATTGTCAGCCCCTGGATGAGCCCGCAGAAGACGGGTGTGCTGTAATTCTCAGAAAATTCTCTTGAGATCAGCAGTCCACTGTGGGCACACTTTAATCACCACCAAACTGTCCCAGTTCCAAGGCTCCCACGTCAGGAAAACAGGGACACTCAGCATGGGTGCTGACCAGCGCTGCTTGGTTTCTTTCCATAACATCTTTTTTTTTTCCCACACATGATATAGCTTTAAAGTTCCCATGCATGTGTGGTGTCCCCAGCATTCATGTAAAAAGCAAAGTACGGTTGCACAAGCCTGCAGTCCCAGCACTAGGAAGCTCACCAACCAGCCAACCTGCCCAAAATGCCCACCTTAGGATGTGAGACCCTGGCTCAAGGCACTAAAGCAGAGCGTAACAGAGAACAGACAAAACATGCTCCTGGATTTTCACACCTATGCACAGCACATACCCACACAATTAGATGCATGCATCTAACAAACACACCTCTCTCTCCCTCTCTCTCTCTCTCTCTCTCTCTCTCTCTCTCTCTCACACACACACACACACACACACACACACACACCTACCTCCCAGGTACACGGCCTCCTCTCCCATCTCCAGCAAGGCTACCTGGACTCTCAGAAACCCCTGCCATGTGAATCACCTGCCTCCAGTTTTTGCTCTCTGTTCTACTACGGGTTTAGATTCCCATTTCAAGAGGTCACTGAGGGGTGGTATGTAGCTCAATGGTAGAAAGCTTACCTAGATCAAACAAGACCCAAGTATCATCCCAGCACAGCAGCAGCAGCAGCAGCAGCAGCAACAACAACAATTTAAAACAAATCATGGGTTGGGAACAATGGGTCATGTCTTCAGTCCCAGCATTTGACAGATCTCTGAGTTCAGACCTCTGTCTACACAGAGAAGTCCAGGCTAGCTAGGGTTGCATAGTGAACATCTATCTCAAAAAATAAGTGAAGAAAGTAAGGGCAGTGGTGGCGCACGCCTTTAGTCCCAGCACTTGGGAGGCAGAGGCAGGCGGATTTCTGAGTTCGAGGCCAGCCTGGTCTACAGAGTGAGTTCTAAGACAGCCAGGGCTACACAGAGAAACCCTGTCTCGAAAAACAAATGAAACCTGAACTCACAGGTGCTGAGACTGAAGGACAATCAGGGAGCCTGCATGGGTCTAACCTAGACCACCTGTATATGCTATAGTTGTGTAGCCTGGTGCTTTTGTGCAGTGCCTAACAGAGAATGAGGGCTATTTCTGATGCTTTGCCTGCTTTTGGGGCCCTGTCCTCCTACTTGATTGCCTTGTCTAGTACTAATTAGGGGGGTGCCTAACCTTTGCAACTTGATTGTGCTTGGTTGATAACCTGGGAGGCCTGCCCTTTTCTCAAAGGAGGTGTGGGTGGGGAGAAAGGAGGTGGGGGAGCGGAGGAGGTCAGAAGCAGAGGCAGGGCGGGTAAACTGTGGTCCGGATGTAATGTATGAAAAGATAAATTAATTAAAAAGAAAATTAAAACAAATTTAAAAAGAGGAAAAAGAAAAATA
This sequence comes from Rhynchomys soricoides, assembly GCA_019843965.1. Taxonomy (NCBI): domain Eukaryota; kingdom Metazoa; phylum Chordata; class Mammalia; order Rodentia; family Muridae; genus Rhynchomys; species Rhynchomys soricoides. The sequence continues at coordinate 5,394,689 of JADRCH010000078.1, read as the reverse complement.
TCATCTACAAAGTTCACGCAGCATTGCACCCAAGTTTTAAATAGATTTGCTGTTTGTGGGTATGTGTATACGGGAAATGTTGAAAAGAAACTACAGAGAGACAAGCAGAGGAACACTCAGGCTGCCATCCCGCCAACTGCAGCTGTCTCTGAGCCATCCAGCTGTGACTGTTTACACCCAAGGCCTCTCTGTGGATGATGTCACCCATAGCAAGCTGGAATTTGGGCAAACAGGAATGAGGTTGTGGGCCTCAGGCAGGAAGTGACTTTCTCAGCCTGGGAGAAAGCAGTCCTATCTACCACACAGTCCCTGCCTCCTCAGTTCAACCCAACGCAGCAGTGCAGCACAGAAAGGCAGACCCAGGAGTGCCGTTACCCCAGTAACAACCTGCTCCTCTGGGAATTCCATGTCAGACAGAGATGAAGTGGGGCCTCAGGCAGGGGACAAACTCCCTGCAAAGGCTTCTCTGCCAAAACAGAGGTAAGAGGAGCCAGGAGCTGAGATGGGACAGATGGCTACCTCACAGTCACTGCTGGGTGACATGCCAACCCCCAAATGAACACAGAGCCTGTGCTACAGAAGGCATCAACTGCTGTGCCACGCTGGGCTCAGAGAGGTGGGTAGGCATTGTGAGGCGGTTGTAACCAGAGGCTTTCTTCTGGGACTCGATGCTCGGTGGCAGGAGATGGTCTCAGTCAGAACCACAGAGGCATCAGGGAGACTAGTTCACAAAACACTCTGGTTTCTGCGTCACACACGCGTGTGCACCCATCTCAAGTGGCCCTTAGTCCCACCAGCTGGACTCAGAGCAACACCGTCCAGACATCCAGGGGTGTTCTGTTGAAGGACCACATACTCCTCTAGAGCCCTCTCAGATGAAGATGAGAAAGATCCAGAAATCTAGGGGCAATTTTGGTGGCGGCAGGCCTGACATGCTACAGGATGAGGGCTGCAGAGGGAACACCCCGGGATGCCAGCAAGTAGTGGCTGCCTCTGAATTAAAGAGGACCAAGAATGCGCCTGCCAGATTCCCTACTGAATACATTGGCTAAGAGAGGTCAAAGGGCATGGGGACAGGAAAGGGTACTAAGCAAAAAAGGAAGCTAAGCAAGAGAAACCAGGAGAGGCTACCACACCCTGTGTTCTCTCCCCACATCTCAGTCAGGCAGAAGTGTGCTCCAGCAGAACGACACACACACACACACACACACACACACACACACACGCTCCTCCCACCCATAAATCAAGAGTGGAAGAAATCATAAGATTAAGAATCCAAGACACAGAAAGAACGCACGAAGGAGCCAGGGGAACAGGTAAAACACAGACCTGTGTTCTGTTAGTCTAACTCCACCCCAGAAGGGCCCCCTTAGAATGAAAGGAAGCAATGACTCCCAACCCTCCAGTTTCCGGTGAGAGTTGCCATGGAGACCAGCCTCTGGGCGTGTCTGAGGGAGCAGCTAGATTAGCCTGGCAGCATCCCACCGGCTGGGGTCCTGGACTGAGGAACTGAAGAGCAGAATTCATCTCATGCTCCTCTTCCTGGCTACCACCAAGACTGCCTCGCTGTAACACATCACCCTCCAACTGGGAGGCAAAACAAACGCATCCTGTCACTTTTACTGCAGCAACAGTGAGGTCACTGATACAGACCTAGCCTCGGACAGCCAGCAGGCGGTATGAAAATGTGTGAGGAGAAAGAAAGCCTTTCAGGCTCATCAACAAGGACTCACAGGCTCCTTCAGCCCTCAGAAGGTGCTGAGCACGGTCCTCTTACCAAACAAGGCAGCCAACGCCACCAGGCCATTCCTTCCAGCCCACCAATGGCTAACTCAGTACCCAGTTTTTAGTGATAAGTAAGGCCCCTGAGCCCTGAGGGACAGAATCACTGGACCAGCGAATCCCAATGCTGCCTGCTTCTGGACTTTACTTGGTGAAAAACATCATCGTTGCTTAAGATGGTGGCTGCCTTCTGATGCCTCAGTTTCGAAAGATGACACCCGTAGAAACAGGAAAATAAGGGCTCAAAGAGACAGTTAAAGATGCCCCAAAGTGACAGCCATAGGTCACCTGAGAAGGCAGCAGTGCTGTAAGGGAAGAGCCCAGCCAAGACCAGAAGAGAGGCTCCAGGGTGTGAGATTATTGATCCCAAAAGCCATTCAAACCCGAAAGTCAAAGCCTGGACTCTCCCCCCTTCCCCAACCCAAAGGTGGCACTAAGGGAGATGCTGAAATCTTTAAATAGGGCTTAGCAGCTGGTCTTCAGCTCAAAGGAGCCATGCTCTTAAAAGGGACTGTGGGGGCCCAATCTCCCCCCTCCCCCTTCTTTTGATGCTAACCTGGTGGTACTCACTATATAGACCAGGCTGGCCTTGAACTCACAGATAACAGTCGGCCTCTGCCTCTTGAGTTCTGGGACTAAAGGCATGCCCCACCACCAGGCTTTCCTGTCTTTTTAGTCCCTGGTTGGTAATGAGCTGAGCATCACATGCTCCCTTCAACATGTTCTACTTTGTCACAGGGCCAACCAGTCATGGACCGGAAGCTGTAGAACTGTAGACCAAAATAAACCTTTGTCCTTATTACATAACTTACCACAGGTATATGTTAACAGTGACAGGAAGCTCACCAGCACACGGACAGAGACGGATTATCTAAATCAGTATGTCTGTTTCTAGACATTCTTGTCCTTCAGCTCACTGGCTGTCCCTTCTGCCCGTGTGTCACTACCTCCATTACTGTGGCCATACCTGGTGGGACAGCCCCTCAGCTCTGTTCTTCAGGAATGCCCTCATATTTTTTTTTTGCATTTTTAAAGAAATTTAAGAAATTGGTTTGTATATTGCTAAACAAACAAATGCCAACAAGAAGAGGCTGCTGGGATTGCTCCTGGAATTCTATGAATTTGGGGATTGTTTAGGCAGAAACTATGCCCTCAGAACCACGCTGGGAGCTGGTGGGGCCACAGCAGCTCTGGGCACTGCTAACCAAGCCACACCCAGCCTGTGACTGACAGAACACACAGACGCATGCACTGAAGACCCGGGACTGTTGCTGCCTCGTGACCTAAACGGAAGTAGGCCAGATGCCCATCACCCCTACAGTGGGTAAACACTGTATTCACTATTCAGCAGTGAGAACAAATAAGCTCAAGGTTATGCAGACGAAGCCCACGAAGTAACGCTGGATGAGAGACACACACACGTAAAAAGCAGAGAGCTACTGTGCAAAGGCCGGGGACAATCCATACACAAAAGAATGCATCTGACAATTTTAAAATGAAAGTCATAAACACAAGAGAAAAATATACATAAATTTCCACAGCTTGGTACACGAAGCCCACTCAAATAGGTACAAGGAAGACACCAGCTCCCGAGGCAGAACACAGATAGATGTATTCAGAAAGGAGTTTGTAACAGCCATGAGGGAAAGTCCAAAATTCAGAGAACCAAACAAAATCTCTGTCCACAGAGCCTAAAATAAGGGGGAAAAAAGCCAGGTGTGATGGCCCATGCTATGACCCTAGCACTCAAGGAGGCTGAGACAGCAGGATTGCTATTAGTTTCAAGCTAACCTGGGCTACACAACAAGACCTTGTCTAAATAAGGGGGGGGGAAAGAAAGAAGGAAAGAAAACCTCATTAAGTCTGCAAACTTGATTTGGGGCGGGGGAGAGGATGTGCAGGATGGATGGTGCTCAGGCCACACAGTCAGACAAACCCTTGACCATTGAGTTCTACCCCCAGCTCCTAAAAACCCTGGAATCAATGAAGAACTCAGGCCCTTGGAAAAGCAGCAGTAAGAGACCCACCCCAAGTCCAAGGACTGCCTGGTTTACATAATGAGTTTCATGCCCTGGAGGGCTATCCGGGACAGACATCTCCTCTCAACGAACAAACAAACAAACAAACCAAAAAAGATTTTAAAATGGAGAACTTAAACAACCTGGTAGGTTAGTCACACCTGTAATCCTAAACTCAAGGGGTGTTAGGAGGTGACTGACCCATACATCACCCCCTTTCTCACAAAACCAGTGAAAAGGGGAGGAGCTCTGGAAAGACAACTCAGCAGATAAGACCAGAATCTGGTTCCCAGCACCCACAATGGGCAGCTCACAGACACCTCTAACTCCAGCTCCAGGACACCCAGCCACTGTCTTCTGGACTCCCTGAGCCCCACCACCACCAGCGCGCGCGCGCGCACGCACACACACACACACACACACACACACACACACACGAAAACCAAATCCATCTAAAACTAAAAATCAAAACCATAGCCTGCAGAAGACCTAGAAAATGCCACAAATCAAGCCAGGACATTACAACAACAAAGATTAAAACTAAAATACGTGTGAACTCAGAGGACATGCTGTGACTTCAGACAGTAAAACCCCAGCATAGGATGAACTATGTCAAGCAACCAATTTTAAAAAGTCAGGAAAAGGCACTGGAGAGATGGCTCAGTGGTTACAACCACTTGTGGCTCTTATAGAGACCCTGGGTCTCCAGCATCCACACGCTAGCCCGTATCCCTCTGTAACTCTAGTTCCACAGAACCCAGCATCCTCCACTGATCTCCACAGACACCAGACTCAGGAAACTGAAAGTCATGAACCCAGGTCAATCCAGCACACTGATCCACAGAGGAGGTGCTGGTCAAGACAACCTTGGGCCACCGGGAATGACTACAGCCGTCCACAGTGCGGCCAGCTGAGTGATCCTGGGACCCAGGTAGACGGTCTGTCTGCACCACTCCTCAGCTCCCTTTCTGTAAAAGCCTTTATCTGCTGACTCTAGACCACCATTTCTCAGACGACCACAGGCTATTATGAGGAGAAGACACCAGCAGAAGGATAATTTGAAGAATAAAAGCTGCAGCCAGCTCAGGGATGAGTCACTTAGCTACTGTTCAGGCCACCAGACCTAGGTTCAATCCTGAGAGGCAACAGCAATAAAATATTTGTGACTTAAAAATTTGTGAGGTTGGGGATTTATCTCAGTGGTAGAGTGCTTGCCTAGCAAGCACAAGGCCCTGGGTTCGGTCCTCAGCTCCAGGGGGGGTAAAATATTACTTTATTTATTTATTTATTTAGTAAAACGACAAAATGGTAGCACATACCATAATCCCAGCATTCTTGAGGCAGAGGTAAGAACATCTAAGTTCCTGGCTAGCCTGGTCTACACAGAGTTTTAGACCAACCAGGAATACATACACAATGAGACCCTGTCTCAAAAAAATGTAATAATTTTCATTATGTCTTATTTATTTTGGTGTGTGTGTGTGTGTGTGTGCGCACACATGCGTGCACGCTGGCAACTCAGGACAATCCATGGGAATTAGCTCCCCCATCCATCCATCTATCCATCCATCCGTCCGTCCGTCCTCCTATCCATTCATCCACCCATCCATCTTCCCATCAACCCATCCATCCCTTCATCTACCCTTCCATCCATCCGTCCGTCCATCCGTCCGTCCATCCACCCATCCACCCGTCATGTGGATCCTGGGATTCCACTCAGTTCCAACACTGTGCCTAGAGGTAAGCACCTCCACCTGCTGGGCCACCTGACATGAGAGTAACCAGCCACCACACAGCATCCACTTGAACCAGCGTATGTAAGCACCTCCACCTGCTGGGCCACCTGACATGAGAGTAACCAGCCACCACACAGCATCCACTTGAACCAGCGTATGTAAACCACCTAGCATTTCTTCAAACCTCATTTCTTAGTTTGTGTTCTAAGAACCGGAAGGCGGGAGAATGGTGTTGAGGCCGGGCAAACCCTATTGCACTGGGGATGATGCAAAGCAAAATCCACTTTCTCTTTCTGCATCCTGGACTGCTGAAGGAGGCAGAAGCTAGCAATGGTAGCTGCCAGAGAAGCCCCAGGAGGTCAGAAGGAGAGGCATAGACCTGTAATCTCAGTCCTGGGGAGGCAGAGCCAAGGAGGACTGCTTTGAGTTTGAATCCCGCAAAGGTTTCACAATGACACTTAAAAAGTTTTTTAAATCCCCAAGAAGACTCCTTCTCAACAGGTCATTCTGAGCATCCCTCTGACTTGAGTAAGGCCTCGCCTACCAGGTTAGCTCAACACCATGGCCCACAAAGAACTCTGGGGGTTGCTGTCCACCAAGCCAAGATGGCAATCCCCTCCCTCCACCCCTACTTCAGAGCCACATACCTCTCCAGAGAACTGTGGACAAAGGCGCTCACCAGGAGCCAGCCCCCACAGGCCTGCCTTCTCTCAGGGAAATAAAGGTTGAATTCTAAAGTGGGGAGGAGATAAAAGGCTGCGCTGGTCTCAGGAAGAGTTCGCTGGTCTCAGGAAGAGTACGACAGGAAACCCACACGCTATTTCTTCCCCATGCCTTAGAGAAAAGGCAGGGCAGTGATGGCCACTGGGCCCCCATCAGACAAGACCAGGTCAGAAGGAACAAAAGAGAAAACTAGAGGACCAGGCATTGCCCAAGGGCCCTTGCAGGTCAGCAAACTATGATCCTGAAAACACCTCATCCACTTACTCATAAGAAAAAGCACAGCCAGGGATGGAGAGCTGGCTTAGCCGTTAAGACCACTGCCTGATCTTTCAGAGGCCTAAGTTTGATTCCCTGCACCCACAAGGCAGCTAACAGCTTTCTGTAACAGCAGCCCCAGGAGAATCCAACGCCCTCTTCTGGTCTCCTTAAGTGCTGCATGCATGTGGTGCACACAGCAGGCAAGATAGTCGTGCACATAAAATATTAAAAAAAAAAAAAAAAATCACAGCCAGGTGTGGTGGCACACACCTTTTATCCCAGCACTGGGGAGGCAGAGGTAAGTCTCTGAGTTCGAGGCCAGCCTGGTCTACAGAGTGAGTTCCAGGACAGCCAGGGCTACACAGAGAAACCTTGCCTCGAAAAAACAAAAAAAACAAAAAAAAATCACAGCATTCACCCACAGACATTTATCACAAACAGAACTGCCCACCACACCTGTCTGCGCCTATAAAATCTTATCCTAAGCAGACCACATCTCAGTGACTTGGTCCACCTCTTCCCAGCCCCCCCCCGGGGGGGGGGGAATGCCTTGAATGTCAGCATCAAATGGTGAGCCCTGACATCTCAGGAGAGCAGAGCTCATCAGCTAATGAAATCTATTCTTTGTGTTCCCAGTGAACTTGGCCAGCCCAGCACCATGATTCATCCAGGATGTGCAAAGATGCAGAGTGGGCTCTTCCCAAGGGAGGCACATCCCACAGGTCCTTTACATGAAGGCAGGCAGAAGCATGCTGGGTGTCATGGGCTCAGAGTGCTTGTGGTAGCTAGAGCAGCCTTGCTGGGGACTGCTCTCAGGACAGTAGTCCTCTGGAAGGAAAAGAAGGCCAGCAGGGAGGAGCCATGGCTTTCATTTGCTACTTCCTATGTTATCCAAGGCTTTAGTTTTTGTGACAAGTCTGGATGTTCATTGGTGCCTTGCTCTGGGGGTGTCTCAGTGAAGTAAATAAATGCAGAACCCATACCATACACCACTGCTGGTTGACCAGGTCCCCCACCCTGCACCAGTGTGTCCAGGCATTGTGTCAAATGTGCACAGCAGGGCAATATGACAGTTGGTGACATGAGACAGACTACATCCACACTGCACAGCTAAAGAAACTGAGTCTCCAAGAACTAAGAGATCACACGTTCAGTCCTACAGTAGGTAGATGAAGGGGCTAAGAAGAGAGCGTCTCTTTGCTGGAAACTGAATCAGAACTGTGGCCAGCTAGCTGCAGAGCCTCTGCACAGCCAAAGCCCCCCACCTGCCTTCACTCCAACTTTCCTCCAAGAGAAAAGACTCCATGAAGGACATCAGCCAGTGATCAAACGATGGTGGGAAAGGCGACAGTGGAGTCCTTGGAGGTGGGGGATGGCAGAAAGAGCCCAGGGCACTGCTGCCCAGGAAAGCCAATGCTGACTGAAAGGTCGGGTCTGGGTCTGCAGCCGAGTTTAGCGCAATTAGAAGGCTCAGCATCTAGAAAACAAACAAATCCCAAGTGTACAGCCTGCCTACTCCAAACCCCTAGGCCCTCCTTGAGTGCTGAGTTCAGGGCCATTAATAGCTCTCCTGTTTATTGAGAGCCTGCTTGCTTCATGCCAGGTACCTTATAAACGTTTAAGTACATGACCTTTCAAATCTCCTGTGTTCTGTGAAGGTCTAGTGTAGCTATAGCATTCTGCAAGCAAGCAGAACAGAGTAAAAAGATTGAATAACCCGCCCCAGATCATCAGCTCAGTGTTAGAACCTATGGACTTGAAGGTAGTGGACTCCAAAGCAGGTCACCCCAGAGAGCAGCAGGTGAGGTGGTGGCCATGCCTCTCTTCCAGTAAACTTCTAGGTTTGAGTTCACAGAAACAACCCGCAGGTATGACAGCACCGATGCCTTCTCTGGGCACACAGCAGCCTAGAGTCTGCCCCTTCCCAAATGCCTGACAACCACACCCCAAGCCTCTCTTGCTGATCTCTTCCTCAGTTACTCTACGATTTAGGTGTAGTAAGGCCTAGCCAAGAGCACCTTCAGCTTCTTAGTGAGCTAAAGGCCAACCTACAACACAAGACCCTGACTAATTTTTAAAAACAGGGGCCAGGGATGGCTCAGCAGTTAAGAGCACTCACTGACTGCTCTTCCAAAGGTCCTGAGTTCAATTCCCAGCAACCACATAGTGGCTCACAACCATCTGTAATGGGATGTGATGTCCTCTTCTGGTGTGTCTGAAGACAGTGGTAGTGTACTCATACATAAAATAAATAAATCTTTAAAAAAAAAACAAAAAAAAACAGGGGCCAGCAAGATGGCGCAGCAAGTAAAGGCACTTGCTGCCAAACCTGACAACTCAAGTTCAATCCCTGGACCCTACCTGGGAGGAAGGAACCAACTCCCTTAGGTTGTCCTCCTCTACCTCCACACATGCGCAGTGGCACAAATGCCTACACACATACGCAAATGTGTAATAATTTTAATAATAAAAATTAAAGAGGAGTTGGGGAAAATCTATGCAACAGCCAGTATAGGAGATTCTAAGAAGACTCAGCATCAAAACATCCCACTGATGACTGCACACCACCAAAGGGCCACAGAAAACCCCAAAGGGAGGCAGTCTCTGAAACTGCTTGCACCCGGCACCAGAAAGGAAGGGCCAGAGTTAACATCAAGGATCATAGTCCATAACAAAATCAAACTGGCCCTGTGTCCCCCCTACACCCTCTACGGGTCCTCACCTGACAGACCAGAGCAGTTCCTGACATGGCTCTGCGCTACAAACCCACATCCGCAGATCAGCTCTGGCACAGAGACCAGCAGGTTACAACCTCTAACGTCCGTGCAAAAGGCCTTGTGCGAAGAAGCACCCCCTCACATCTCTGGTTTACAAACAGAAAGAGTGGCATAAAGGGCAAGCAAGGATCCTTAACAAAACACCATTCAGGCAGCAGAGTCTGCAAAAACCCTTACAGGCTACTCACTACACTCCACACTTCCGAAGAGAAGCTGCCCCCTGACCTCCACATGTGCACCACGGCAAACTCCCTCACACGTGCACTTGCTTGCCCCCCACACACATAAGCACACACATAATTGAGACACACTCTCACTATGTAGCCATGGCTGGCCTGGAACTCAGAGATCCCCTGGCCTCTCCAATGCTGGTATCAAAGGTGTGAGCTGCCATGCTTGATTATGTAACCTGGGTTAGCCTTGAATGGCAATCCTCCTGCCTCCACTTCCCAAGCACTCAGATTACACTGTGTGCTACCATCTTGGTCCTACTTTTCTTCATTATACGGTTTACAATTTGTAAATAAAATTTTTTAAAACAACTTTTACTTTTGCCTGCTTAGTGCTGAGATCAAAGGTTCTTGCCACCATGCCTGTTAACAAGTATATTAAGCCAGGCATGGTGGCTCATGCCTTTAATCCCAGCACTAAGGAGGTAGAGAAGGTGGACCTCTGTGAGCTGAAGGAAACCTGTGTACAAAGCCAGTCCCAGGCTAGCCAGTGAGACCTTTCAAAAAAATAAATAAATAAATAAATAATAAGTAAGTCTACTGGGAATATCTGGGCCGTGGGACTGAGCTAATTTTAGATGACTGAGCTATTTTGTTTTGTTTTTTATACAGTTGTACATTTTTAAAAAACTAATAAGCATTATGTCTAAAATTTTAATAAGCCCTATCTTTTTCTATTAATAAGGAGAAACCCTCAGTGTGACTGAAAACACGCCCTATGATACCGACAGGTGACTCCATTATTGATCTGTTTGTTTTTCAGTGCTGGATCCAGAATCCAAGACCTTGTGTGTGCTCTGCTTCTAAACTGCACCCCGGCCCCTCAGCTGCACCCCGACTCTCCCCGACCCCGGTCTGTTTTCTGAAACAGCCTTTCCCTAGCCCTTTAAGCCTACATTTACCGGTATACTGAGTCTGGTAGGATAAACACAGCAAAGTGTAAACAGTGTTTCCTGCCGGGAGGAGGCCGGGGGAGCATGCATGGACTCTTCTTTGCACATCCCCTTTTCCCTCTTGTGTGTAAACTGGTATTGTATATATACGTATGTACTTTTTAAATTAATTTGCCAGAGAAACAACCACCAGAAAATGTCGTATTGTGTCTCAAAAGCACCCCCTGCTCTCCCTAATGACTTCTCAACACTGAGCTCATTCAGTCCCACAGACAGGTCACCCAGGCAGGAGGGACCTAGCCCCTCCCAAACAGGCCTGTATTTTCTGTCCTTGTGGGAACAGAGCTGTTCTTTAAGCTCTGGACTGTCTGTAAACATCCACCTGCCCGAAAAGGCTCTGGAGACCACAAAGGAACCTGGGAAAGGGCGCTGGCCACAGACCCACCCTCCATCCCTTCTTTGGTACAAAAGCATGACCCAAGGCATGCTGGGAGGTTGGGCACCTACAGAATGTCTATATTCAAAAGGGCCTCAGTACCCTGAAAAACATGGGCTCTCCAGGGATCTGCAGTTTCTGATTTCAATGTAAAACCCGTTTTCATCATCCCAGGCCTCAGCGTACTGCTTCCAAATGGGTGCTTACTTCAATTCTGCCACAAACTCCAGAGCACCACTCCCAGCTTCCCAGGCTGAGTGAGACTGACGCTGGTGGCCTCTTGTGAGAACCTCTTTCACATAGAGTTGTTCGTCCCTCTTACAGGTGACCCTGAGAGCGCAGTGACGCGGACAACAACAGCTCTCACTGGTGTAAACAAGTCCCCCAGATTAAAAACAGCTGTGCTTACTAGCTGTCATCTATAGATGGTGGATGGGTGGATGGAGAAAATGTACACACGTGTGTGCAAAACTGTGTGCTTGTGCTTGTGTGATGGGAAGTGAATGGAACAGGACAGCCACCTTGGGGTGGGGGGTCGGGGTCAAAGGACAACTACTGAGGCTCGGTTCTCCTGCTTGACCTGGATTCCAAGGACTGAACTCAGGCCATCATCGGGCTGGCACTGTCCCGTGACATGCACCTCTACCTGCTGAGCCATCAGCCCTGCCCTGTTTGTTTTTTAAGATAAGGTCTGCTGGCTCTTCAGCCCAGAACCATCCTCAAATTCTTGATCCTCCTGCCTCAGCCTCAGGAAGTTCTGGAACTTACCACAACGTGGAATGAGTCTCAGGAGCATGTTAAATAAAGCAAGCCAGTAACAAGAGGATGCAAGGTGGGTGATCCTGCTTATACAAGGTACCCAGAACAGTCAAACTCACAGGAAGCCAACTGGTGACTGGTGGCTGCCTTGAGGCTGGAGAAGATGAGTCTCTAATGATGGCTTTTCAGTTCGGGAGGATGATGCCACCTAGAGAGGGCGGTAATGAGTGTGTGCCCCTGACTAGACCTCATGCCCCTGAACTGGACACTCACAAACAACACATTTCTAACACAATAAAAATAGTTTTAGGGGTTGGGGAGATGGCGGTGTGTAAAGTACCCGTGTACAAGCCTGAGACCCAGAGATCAAACGCCCAGCAAGCCATAAAGGTCAGGTGGGCATCCTGCAATCCAGGGCACACAGCAGGCAGACAGACTAGCCCGAGCAGTGAGTTCTGGGTTCAATTGAGACCAGGCCTCATTTGAGCGGGAAGAGTGATCCAGGAACACATGAAATTTAACCTCAAACCTCCGCAAGCACGCATGTACACATGCATGTGTGCATGTACACTGCACACACAAAAATTAAAGTAAAAAGTATTTTAAAAACTTTATTTACAAACTGTAAATGAGTCATGAAGAAAAGCAGAACCAAGATGCCAACACAAACTGTGATCGTGGTCCTTGGGAAGTGGAGGCAGAATTGCCAAGGCAAGACCAACCTGGGTTATACAGCCAAACCAGCGGCCCACTTTAATCGACAGCATGCAAGAGGCAGAAACAGGCAGATCTCTGTGCGTTTGAGGCCAGCCTGACCTGCAAAGTGTATTGCAGGCCCCACGGAAGGCTACAAAGAGAGGTTCTGTCTCAAAAAGAAACCACCACCCTCCCTCTGGCCAGGGTAGTGACTCACACCTTTGATCTGCACACATCAAAAAAAGAAACGATTGGTTGGAGCATCCCCCCAAAGCCTCTCTTAGGAGGAGCTTCCTGCCGGGTACCCAGACCCTCTACCTCCAGAAGGATTGGGGGCTTGAGACAAGAGCTTTGTCTACACTCAATCCAGCATGTGATGAAGACCTTGAACCAGGAACTGGAGATGGAGAAGTGTTAAGACCAATTATTTTCTTGGCTTCGAGCAGGCACATCAGGCTAATAATCCAGATCCAATGCGTTCAACACCCTTTTGGCACCCATACGTGCACACAGATAAACATTAAAATAACAAAAATAAATCTTAAAAAAGTAAAAAGACCCTGACCCAGACAGCATCGCCCAGAACCTGGTGCTTCATGACAGACTGCCATCTCATGCTCATCACAAAAGAGGAAGGTAGCAGACGGACTGAAAACTTCAGGGGAGCTCAACGTGGTGGTGAGTATCTTTAATGCCAGCACTCGGGGAGGCAGAGGCAGACATATCTCTGAATTCAAGGCCACAGCTGGCCTACAGAGCGAGATCCAGGACAGCCAGGGCTGCACAGAGAAACCCTGTCTCAAAGGAGAAAACTTCAAAAGGAAAGCAGAATAGGCCTCACTCACAGTCTTCAACCTTAGGAATCTCACTGCAGGAAGCAAGATAGCCAGAGATAAAAACCAAGACAGAAATGTCGTAAGAGGGAGAAAGGCGGGTAACAGCCACCGAACTGCCTAGCGAACTGCAAGATTAAATAAATCAGCAGATACATGGAATACAACATTCACAGGAAAACCGGAGCTGTCAGCTGTGCACAGTGCATGTATGTAGAATGTTCCAGTTATAAAGACACCAGCGTGCTCATGGCTGTTCTCCCCAGTCCGACGGGTGGGGGTAGGTAAATTTTATTTGTATTTCCTTAGTAATCTTTGTCAGTATTTTCTAATGGTTTTTCTTCAGGGATCACTTTTACTTGGGGTTTGAAAACATCATTTTAAAGGATCTTGCACAATAGCAGGGAAATCCCTGACCACTGGAGTATCTCCCAGAGCCAAAGAGGAAGAAGCCAATGGTCAGAAAGGAGGGATAAAGGACCTTTACTTGGGGGGGGGGGGGGGGGGAGAGGAACATGCCAGACAATAGCCACTGGAGGTGAACTTCACCCAGCATGGCCACCTCCTACTGACCAACATCACCACAGAATACATGAGGTTCAGGAAAGATTATAACAGAAGGGGGAAAAGTGGTGCAGAAAACAAAGCTCAAGCAAGTCACCAAGGCAAACACCCTCTGGAGCACAGACTCCCACAGGCCTGCCTGTGTAAACAGCAGTGTCACCTGTGGTGAGGCCCAGGTCTGCCAGCTCCCAGGCGAGGACGCCAAAGGGCCCCTGTGAAACCTAAAGGCTCGTTGTAAACAATGTGTCCCGGCTCCAGGAGGCTAACCACCTCTCCCCACAGCTTCCAGCACCACCAGCCCTGGGTGGCCCCATCCCAATGGTCCCAAGACTATCCAAACCCAAGTAATAATGACCACCAAAGGCTGAGAGGTGGCTGAGGGTGACTGCGGCCAAGCCTGACAACCTGAATTTGATCCTGAGGAACCATAGGCTAGAAAGATAGAGCCACCTCCCACAGGTTGCCCTGGGACCACCAATGGAGTACCATCGGACACCAGCAGAGGCACACAATAAATATAATGGACTATAATTCAAAAAAAGTCTTAAACTTACTTAGCCCTGCCTTTGTATACAACACTTGTTTCAAAAGCAAACAAAACAAGACTCACAGCACAGAGCCCAATGGATGTCTGCTGGCTGGCAATGTTCTTTCTTTTCTTTTCTTTTTTAAGAGAAAAAAAAATGTACTGTTTTAAGACCTGCTATGGACAGGCCCTATTAATACCTGCTGGCCTGTAACTCGATCCGAACCTTTGACGGCAGAGCCTCATTATGGAATCTAGAAACGCATGCACTGGTCCTCCCAGCCTATTCTGGTTTGAAATAGAAACTAACCCAGAAATGATCATTCTTAAACGCTAGAACAATGGGAGATGGAACCAACCCACAGCCATTAGTTGTGAGTTGGTACTATGTATCAGGCAAAGGAAAAAAGAAAGCTTTAAAATACAATCGAATAATCTTTCTGAGAAAAAGAAATGGGGTGGGGGTGGGTGGGAGAGAGCAGAAATTCAAACAGGATAGAGGGTGGCTGATCAAAGCCCAAGGCTCAGGAACCAGTTCTGACCTGCCATTCCAGAAACTCCACTCTCCCAAGGCTTTTGACTCTTAAGTGCCCTGGGATTTCCCCTCCTTCACCCTCTGCCGGCCAGGGAAAAGTGGGAAGGATACGAGCAGGCCCCAAACAAGCAGCATCAGCCAATGCTACAACTCCCCAGGAATTAAAATCCTGGGGCCAGGGACAGCAAACTCAACCTTCCCTACTCCGCCAGCCACAGGCAGGCCAGGACCAGACCAGTGAGGGAAGTCAGACAGCAAGGGTGAGCCAAAAGGCAAGCATATAAAGGGGCCTGGAGGGGACATGGAGGTGCCTTAAAACTCAGCAAATGATTAAGGCAAATGAACCAACACAACACACACACACACCTCCCTACCGGACTGCAAATCACCGTCTATCCAACTGGGGACCAGCAAATTACCCAGGGTTGTCCAAGAGGAAAGCTAGGCCTCAATCATCACTCAGAGTGAGACCATTTATTATCAGAAACCCTTCCATGGTCTCCCATTAGCAGCAGAATCTAGCTGAGCTCCCTGGACCTTTAAGCCATCCCAGAAACAATTTGCTGGTCACAGCACTTGCCGGGGGGGGGGGGGGGGGGGGGGGGGGGGGATGCTGGGGGATATCCCCAATTCCACAAGCCACAACAGGAATTAAAAGGAACCGAAAATCAAAGGTATCTACGAGACCGAAGGATAGGAACGCTCTGCTGTGAACCTTACCTGAGGCTCCCATGAGATACAGCAGCAGCCTTCTTATTCCCATTTTATAGATGCAAGAGCTGGGGCTCAGAGACTTGGGTAAAGTCACTCAGGAGGACCTGAACAGAACTCCAAGAGGCACACTTGCCTGAACAAGCTGAAGGCTCCCCAAACAATTACTTGCCCATCCCCAAGGAGGGCAGTTACTCCCAAAGTCAAGACTCCTGGGTTCCTGCCTCTCCTATCCATCCGGTACAGTTCCAGCCCACCGAAAGCCAGCTGCCCTCTAGACAACCCCCTGCTCTAACGAGGGCTACACGCTACACGGCTACACACACCTTCCTGAGCTTACTCCCCACAGAGGCCCAGCACTTACCAAAGCGCCTAAAAATTCGGGTATTTTGTTGAGTTTTCACGATGTAGCCCAGGCTGGCCTGGAACTTCCAACAGTCCCACATCACCCAATGTTTTGAATCCCTTCTCCACTACTGCCACTTCAAACCAGCACCTGTGGCATGCCCCAGCATGGATGACACCACAAGTGGCCAGCCTTCTGTCCTAGGTTGACAGCACAGAGTAACTACTGAGCACCAACGGCATGCCAAGTCATGCCTCTCTGCCAGTGAAGGCTGAAGAGTCCCTCGGTTTGGAGGCGGCGGCAACAAGCATCCCACTCCAAGGCCTGTAGCCCTCAGGTCCCAGCTTGCACCACAACGGTGTAGACATTAAAATACAAGGCAAGCCCCTGCAGTTGTACTGCCGAGAAAGGACGCTGAGGCTTCAGACAGACGGACCGAACACCCAAGTGAGATATACAATGCAGACAGACAACACACCGAAATACACGCTAACCTTTCCAGGAAAGAAAAACCGTAGGTGAAATTTAACTATCCTGCAAGATAGCTTTTATAAAGGTTTCTCCCAGGCAGCCATTTAGCAAATGACACAGTCCAGAGAGCATCGGCGCCCCCCTTCTCCCACTTCCTTCGAGCTCACCATTGCCGGGGGGGAGGGGGGGCACACCTATTCTTGCCTAACAGTGGGCTTCGTCTCCCCATGATATTTACAAAGAAGAAAGGAAGGCAGCAGCGTCCACTTTGTGCAAGCAGATCCTCTCCAGAGAGGCCCACCATCTCAATAGGTCTGCATTTCTCTCTTAAAAGGTAGACGAAGAAAAAAATCAAAAACCAACAATCAATCTGGCAGGCCCCGACATCCTGTTTATTATTAAACATTTTTAGCAGTGGCTCCGGGTGCCGTGAAAACACCACCCTGCTTCCCGCAGCCGAACCCACCCGAGCCGGGGCGGCGCTCGGCCTGCGGTTCCGGGCGGCCTCAGGGTCCCGCGTCCCCCGCCCCGGCCGACGAGGCCGCCGTCCCCGGGCGCAGGAGAGCCCCCGGGCTCGATCCCGACCGCGAGCCTTGCCCGGCCCCGCCCGGCCCGCCGTCCTCCCGCCCTGGCCGCGGAGACACAACAATGGCGAGCTGGGGAGCGTCGAGCAGGCCGCCCAGGCCGCAGCCCCGCGCCCGCCGCAGCGCACCGCTGTGGAGACAAAGCGCAACCCCGGCCCCGGCCCCGGCCCCGGCCCACCTGGTCTGCGTCCGCGCGCGACGGGCCCGGGCGATGGCGGTCGGGCGGCGGCCGGGCGCGGGGGCGGCGGATGGCGGCGGATTGCGCGACGGCGGCGCGGGGCTCGGCGCTCAGCGCTCCTGCCTCCTCCTCCTCCTCCTCCTCCTCTCCTCCCGCTCCTCGGCGCTCGCTGGAGCCTCGGCGCTGTGGCTCGCCGCCGCCTCCCGCCCGCGCTCGGCTCCCCGCCCCCCGCCGCCGCCGCCTCCGCCTCCGCGCCGCCCCCGCCCGCCGCCCGCACGGTGGCCCGCGCAGCGCCCCCTGCTGCGCCGCCCCTGTCCCGGGAGGGAGGGAGGAAGTGCGAGGGGAGCGAGCTGGGCCGCGGTGCAGAGGGGCTGCGGAAGAGAGGGACCTGGATGGAGAGGAGGCTCGGCTGGAGAGGGGACGCGGTGGAGGGGGACCTTGATGGACAAGGGGCTTACGTGGAGAGGAGGCCTTGATGGAGAAGGGGCCTAGGTGGAGAGGGACCTTGATGGACAGGGGCCTAGGTGGAGAGGGACCTGGAGAAGGAGGAAGCCCTGGTGCAAAGGGGCTGCAACGGAGAGGACGGCTCAAATGGGAAAAAAGTAAAGGAACTGGACGGAAAGGGAGCTCTCAATGGCAAGATACATCGATGGAGAAGGGGGTCCCAGCTCAGAGGGATCATTATGGAAAGAGGTGAAGAGGGCCCTCAATAGAGAGTGGATCTGGTTAAGTCCACCCCACCGTGGAGAGGGCCTCCTCGATGAGTGGGGGAGGGGCTCTTGAAAGAAGGCGAGACAGACTGGGAGGGGACCCCAGGGAGTGAGAATGCAAAGGGGTGGGTGGAATGGGGAGGACTCAGCACCCTAGAAGGCAGGGGATTCAGACCTGAGCCTGCAAGGCCAGAGGGAGGGAGGGCTCAGAAAAGGGACTGGGCCTGGATCCTGCCCCCACCACCCACCAGATCTGAGGAGCCTTCGGATTGGCCTCCTGACAGCGCTCCAGCCCCGACCTGTTAGCATGTGTATGTCTGATGAATCAAGGAGGAAACACGCAGAAGTAGCACACTGCCCCATTCCATAGCAGGGTTTCCCTTCCATAACAAGGGCACAGTATAGACACTTCACCCCTTTTGTTTAAGATGAAGTAAACCACTCCTCTTGGGTATGTATTCATGAGAATGCAAAACAAAAGGTGTGGGGAAGAGAATGGCTCCCCTGGAGGTTACCAAGGCAGGGCTAGGTTCAGAGAGTTCTCCCTAATTATTCCAGGTACCCTGGCAATTAAAAATAAAATTCAAGAAACAACAACATCCAAAAAAAAGCAAAAGCCGGGCAGTGGTGTCGCACGCCTTTAATCCCAGCACTTGGGAGGCAGAGGCAGGTGGATTTCTGAGTTCGAGGCCAGCCTGTTCTGCAGAGTGAGTTCCAGGATAGCCAGGGCTACACAGAGAAACCCTGTCTCGAAAAACCAAAGAAAATGAAAAAAGAAACAACAACAATAATAATAAGTAGCTGGTGATTTAACTCAGTTGTAGATCTTGTCGTTTCTGTGCAGGAGGCCCTGGGTTCAGTTACTCAAAACAAAAGTGCAGGACCACAGCATCTTAGGCATTTTTCTGAACAGACTAAATCCCAGCTGTTACCGTGCCCTATGTAAGTGGGCTGGGCTTGTCTGATTTAATGCCAACCCTGGAGCATTATTGTTGTTCCAATTAACAGGTAGGAAAAAAAAGAGGGACCAAGAGGGTATATAGTCTTTCCAAGGCCACTCAACTAGGCCCTGGGAAAAACCAAAAACCATTTCAATGGAACTTGGGATGTCAGGTCCAGTGCCAGAGGCGTGGGGTTCTGGGTAGTTTTATAATTTTCTTAGGTGTTCCCAACTTTACAGCTTTCTATCCATGTATCTCCTCTTTAAGATAAACCTGCCAGCCGGACGGTGGTGGCACATGCCTGTAATCCCAATGCTGTAGAAGCTGAGGCAGAAGGATTGCTGTTCATTTGAGACCAGACTCAACTACCTAATGAGTCTTAGAACAACTCGGGCTATGTAGCAAGACCTCGCTTCAAAGATAAATAAGTAAAACAGGATATGGTACTGTAGATGGCATGGAATCCCAGCACCTAGGAGAGAGAGAGACAAGAGTCAGAAATTCAAAGTCATCCTGAGCTACATAGAGAGTTAGAGGCCAGTCTGGGTTACAGGATAACATAGAACTTCTGATCCTCCTGCCTCCACCTCCCAAGTGCAGGATTACATGTGTGTAGTTCACTCAGTGCTGAGAATCAAACCTAGAGCTTTGTATTTGTATGTGCTAGGTCAACTGAGCTACAGACCCTCCCCGCCCCAGCCCCTAGCCCTGGACTCTCACCTAACCCTCACCAAGTACAAAGGGTAGACATCAGTGCTCTTCCCATTGGGCAGGGAAGAAGGGCAGACTTGTAGCGGGTACAATAAAGCCATCCTCACCATCAGGGACACCCAGTTCTAACCCATGACTATGTAATCTGATATGGCCAAAGGGGACATTTCAAGTAGGACTCAGTTAAGGGTCCTGGTGGATTATTTGGTTGCCTCCGATATAAATAATCACAGGATCTTTGTAAGAGCAGCTGGGGGGTGGGGGGGGATGCAAAGAGGTGGTTCAGAGTAAGGACCGGAGCTTGGTTCTCAACACCCAGGTCAGGCCTTCACAAGCACCTGGAACTCCAGCTCCAGGATGCCCTCTGCTAGCCTCTTTAGTCTACTGCACACACACACACACACACACACACAAATACGCACAAACAAATATAATTTTTTTTTAAAAGGAGGGAAATACAGAGAGAGAGAGAGAGATGGCTGATGAATCAGAAGTCATTGTAAAGACAAATTTGGTATTTTGGTTACATTAAAAAATTCCCAGCGGGGGTTGGAGAGGTGGCTCAGTGGTTAAGAGCACTGACTGTTCGTCCAGAGGTTCTGAGTTCAATTCCCATGGTGGCTCATAACCATCGATAATGGAATCGGATGCCCTCTTCCGGTATGTCTGACTAGAGTGACAGTGTTCTCACATACATAAAATAAATTAATCTTTTAAAAAAATTCTCAGCACCCCCATGAAATATTTTAAGAATATCTTTCAGTTTTAATCTCAGGTGTGAGAAATGCAAGGAGCAACTTCAGATTGTCCACAGCAGCTGGCTATGATTTGCCTTGTGCTCTGGCAGGGACATGATTTTTACCAGCTACAGATAGTTTCTGGGAATTTGTGATGCTTGGAATTCTGGGGACTTTTCAGAGGGTCTATAAATGCCAGGGCTCTGAGCAGCCCAGTGGGTTGTTGGTTGGATGTTGGTTGCTGTTGATTGCTGTCGATTGCTGTCACGGTTTGTTAAATGGTCATGCACCAAGAAGAAACATGAAGAAGTTAGCTATCTTGACAGCGAAGATCGAACAAGGAACTCAACACCTCTAATCACCAGGAAGTAGTCAAAGGACAACGCTGCCCCCGTTCCGACCCCTGACCCTCTTCAGGGGTCTCTTCCCTTCCCTCTCTACCCTTTTTTCTTTCCTATCTCGTGTTAGAGGGTAGAGAAGGGTGGAAGAAAAACCTGCAAGGTAGCCAAAGACAAGCTATAGGTCATCAAGTAGATCAGTGAGGGAGGAAGGTGGGCAGCCTCACTGGAAATATCCAGAACTGGATTCCTTAGAGCCTCTGCAAGAACAAAGCCCTGACAGCCCAGCTTGGATGCCTTATGTCTAGAACGAACTTAATAAAGCCCGGTGACCTTAAGCTACAAGCCCCGTGATGGTGTGTTGCATACCAATTCCTCGGGCTTAAAGATTCAGTAAAGGCAACTTGAGTTGTAAATGACAAATGATAAACTGAAGGCACGTGGAGGGGACAGACGTAACTTCAGATCCAACTCAGCCACATCCTGCCTCACAGACCAAGGTTAAGACTAAGCTGAACCTAGAAGAGCAAAGCATTGGGCATCAAAGCTTACCCCTTCCTTTACTGTGTCCCAGCTCCATCCCATTCCCGTGATAGCTCTTGGGTGGGTTTTGAACCAGACCAACAGGCCCACAGCTATCAATAAAACACATGCAGTGTAGCCGGGCAGTGGTGGCGCACGCCTTTAATCCCAGCACTCGGGAGGCAGAGACAGGCGGATTTCTGAGTTCGAGGTCAGCCTAGTCTACAGAGTGAGTTCCAGGACAGCCAGGGCTATACAGAGAAACCCTGTTTCGAAAAACCAAAACAAAAAAACAAAAAACACATGCAGTGTATAATCTGAGGCTTTAGTCCGGCTCGGGCTTCCAATCACATGGAAGCACCTGGATGCCCTGGGTTTCTTTCATTGAAAACTGGGTGGGAAACCTGTAGTCTCCCCACAGCACAGAGAAGGCTCAGATCACAGTAATCAGACAGACACCTCCTGGTACCTGGCGAGTGGAAGCCTGACTGACCGTAGTGAAACACATGGCTTCAGATCACCTCAATGGCATAGCCAGCAAAGCAGCTGTATTAGCTGAGAGTAGACCAGAAAGCCCCAACCAGTCAGCGGAAGATAGGGCTCAACCTTTCTCTTTCACTGCCTCTAGCTCAATGTCAAAGTATCCATGGAAATATAGGAGAAGAATACCTACCTGGGGAGCCTCGTTTTAAAATCAACAAGGTACATCATCAGGGTTGGTGATGTGACTCAGTTGACCCAGCACTCAGGAGATAAAAACAGAAGAATCAGAAATTGAAAGTCATCCTCAGCTACACAGTGAGTTGGAAACCATCCTGGGATAAATAAGACTCTCCAAAAGGAAAGACAAAGAATGCAGGACATCAGTGATGTCAGTGACATACCCAGAGCCACAAATCACAGCTAACATCCTAGGCTTCTAGGCTGTAGTGAGAATTCTGGAATTCTGGTTTCTTTTAAAAAAAAAAAAAAAAAAAAAAACAACCCAAATATAAGAATATGCTTTCATTTCAATCTCAAGTGTGGGGATATGGGGATGCTTTGAAGCAGCTGACTATGATTTGCCTCATGCTCTAGCAGAAGTGTGTTTTTGACAGCTGCAGACAGTTTCCGAAACTGTGTGTTATTTGGAATTCTAGGAACTTTTCAGAGGGTATATAAATGCTAGGGCCCCTACCGGTGGGGTGACTGGTTGTGGGTCTTGGGGGGGTGAGGTGGTGGTGGTGTTGATTGTGATTTGTTGATCGTAGTCCTGCACAAAGAAGAAACAAAAGGAAAGACATTAGATTCAGGGATTCTGAGAGAAAGATCTCTCTCTCTCTCTCTCTTCCCTCTATCCTTCTCTCCTACCTAGTGACAGGGGGTGGAACTGGGGTGGGGAAATAAAAGGTGGGAAAAAGAAGAACCCAGTAGCAAAGGTTAGCTACATTGGGCCATTCAGTAAAAGATATATGGGCTGGGGCGTGGTCAGAGGTGGAACACATACATGCTTAGCATGCAGGAGCTCGGTTTGATGCTAGTAACCAGAAAAATAAAAATTGAAAATACATATGTTAGCCATGGTTAGCAGTAACAGACCTATAAACCCAAGAGGCTCAGGCAAGAGGATTACAAATTTGAGCCCGGGCTGTACTACATAGTAAGCTCAGAGAAATTTAGTAAGACCATAAACAAGAAAACAAAATTAAGCTCAGGGCTCATGAAATGGCTCAAAAGGTAAAGACACCATTGCCACGTCTAAGGACTTAAGCTCCACCCCTGGGCTCCACATGATAGAAAGAAAGAAGCAGCTCCTGAAAGTTGTCCTCTGATGTCCACACTGCACGCCCTCCCTCTCAAGTACACACACACATGCACATGCACACCCAAACACACACACACACACACACACACACACACACACACACACGTACATACTTGCACACATGTACCCATAAGCACACACACACAGGCAGGAACACACACATGCACAGTCACATTTAAAATGGTCTAGTGTGCAAGGCCTCTGAGGTGTCACTTGTCTTCAGTCCATTGGCTGTTGGATTAATGAAAGTTCAAAGTCACCTAGTCTACATAGCAAGTCCCAAGACAACCCCACCACAAAAAAAAAATTTCTCGTGGACACGTTTTAAAAATAAAAGAGAGATGTGCAAGGTTGTGCTGCATGCCTGTGGTCTCAGCGCTCAGGATATAGAGGCATGATTACCACAATTTAAAAGCCATCTTGTTTACATAGAGGGTTCCAGACCAGGGTTACACATAGCAAGACTTTATCCTCTATCCAAAAAAATAAAAAGAAAGGAAGTTTTCACTTTTTGGAAGGGGAAAGGGGTTGTCATAGAGCCCCCTTTCCAGGCTGAGCTACATTGCCAGTCCACAAGATAAAATTAATTTTAGCTATACAGCTGGCTGTACGTATCCACAGGTCTCACACTCTCAGACTCAACCTGATGGGGATCAAAAATCTTCAAAGAAGCCAGGCTTGGTGGCTGGCTCAGATCTGTAATCCCAACACTGGAGGGACTGAGGCAGGAGGATTACTGTGTTCAAGGTCAGTCTGGACTGTAGGAATTTCTAGGCCAGCCCAGACTATGGAGTGAGACCTTATCTCAAATTTAAAAAAGAAAAAGAAAGGAGAGAGAACAGAGAAACTGCTCGGATTCGGAACGAACAGACTTTCACTCCTGTTGTTGTTCCCCAGGCAACAGGCAGAGCAGCTATCACGTGGTTCTCGAGGGGTGGCATGTTGCATTAGTAATCAGAAGATGATTAAAGGATACAGGAGGCCGGCCGTGTGAAGGTCAGAGGTCAATGGCTTGACATTTTTTGTTTTTTTGTATTGTTTTGGTTTTCCAAGACAGGGTTTCTCTGTGTAGCCCTGGCTGTCCTGGAACTCACACTGTAGACCAGGCTGGCCTCGAACTCAGAAATCCACCTGCTGCTGCCTCCCAACTGCTGGGATCAAAAGCATGTGCTGCCACTGCCACCCCTACCTGGCATGGATTAGGACGCTCTTGTGGAGTCCTAGAACCATTACCACTCCACTGTGGAACAACTGTGTGTTTTCTTTGATACACTAAATAAAAAAATATCATTATTCATGAGTCTGGGCATGGTGGCACACACCTTTATCCCAGCAGGCCAGTCTGTGAGTTCAGTACTATCTTGTTCTATAAAGCTAGTTCCAGGGCAGTCAAGGCTCTGTAGCAAGACCCTGTCTCAGATAACCAAAACTAAAAACTTATTAAAATATAATCATTCTGGCCACATATCAAGGGTCCAGTGGCCGCGTGTGGCAAGTGTATGCGTTCACATGTCTTTGTGTAAATATGGGTGTGTGAGTGTTATGCGTGTAGAAGTCAAGGGACAACATTAGGTGTCTGTCCTTGCCTTGAGCCTTATTGTTTCCTGTTGCATACCCCAAGATGTCTGTCCCATACGTTTCTGTCTCTGCCGCCTATCTCACCATAAGATCGCTGTGATTAGAGGTGGCCATTACTGGGTGCAGCTTTTATGTGGGATCTGGGGATTCAGACCTCACATCTGCATAGCAAGCACCTAACCCATGGACCCATCTCCCCAGCCTCAAAAGATATTGCTCTTTTGCATAGGCGATGAGGACTGCCTGGCACCAACAAAGGCAGAGATGCCTCCTCACACACCCCCTTCAGGCATTCTCCACCAATGAGCATATGCCACCATGCCAAATTCAATGGCCAACCCTGGGCCTTGTGCATGCTGGGTGAGCACTCTACCTGGCTGACTTACATCCCCAGCTTGGGAAGAGGAGCACTGAGCGTGCTAGAGATGGGTGGCAGGCTGGGCAGTAGCAAGAGTATTGTCTGTCCCTTTTACCTTCTTTGTGGTACTGCAGATTGAATCCAGGGCCCTAGTCTATATCTCTTCTCTTCCCTTTCATCTTCAGTGGGTCATTTACACGCATGTGGTTCTACCTCACTAGGCAGTGGTCGTTTGGGTTGGGTTTTGCTTTGCTTGGGACAAGTCTCATGATGCAGCCCCGGCTGACATGGAGCCCTGTGTAAACCATGCTGCCTTCAAGCTCCCAGAGATCCTCCTGTCCCTGCCTTCCGAGTGCTGGAATTAAACGCGTGTGCTAACGTGGCCAGCAGGAAAGTTACTTGGAAAGGAATGACTCACTGAGTTGGGTAGGTCTGCCACATGTTGGTAGATGAAATATTTAAAAACCATATTTGTCGGGCTAAGGAGATGGCTCAGCTGGTAAAGTGCTTGCCTCTTACGCATGAGGATTGAGTTTGGCTTCCTAGCATCCACGGAAAAAAAGCTGAGGATAGTGTTTCTGTAAACCAGCACTGGGGGTGGGGGTGGGGGGGAGGGGAGAGGCTCTTTGGAGTTCATCAGCCAGCCAACCTAGGCAATTGAGAGACCGTTTCAACACATAGTGGAGATGCAACTGAGCAAAAGATATTTGACACAGAGCACTGGCCTCCACATGCAGATATAGGCGGGACACCCGCACCACATGCCCTTCACACCCAGACTCACACAATCTTAG
Organism: Rhynchomys soricoides; assembly: GCA_019843965.1. Lineage (NCBI taxonomy): Eukaryota > Metazoa > Chordata > Mammalia > Rodentia > Muridae > Rhynchomys > Rhynchomys soricoides. The sequence goes on along the minus strand of JADRCH010000078.1, from coordinate 5,369,140 downwards.
TTTTTAATGCTCCACTCTGGGAAAAACTTTCAATTACTAGTTGAGTTCACTATGGACGATTCACATGCTCCACAACTCTAGCTTGTACTTGAAGAGTCACATTGTATCCTTGTCAATACCAACCATTGCTTCCTTTGAAATGAATCTCTATTCAGATCTATGTCGTTTTGAGGCAGGGTCTTGGGTTGTTCACAAACTTACCATGGAGCCAAGGATGACCTTGATCTCCTGGTCCTCCTGCTTCCACATCGAAGATGCTGGGACTGTAAGCATGTTCCACCCATCCGTCTTTCAGATAGCAATGTTTAAAACAAAAATCCTAACAATCCAATCTAAATATATGCTTATGTACCAAGAAATGAGAGTAAGAATATTTGATTGTACAACTAAACCATCATATTTCTCTCTCTCTCTTTTTTTGGGGGGGGGGGAGGTTTCGAGACAGGGTTTCTCCATGTAGCCCTGGCTGTCCTGGAACTCACTCTGTAGACTAGGCTGGCCTCGAACTCAGAAATCCGCCTGCCTCTGCCTCCCAAGTGCTGGGATTAAAGGCGTGAGCCACCACTGCCCGGCTTAGGCTGAGGTTTAATAAAAGTATTTACTCAATTTCATCAAGTACATTCCTAAGAAAACTGGCTTCTCATGAAGACTGCCATGATGACTTGCATGGTTTCCCATCAGTGCCTTGACTTGTGGGAAGACACCAGCTGCTTTTCCCACGATTGCTCTTGCAACACAGAGACAGATCGCTTGCTTTAAAATGGGGCTGTGGGGAGGATCAGTGGGTAAAGTGATTACCACAGGAGCATGCGTCCTGAGTTTGGATCTCCAGCATCCTCTTAGATGTTGAGTGGGCGTGGTGGCACACCTGAAATCCCAGCACTCAGGAGGTGAAGGCAGAAGGTCACCAGAGTCTGACCAGGGCTCACCAGCAAGCTACCTGGCCAGACTCGCTGAGCTTGCGAACTCAGTTGTTCAGTGAGATACCCCACCTCAGAATATAAGGCAGAGCAGGGAGTGGTGACACACATCTTTCATCTCAGAATTTCCGGGCCATCTAGGGCTACATAAGGAAATCCTGTTTAAAAAAGACACAGACAGACGGAGGAAGACATTCGATGTCAATCTCTGGCTTCCACAGATATGTATAAACATGTGTGCACACACAAACATGCAAACACTGGTACAAGTACACACATGCATACCCACATCCACATCCAGGAAGAAAGGAAAGAAAGAAGAAAGGAAGGAAAAAAAGGAAGGAAGGAAGGAAGGAGGGAAAGGAGTTAATTGTTCTAAAATAGAAACAGATAATGACATCCAGGAAGTAGAAGCTGGGTCGCAAGAATTGTTTACTGAGGTGTTACTCACAGAAGTTGCTCAACAAATGTCTCCTGATTTTTTTTTCTCTGTGCGCTGTACTGGGGAGTGAATGGAAGTTGGGATTCAGGGCCAAATTCTTCTCAAATGCTGTATTCTGAGCCGCACACAAGCCTCTATTTCAGGACTGTTGAATGATGACTTTCTCTTCCCATGCTTACTACATGCCCAGTTCTGCTCAGTCCTTTACATGCACCCTGAGCAATGAGTCATAAACACTAGACGCAGAGAGGCTCAGGTAGCAGCCATGTCTTAAATGGAGACCAAACCCAGATAAGTGCTCAAGACTGTACTTGTTTTTATTTTATTTTATGACCAAGTCTCCTGAAGCCCAAGCCAGCCTTAAACTTGTTATGTAGTCAAATGTGAACTCCTGATTTCCTTCCATGTCCCCAGTGCAGGAATTATAGGTATATGTCACAATGCCCCTTTTAGAGGTGTTTTAAGGTCACACATTTTAGAATCTAGATAGGTGGCATGTACCTGTAACCCTGACTATCGGATGGACAGCAGATCAGACCCTGTATCCAGAAATGCCACATCTCTGTTTATAAAGAACACACAGCTGAACAGATTCATTACTGTTCTTCCAGGAGCCTCTGCAGTCATGCCTCTGCTGTGTGGGTCAGGGTGATAATGGTTGTCTAGATTACAGCTCAAGGACTTAAAGGCTATTTTTGTGGAAACTACAGGTGTTTTTCTGGGGCCTGGGCAGGGCAGGTGTCTGCTGGTGGCTTCTTTAATTCAGGGGGCTGAAAACTCTGCCCTGAGATTGTACTTAGGCCTCCAGTGTCTGCATTGTATCCAATGAGGAGTCTCAAAGAATAATTATGCATGCAAAGACCACTGCAGCACCTCACCTCCAGATGACAGACACTCAAACCGCTGTGCCTCTTTATCCCATAAACATCCCTTCATCCTGTCCTCAGGGAGACAGATTTGAGTAATGCTTTCCCTCTCTATGCTTGGCTGCCTCCTGAATAAAGCCTCTCTGGCTTCTGCAAACCCAGTCTTTTCGATGATTGGCTTCCTGCCCAGCAACCCCGGGTCAATGACACAATAAGATCCTGCCCTGTGTTGTCCGATGTCAAAGCTTGTGCTCTTAACCACCGGGCCAGACTGAATGTATTTTCTGGCACAGATTGAGGTAACATGAGGAAGATGATTAAATGCAGGCTGGAGGTATAGCTCAGTGGTAGAGTGCTTGTCTAGCATATGTGAGGCCTTGGGTTTAATCTACAGCACACCTATTACCAGACTTCTTAGGACAAGGGCCTGGGCCCTGGGAGACCTTGCAAGGTAGACTCAGCCACACATCAACAGGCCAATTAAACGCACACAGAGAAGTGGAAAGGAAGAAAGGCTTATTTATTGGGAAGAGAAATATGTAGGTTCAGTGGCTTGCTGTCCCTGGCTCAGGATCTTGGCATGAGTTTCAGGTTTAAATACAGGGCCAGAGCGATGCATAACTAAGCAATCTAAGTCAACCTGTGGTCCTGCTCATCACTGACCCATAGTTGCTCCAGTCTTCCCTGCAAGGTGGTCTGACAAGTTGTATGGAACCTCTTCCTAAGAGACAAGCCCCACCTCCACCCCACCAGTCAGCACCAGGGTCCAGCCTGTCCTCCTCTCTGCAATGGATTCCCTGGGAAACTGCAATTTCTTGGTGACCGTTGTGTCAACTGTCTGATTGCCACAGGAAGGGTACAAGGTCCCTTTGGAGTATATTTGTTCCTTCTGGCATAGTTACAAAGTTTTACAAACAAACATTTAAGGAACATTTGTGAAGATGCTCAGGTCACTGAGCTGATCTTATGACTCTGTCGTAACTTCCCAGGGTAAGGTGGGCTTGAGATAGTCTCAGGTCCAGCTGCCTGGAGATAGCAGCCAAAGGCAGGAGGGCTCTGACACAGGTCTTCCACACCCCAGTGGACGCCAAGCACAGACAATCGCCACATGGGAATGACAATCGGGGGGCCCAGGTGTGCATCAAGAATAATGAGAGGATAGGGTTCTCTAGGCCATGTTCCCATAGGTCAGGGGCCTGTGGGGTTCTATGCAGGGCTGTGAGCAATGGCTTTTCCCAGATGCTCGGCCCTAGCCTCCGCTCTCAGAGGAGGTTACAGGGTCTAGTATTTTCAAAGGAGAATTAACTAATGAAATACCACACAGTTTCCCTCTGCTGGTTTGAATCCTTCTCATTTCCTGTAACTCCCTTTGCATGGGTGTGTCCTACTCACCCCTCAGTAATCAGCTTGTTAGTGTCCCTTTTATAGCAGTTCCCTGTGGGTCCCCATCTCCAAATTACCACTGTAAGATTTTTCTGACTTCCCTCCCTTGGAGATTGGAAACGCAGTCTGGTGGTACACCCTGGAGAAGGAGGAGATGGTGTTGTGACATCATGTTCATTGTTTATTAGGGGTTAGGCCTTGTTCTGAAAATGTTGATACAAACTCACTTGATCGTCACCAAAACCTAGAGATAGCTTCTGTTAATAGTTTCATTCTAAAAGAAGATATTATATGAAAGAGCTACATGTCTTGCTTGAAATAGCTAAGAATATATGTTCAGGGCCTGGCCTCAACCCAGGCAATCTGTCTCCAGGGCTTACACACACATTTGCCAGGCGCCTGCCTCTCTACAAACAATAAAAGGAAAGTCGGCAAAGTGAAGTGCTGCTACCCTGGGGAGGGTACAAAGGAATCCTCTGGGATAAAAGAGTGAAACATGATCTTTCTATTTCTGATTATCTGATCTAAAAAAAAAAAAAAAAAAAAAAAACTTCAGTAATATGCAGTATACAGACTGACCAGGGACCCTTACCTCAGCAGAGGGTCAATCCGTGTAAATCCATATTAGTACAATTTAATATTGTTCTGACTTCCTCAAAGAACCAAGCAGGCATCTGTTGCAGTGCTCGCTAAGTGGATCAATGCCCTAAACGTTTTTGTCCTATTTAAACTAACGCTCATAGAGTGGACGAATTTTTAAAGAGGGTAATTCAATTTAATTCAAGAGGGTATGGTGATGCTCGCCTATAAGCCCAGAACTCAAGGGGAGGAGGCAGAAATATCAGTTCAAGATCCTCGGACACATAAGAAGTTCAAGACCAGCTTAAGCTTTACAAGACCCTGTTTCAGAAAAAAAAAAAAAAAAAAAAGATTCACGCTGTGTCACGCAAGGGTCACCAAAACCAGGAACAGAACCGCCCGCAACGCCCGAGTCTTCCGGCGCATGCGCAGGTCCGCGCAGTTACGGGTCGGAGGGTGGGGTCTTGTAGCCGCATCGCTTTCCTTTCCCCTCCTTTCTTGTTTGTTTGTTTGTTTTTTGCAGGGATTTGCTGTTGTGATTGGGCGAACTATGGTCAGGGGTAAGCGATTGGATGAAGTTTCTGCCTCTCTCCCAGAAGCCTGCTTCGATTGGCTGAGATTCCGCGACGCACTGTGAGGTCATCCGTACTGCGACGTCCGGACGGCTGTGGGGTTGGCAGCGCCCTGTGCTTCTCTGCTGCTGTGGGGTGCTGGTCTCTCGACCTGAGGTCGCAGAGGGTTTCCTCGAGTTTGGAACCCAGGCTTGGTGACTTAGTAAGCAGATGGGAGCAGTCAGTCTCCTGCAGATACAAGACACTGTTTCGGAGATAGGGTTTCTCAAGCCGCGAGCTTAGGTCATCCTCCTGTCTCCGCCTTCCCAGCTCTGGGGTTTGCCACCACGCCTGGTGCTGGAGATTGAAATCACATCCTCCTGCCTTCACGGCAAGCCGTTTTCCCACCGAACTCTTTCCTTAGCCCCACTAGTCAAAGGCCAGTTGCTGACAGCAACAGTTTCTGGGCCCTATTAACCGGTCTCTGGTAGCAAGAGAGGAACTTCAGGCAACGTGTGACCAGCCGAAGTCTCTGCAGAGGTGGTCTGAAGTTCTGGGGCCTAAAGAAAGCAAATCCTACCTCAAACACATTTTGTTGTTGATCTTGTGTGGGTTTGTTGTTGTTTTTCCAAGTTAAGATTTCTCTGTATAGCCCTGGTTGTCCTGGTTCCGACCTTCCAAAGCACCAGGCATGGACACGAGGCACATGTATACATGCAGGCAAAAATACTCATGCACATAAAATAATTTTCTAAATACAAAATACAAAATAATAAAAGTGGAGAGCTATTGAAAAAGGCATGTAAGGTTGTCTGTGGCCTCCACAAGTTCATGCAGAAATGTTATACATTTGTCAAAGTGGACCAGCTGTCCTCGGAGAAATGAGAATACCTGTACACAAATGTTCATAAGGGCTGAGATCAGAAAGATGTACCTACTCTCATAGTCCTCAGCTCTCATACATTGTTATTGGACCTTCGTGGGGTTTGGGCAGTTGTGACTGAGGATCCTGACCCAGCAAAGGCTGTCGAATCCTTGGATCCGACAACAGTTGCAGGGGTGATGGTTGTGCTCTTGGAACATGGGGAAGGGACCATGAGCTAAGGGAATAGTGATAAGCTCAACAGCATTTGAATCTTTTAAGAAGCCTGGCGTTGGGAGTTAGTTGTGGGAGAGGGATAGAGGACGGGGTCACAGATGGCCTGAGAAAAATAAAATGTGAAAATATCACTTCTTACAAAAACTACTTTTTTTTTTTTAATGTGCATTGGGTGTGGAGGTGTCAGAGCCTGGAGGTACAGACAGTTGTGAGCTTCATGTGGGTGCTGGGAATTGAACCCAGATCCTTGGAAGAACAGCCAGTGCTCTTCACCCACTGAGCAATTTTCTTTTTCCCAAGACAGGGTTTCTCTCTGTAGCCCTGACTGTCCTGGAACTCTGCTCTGTAGACCAGGCTATCCTTAAACTCAGAGATTCACTTGCCTCTGCCTCCTGAGTGCTGGGATTAAAGGCATGCATCTCTTCAGCCCGGCCTGTCAAAAACAAAACAACAGAAAACAACAACAAAACTGTAGCAGAAATAAAACAGCAGCGGTCTGTCGAGGATCTGAAGTTCAGTTCTCCATCAGCACATGTTGAAAGCTGGCTGAGCCAGGCTGCCACAAGTCCTCTGTCATCCAACAGGGCTCCACACAGATGCTGCCAATGATATTGGCATGTGCTGCCACCAAAAGTAAAACACTCTGTAGCCCAGGTTGGTATTGAACCCATAGCAATCTTCTTGGCAACCCCCGCTCCATGAAGAGTTTGAAGCCATTTTTTGTCTATTCGCGACCATGTCTCCAAACAACAAAATCCCATTTCAAATATATATATTTGCAACAAGGTAGAGTCAGACGCAGTGGGATAGAGACAGGAGGATTGAGAGTTTGAGGCCAGCCTGGGCTACACAAGGAAATTTCTCTAACAAAACCAAACAACCCAGAAACCGTACTTCTTTTTTTGGACAGGGTTTCTCTGTGTAGCCCTGGCTGTCCTGACTTACTCTGTACACCAGGCTGGCCTTGAACTCACAGAGTTCTGTCTGCCTCCCAGGCACTAGGATTAAAGGGATGTACCACTGTCCAGCTATCCAGGAACCATATTAACCAGAACCTTAGCTATGTTTTTGTTGCTGTGATAAAACACCATGACCAAGGCAATGTAAAGAAGGAGCTTGTTTGGGCTTACGGCTCTAGCCTCTGAGTGCTTGCATGTGTGTAGGTGTGTGTGTGTGTGTATGCGTGTGTGTGTGATCGAGTGGAGTCCTGAAGTTGATGTTGAGGTTTCCCCCTATCAGCTTCCATGTTATACATTGAGTCGGGGTCTCACTGAATCTGGATGGCTCCTGTTCTGACTAGTCTAGCCAGCTGGTTTGTCCCTGGGATTTCCCCCTGGCCTTTTACCTGGTTTCTGGGGATCTGAATTCTGGTCCTCTGCTTCCTCAGCACATCCTTTCTTCACCAAGTCATCTCCCAAACATAAAACTATCTCTTCTTACTCCCTTCGAGGCAAGAGCTGTGGTTTGGATCCAGGTATGAAATGTTCCCCTCCCCACTCCCTAGCCTGTTCTTCTCTCCTCATCTTAGGGGAGATCTCAGTAGCACAGCTTGGATGTCCAAGAGCCCTCCCCCTCCCCCATGCTTTTCCTAACTCTGACCTCCTTGGACCTGCTGCGCCCCTGCCCCCCCCCCCCCCCCCCCCCCCCCCCCCCCCGCAAGGCCTTCCTGGGTCAGGGTTCCTGGCTGGATGCAGGCTGGTACTTACCCAGGGTCTCCTGCCTTTAGTACATGCCCCACCTGTGATGAGATTCCAGTGGCCTTCCATACAGAGCATTTACATCTTACCCTGTCCTGCACCTCTCTTCTGATCAGGGCCTTCCTTGCCATCCAGGTTCTATGAAACTTCCTTCTACTCCAGACATCAAGTCTTAGACTGTGATAGCATGTCCTGCAGCGCCCTCACCTGCCTTCAATAAATCTCCAGCAAACAATCACCTTTCTTGGGCTCTGGGCAGAGGATTGCTATGCTATACCTGATGATAGCCAGCAGGGGGTGCCACAAGATCTATATTTGTTCCAGTTACCGTTATCTGTGGCCAGCACTGAGTTCTAAAGATCTAGAAGGGTACTTCTCCGGCAGAATACAGAGACTGGGCAGAGAGAGGAGTTCAGGGAATTGAGCTGAGCATGGTCTAGACATTGGGGGAACAGGCAGAAGGACTGTATGTTTAAAGTCAGCCTGTGCTACAGTGCAAGAATGTCTCACAACAGAAGGTCCTGGGGTGTGGTGGGCTCTAGCACTCAGGAGGCAAAGACAGGGGGATCTCAGTGAGTCTGGAGCCAGCCTGATGTACACAGCAAGTTCAAGGCTAGTCAGGGATACATGATGAGACTCTGCTGAGAGAGAGATGACTCAGCTAGCAAACCACTCGACACATAAGCACGGAAGGCCTGGATCTGTATCCCCAAATACCTGCATGGTAGCTAGGTACTGCAGCATGTGTCTGTAACCTCCACACTGGTGGTGGGGCAGAGATAAGGAAATCTCTGGGTTTCAGTGGCTGCCATAGCCCAGCTGGTGATCTTCAGTTTCAGTAAGAGATCCTGCCTCAAAAAACAAGATGGAGGGTTGTTCTGGAAGACACCTGATGTCAGCCTCTGACCTCCACATATGTGCATACATGCATGCTGATCTGTACACACACACTATATACAAAGTTAGGGGAAGGCCCTTAAGTTTGAATTCAATAAGAGATACTGATACTAACTCAGGAGGCTTTTTGTCTTGTTTTTAATGCTTCCAGTCTTTATCACATTGCAAGGATTAGGTTCTAGGGTTTGGGTACTGGTGCTTTAGTTTACTAGAGACGCTGTAACAAAGTACTACAGGCTGGGTAGCTTTACCGACAGAAATGTACTGCTTCACAGTTTGGGGGATCAGAAGTCCAAAGCTAAGGTGTGAAGACCCAGGGGAAGGCAGTCTATGTCTGGCCCCTCCCTCTCGGTAACCTCTGGCTCTCTTTCCTTGTGTTGTGAATGCGTGGCTGCCTCCTTCCATCTGTACAGACCTCTTCTTCCTGTGCCTTCATGTGCTCTTCTCTCTTGCCCGCCCTCCACATGTGTGCTGTCAGTTGGCTCTATTTACTTTTCATCTTTTTTTTTTTTTGAGGCAAGGTCTCTCGGTGAACCTGGATTTCACCATGTCAGCTTGACTGTGTGGCCAGCATACCTCCAGGACTCTGTTGTCTCTCTGTCCCCCAGAATGGGATGCTCCTGGCTTTTACACAGGTGTCAAAGGCTGACCTCAGCTCCTCACACTTGCGCAGTAAGCACTTTGCCCACTGAGCAGTGCTCTCAGCCCCTAACTTCACCCGTTCCATTTGCTAGGACTGGGGCTTAAACCCTGGGCCTGGTGTGAGATTTTTTTTCCTGTTTTTTTGTCTTGTTTTGTTTTGTTTTTAAATAAAGTGATCTTAGTAAGCTGGGGCCACCCTGTTGATCTTATTGTAGCTTCATACGGTCACATCTGGGGTCTTAGGGTTAGATCCCCAACACATCTACTTTAGGGTACACAATTCAACTGCTAACCCTTATAAGCTAAGAGAGCCAGACAGTGAGTAGGCTAAGTTTTCAGACCCAGGCCCAACATCACATACTCGGGGCAAAACTCCATCTATCATGTCTGGGCTGCACACCCTGGCCGAGGTCAGGATGGATGCTCATGGCTGGGCTAGAGGGTATGAAATCCATACCCAAGCTGGAGCTAGCTGGATGGAGGTCTGTGCATTGTAGACAGACTGAGGGCTAACCCTGGCTAATGCTGCAGATGGAAAAACTGAGGTTAGCTTCAGGCCACAAAGGGTGGTGGCGGATGGGCTGGGCTTGGACGGAAGTTGCTGACACTGGTCCATATGGCCACGCAGCCTGGGATCATTGCTCTGCATCCTACTATGACACTTAGCCTTCTGTGTCACTTTGCCTCCTGGTCCTGGCTCTGCTCCAGCCCGGATAACCTTGACCTGCATGGGCTTTATGGCCTCTCAGATCATTGAAGCACTCTCCTCTACTCTGGCTTATCCGCCCTGGCTTCCCTGGCCACCTCTTCCTGGCTCCTCCTGTCACTCTCCCTAGCACCTCCCCACAAGGTCTCAGGGCCTCTTTGCAGATAAAGACTCAGGAGTTCAGAGACCTTGTGGTTTGTCCAACATTGAGAGTCCAGACCCCAGGTACCCAAATCATTCTGTCCAGTCTTTTGAGCTTCCAAAGGGAAGGAGGAAGGGGAGACCCCGTCTCTATTTTTTAGCCAGCTGTGTATACAGAACAGAGGCTTGGATCATAAAGGATACCTTTGGGGGCTAAAGATTGTATTCAGTTGAATGAGAGCTGTCCTGGGAAGCCCAAGCTTCCATCCCCAGCACCCAATAAGCCAGGATTGGCTAACCGATCTGTCTGGTCTTTTGAGCTGCGGAAAGGAGGGGACATATTTGTGCATCCTATGATTCTAGCACCTGGGAGGAGGAGGAAAATAAATAGAGAATTGAAGACCAGCCTGGGCTACAAAAGACCCCGTCTCGAAGACTCAGAGAGAGAGAGAGAGAGAGAGAGAGAGAGAGAGAGAGAGAGAGAAAGAAAAAGAGTCCATGAAGGCAGCGCCTGCTGCAACAACAGCCTGTGAACACTAGAGGGCACTGGCTCTGGCTTTATAGCCCAAATGTCCTCTGCTTCACCCCCCTTCCTGTCTTCCCTCCCAGGTCCCTTTCAGGTGACTCTCTTAAGTCCTGAGATCTGTAAAGGACTATTTAAAGGTGGGGAGGAAAGTCTCTTCCTATGATTCCTTCTAGAGAAGGTGGGCTCTGGGGGAGGGGAGGAACGAGGAAGCAGCCAGGAGCTGTGGGACTAACTATGGATCCAGGGAGGCCTGTCTGGAAGTGCTTCTGATTGGCCCCTGGCAGAGCTGGTCTCCTGGGAACCGGCCAGGGCTATTAATACACTGCTGAGTCAGGGGGCTCTTGAGTTGCAACATCACATAGCAGGGTATGTCTTGGTAACAGGGACACGCTTGACTCCAGCACCTCCTCCCTCCCACCTGCATTGTCCACCGCAGCCAGTGCCCCGCTTGGGGCTGTCCTCAGAAAGTGTTCTTACGTGCTCTTGTGCTGAGCTACGAGGATTATTCTAAAACTTGCTTTGGGGAGGGCCTGCAGTGTGTCCCTCCCTGTCCGGAAAGCCAGGGCTCCTACAATTCAGTTCATCACCTGCCTACACAGGGCCCCAGTCATGGCTCTACCCCACCCCTCGTTTATTTATTTGTTGTTTGGTTTGGTTTTTTGAGACACGGTTTCTCAGTCTGACCAGCCCTGGCTGTCCTGGACTCAATTTGTAGACCAGGCTGGCCTTGAACTCACAGAGATTTGCCAGCCTCTGCCTCCCAAGTGCTGGGATTAAAGGTGTGCTCCACCACACCAGGCTCACTATGTAGCTCAGGATAGTCTCAGACTTATGCTCATTCTGCTCCTGCTGCCCAAGCACTGTGATTCCAGGCCTGTACCACCAGGCCCAGCAGATCACATGTTGTGTAACTCAGTTCTTCCCTGTGGTATCTGTAGGATTTGATCAAGGGTTAGAGGCTGCGTCCACCTGGCCTGTCCCTCTCCTCACAGCCTCCTGGCCTCTCACATGGGGATACTCTGGGGGCCTTTCCTTCCTCCTCCTCCTTCTCCTTCTACACTCCAGGACACAGCCTATGCTAAGCTCCCAACACATGTGACCCAGGTCTGGGACCCTTTCTCAGCTCTGGTCCATAGCAGGGCTTCAGCTCCCAGGTCCCTGCAGAGAACCCTTATCAACCAGCCCCATACATCCCCGAGAGCCTGGGACAGGCAGCCAACCCCGATCCCAGCCCTTCATAAGCCCTGTTATCAGGAGGCACATTCCAACCCACGCTCTCTCCTCCTGCACAGGGTAAGATAGAGCCTGTAGTCTTCCGGCCACGTGGGAAGGGGCACCAGGGGAAACTTGGGTTATCTCAGCAGGAAGCCACGCTGCAGAGCTGTTTCTTCAGACAGCTTGAGAAAACACATTGGGGTTGGCCTTGCCGGGGTCAGCCTTCAGCCCGGAATGTGACTGGCTAGCTAAGGACCCCTGCTGAGGCTGAAGCCAGGAGGCTGAACATCGGTTCCCAGAAGCCAGGAGGTGGCTCCCCAGACACCGGGAGGGTCCCTAACACGTTTATCAGCAGTCTGGTTTTCCCTAAGCCAAGGAAGCACCTGGTTTGTGGGAGGGCTTCTCAGCACAGCTACTGAGAAGGAACAGAGAGCAGGCTGCTTCACACGGTAGCCTGTGGCAAAGACCAAAAGTGCGTTTTTGTAATCTATAGCAAGCATAACCTGGTGACCTGCAGGGCTACAAGATTCAGGAGGCTGAACCTTCCTGATTCTGCTGAGTCTCCATTTATCCTTCCCCCTCCCCCTTGCCTGGGTCTCACATGTGTTGTTCTGGCTGTCCTGAAACTCACTCTGTAGACCAGGCTAGCCTCGAACTTACAGAGATCTGCCTGTCTCTGCTTCCTGAGTGCTGGGATTAAAAATGAGCCACTACACCAGCTTTAATTTTCTAATTTTCTATTTTCTTTCTTCCTTCCCTTTTTCCCTTCTTAGAGAGAGATAGAGTGTGTGTGTGTGTGTGTGTGTGTGTGTGCGCGCGTGCGCGCGAGTGCATGTATAGTCCTGGCTGTTCTGGAACTCGCTCTGTAGACCAGACTGGCTTCAACCTTGGAGATCCACTTGCCTCTGCCCCCCAAGTGCTGGGATTAGAGGTGTGCACCACCACTGCCCGGCTTCAATTTTCTTATGCTTAATTTATGAACAACAGAAGTTTATGTCTTGGGTGGCAATGTCTTGAAGGGCTTATTAGAGTCTAGGACCTAGGCTGGATGTGGTGGTACACACAATAATCCCAACATTGAGAGGCAGAGGCAGGTACCTCTGTGAGTCAGAGGGCAGCCTGGTCTATATAACCAGTTGAGAACATCCAGGGAGACATAGTGAGACCCTGTCTCGGGGGGAGGGGGGGAAGCCTGACACATAGTAGGCATCTCTGAAAGCCTTTTCAATATATACACAAACACTTAGAGAGCTAAGTGTGTTGATGCACATCTGTATATAGTCTGAGCACTTAAGAGGCCAAAGTAAAAGGATTAAGAGTTTGAGGCTAAAACTACAGAGCAAGGCACTGAAACACACACACACACACACACACACACCCTCCAAAAACCTAAATACACACACTCACACACCAAGTACTGCTCGGTTGACTATCATACGCCAACTTCTTTAACTTTTTAAAATTTTATTTTTAATTATGTGCATGAACGTGTGTATTTGTGTGAGTGTGTATAACTCCACCTGTCACCCCAGCTCCAGGGGATCTAATGCCCTCTTCTGGCCTCTGGGGACATCGAAACACATGTACGCACACACACACAATACACACTCGACCACAAGTGAACCTTCCAGACCCTGCATAGACACCAAAGATTCTCAGCCCCTGTCTTCCAGCTCTTATGTGCTCAGAAGCAGCAGGACCAGAATGAGGTGAAGGCTTAGGTCAAGCAGGGACAGAAAGCCCCCAAGACCAAGGCTCCCTGCAGGTCTGTCAGCAAGGCTTCACAGGGGACTGGTCAGGGGGAAGAAAAAGCATAGGACAAAGATAGGAACAAAGCTGCCTGGGCCACCCAGTGTGGCAGCACACAGTGACAGATGCTAAGCAAGCAAGCAAGAATGGGATTCGTGTGTCTAGAGTGAAATATGGGCACAGAGGTTCGAGGGTGCAGAGGTACAACATGGAACCAGATTTCTGGAGTATTCAGGTGGGCTGGGATGCTGGAGGCCTGGTTCCCATGGCAACCATGGTATGGAGGGATTTAAGCTGTGACACCCAGCATCGGGCAGAAGCTCAGCATGTCCTTGCTGAAGGCGAATGCCAAAAAGGAGCTCTAAATCAACTGGAGCCATGACCTCATGGACAGAGATGGATTTACACACAAAAGGAAGCCTTCCGAGGTGAGATCCAGGAAGGCTGCAGATACCTAAAGGACAGCGCTGACTGATCACCTATGCTATGACACCAAAGTGCCAGGAGATAAAGCTGACAAAAGGGATTCACGAGTGTGTGTGTGTGTGTGTGTGTGCGCGCATGTTCATGTCTGTGGGTATTCATGTATGCCTGTAAATATAGAAACCAGAGGTCAGTCCTAGGTTCTCTCTCTCTCGATCTCACGTAGGCCAGGCTACAGTTGAACTAAGTCAAGGATGCTCTTGAGGTCCTTATCTTCCTGCCATCCCTCCCTCCCGAGCGTTGAGATTACAGGTGTGCACTGCCATGTCTGGGTTAAGTGATGCTAGGGACTGGTCGGTCATGTGACCCGGGACTGTATACTTGCTGGGGAAATGCTCCACCCACTGAGCCTCAGCCCACACTGAGACAGAGAGAGGTAGGTAATCCACATCAGTAGAGAGAGGGAAAGAAGCAAATCAAAACAACTCAAAGAGGCTCAAGAGATGAGAAAAGAGAAACAGAAAGGGCAGAACCAGTAGAAAATGTAAAGAAAATGAGTCCGAATGAGCGGAAGAAGCCAGTTCAGAGTCTCAGGCTGAGCTGGAAAATAGATGATAGCTTAAGGAAGTTCAGAAGGAATGCCTCAAAATGCCACTCATGTGGAGGGCAGAAACCATGTCTGGACCAAGGATTAAACTCCAGTCATCTGCAGGAGTCTTTACCCACTGAGCCATCTCTCTGACCCCACTCACCGATTAGCTAGAGCCCTTGTGTCTCCGCCTCCCTTCCCAGCCCTGGGTCCCAGCACCGTCTCCGCAAGGCTGTTAGCGATCCACTCAGACCCTCCTGCTCAGGCAGTGAGCGTTTTACCGAGTGAGCCATCTCCCCAATTTAAATAAACAAAACAGCACAAAAATAACATAAACAACAGTCTTTGCAAAAACTGTTCTCAGTAACCAACCAGTTATATCTGTCTAATGATAAAAGTTTAAGGTTCCAAGCAGTAGTGGCGCACCCCTTTAACCCCAACATGCAGGCGGCAGAGGCAGCTGGATCTCTGAGTTCGAGGCCAGCCTGGGCTACAGAGTGAGTTCCAGGACAGCCAGGGCTACATAGAGGACCTCTGTCTTGAAAAACCAAAAAAAAAAAAAAAAAAAAAAAAAAGAGGTTTAGGTTTATATAAATTACAAAGATCTAAAAATAAATTATAAACATCTGGGGATGTAAAAGGTCTAAATAAGGTTATGACAAATTATAAACAATGGTAATATAAGCTGCAGGGAGATGAAAAACATTGTGACTTGGCTCCACACTGGCTCTTACCCCTCCAAAGGACTCTAGGTAAGAACACCTCTAAGCCCACAGCCTAAGCCCCCTGCCTTTTGACTACTCCTGAGGGGAAGCCCCTAATATACAAATGTAAGATCTTTAAGCTCTGGCCCTAGTCTTTATCTGTCTTGTCATTGTTCCATTCAGCGGGGAGACACATCCAGAAATCAGCTGCGGAGTATAAACTGCTCCAAAGGTGATCTACACCATGCCAGTCTCAGGAAGTTCTACAAAACCGGAAGGCCCCGGACTTGATGAAAGCTGACGTGGACCTGTCCCTTCGATGTGACTGCTCCTTGTCTCTTCAGCTGGGTCATTGAACCAGATGTTTCTGATAAGTGCCCCATTGCCTGAACCCTTCCTGACCTTTGACTAACACCCCATCCTTCCTGGGCCCTGACAAGGGAGTCCTAATTTCAGTAGGAAGTAATTACAGAAGAGAGTATGTCTCCCCTTGTCCTC
The DNA here is from genome assembly GCA_019843965.1 of Rhynchomys soricoides. Taxonomy (NCBI): domain Eukaryota; kingdom Metazoa; phylum Chordata; class Mammalia; order Rodentia; family Muridae; genus Rhynchomys; species Rhynchomys soricoides. The sequence continues at coordinate 5,353,513 of JADRCH010000078.1, read as the reverse complement.
AACAAAGGTCTGGAATATTAGGTCTGAGGAAATTCCCAGGCAAACGGGACGAAACAGCTACCTGTATAAACCATTGGCATACCACAATTATATGGACTTAAAATATTTGTTCTATCTATGCTAACCGAACAGGTAGACCAATGCTTCTTTTGATACATTGTAAAGCCCCCCCCCCACTCCCAATAAAGAAGCTAAGACCCTATCAAAGATTTAACAGGGACACATAACACAAAGGGGAAATTAAGAACCAGCCTGCCTCCATTTTAGGCTTAAAAGCCATCTTATAGTAAATACAATCTAGACTCAATCCTCTTTCTGATGAAACCTCTGTTTCTCAAGGATTGGGCTATGCCCCACCTATAACCTTAACTACAAATGGTTTTGCATGGCCTGTTCCAGGAATGGCAATCATGTCTTTGTTCCAAAAAGTTGTTTATAACCATCTTGCAACTCTACCTTTGTTTCAAAAGGACCACCTCTGACTGACTAGCTGTTGTTAGGACGACCTTGTTCTGCCTATCTTGCAACCATGTCTTTGTCTGAGGTCGATGACCTCTCGAGCCCCATTTTAGGGACTATGTTCAGGAATAAAAAGGCTTGCTTTAATCAACTGTCTGCGTTAATTGATTTGGCCATGAGGATTTGGGACGGTGGTCTTCTCCTCTCATCTTTGGGGTTAAAATACAGGTAAACAAAAGATCTACCCAATGAAATTTAAAAGACAACAACAAAAACTACAAACAAAAATACCTAGACAAGACCCCAACCAGGCCACCAAGAGTCAACAGCATAGCGTCCAGTTGTTGGTAAAGATCAGAAGGTAGGAAGGAAAAGTAGATCACAAAACTATACAGTTTGTTCTGGTGGTGGTTTTATTTTTTTAGGTTTTTCAAGACAGGGTTTCTCTGTATAGCCCTGGCTGTCCTGGAACTCACTCTGTAGACCAGGCTGTCCTCAAACTCAGAAATCCGCCTGTACAGTTTGTTTTGTTGTTTAAAAATTGTCTACATTTTTACAAATGTAGAGAAAAGAAAAAGACACGGGAAAGGACTGATCAAAATATTTTTACTTTTGGTGTTCCTGTGTAGATTCTCTCTTTGCTTTTCTTTTCTTTTTAAATAACGAAAAAGAACTGTGTGTAACCAAAACACATAATAATAAGCCGAAAGAAATTAAAGAAATTCTCCCTGTTCCTTCTGAGGCCCTCAAGAGACTAGCTGCACATCTGCAGGCCCAAGGCACAGGGCTAATAGAATTTCTTTCCTCTAGGAGAGGAAGAGGAGGTGAGCCAGGTCATCCCAGAGGACAGACTTCCTCCCTGGAACTCCCTGATTCTAAGCTCAGGGTGCCCAGGACCCTGCTCACAGCCACACCTCTGTCACCCTCCAGGGCAGAAGGTCAGTGGTGCAGGCAGAGATTCCACACATACAGTATCCTTACGGCCACAGCAGAAGCAAGGGGGCTGAGGCCGAGGTAGCTTCAGGACTCCAGATGTTTCTCTCCTGAATCCCAGCTGGATTCCCCCCTCCAGGCTGGTCCCTGAGTGGACCTTGGGAGAGAGGAAGGCAGAGCCACTACCGGACTGCACAGCTGGGCCTGATGGTGGGAGGGGCTTTCTCTGGGCCCAGCAGATCTACAACTCTCCTGGAAGACTATTCCCTTCCCATCAGCAAGCCTCATCCTGGGCCAGGTTTCTTTTCTCTTCTCTTCTTCTCTTCTCTTTCTCTTTCTCTCTTTCTTTCTTTCTGTTTTCTCTGTCTCTGTGTCTCTGTCTCTCTCTATCTCTGTGTCTCTATGTCTCTGTCTCTGTCTCTCTGTCTCTCTCTCTCTCAACTGAGTCTCATCGAGTAGCTCTGGCTGGCCTAGGACTCACTATGTATGTAGACCAGGTTGGCCTTGAACTCAGAAATCTTTCTGCTTCAGCTCTAGTGCTGAGATTAAAGGCATGAACCACCATGCCCAGCTTTCTTTCTGTTTGGTTAAAAATTAGAAAAAACCCCCTCTACTTATTTATTTATCTATTTATTTAGTTGGTGTACACGTATGTTCAAATAGACTGTGGCATGCTGTGGAAGTCAGAGGACAGCTTGCAGGGGTTGGCTCTGTCCTTCTACCATGTGAGGCCTGGGGAAAAAAACACAGGTCATCGGGACTTGGAGGAAAGTGCTTTTACCCACTGAAACATCTTGCCAGCTTTGGGGCCAGGTTATTAAAAGCTATAAGTCGATATCTGGGGTTTCGTGGGCTCGGAGAGCAGCCGTGAGCCAATGACCAGACTTTGAAATTCTCCTGGCAAAATAGCTGAGCTTGGTGACCCTAGTGGCTTTAGGACTTTTTGTTTTTTGTTTTTTGTTTTTTGAGACAGGGTTTCTCTGTGTAGCCTTGGCTGTCCTGGAACTCACTCTGTAGACCAGGCTGGCCTCCTTGAACTCAGAAATCCGCCTGCCTCTGCCTCCCAAGTGCTGGGATTAAAGGCATGAGCCACCACTGCCCAGTTTAGGACTTTCAATGTGTGATATGTACACGTGAGTGTTGTCAGATAAAACACAGTGCACTTGAGTTCAGCTCCGTTGGTAGAGGGCTTGCCTGGCATGCACGAGGCCCTTGGTTCAATTCCTAGGACAGTGTAAACCAGGCATGGAGGCATATGCTGTTTCCCAGCTCTCTAGACCTCTCAGAGATAAGAGGATCAGAATTCAAGGTCAGCTTTGGCCTCACAGGGAGCTGGAGGCCAGCCTGGCTTCCATGAGACCCTGTCTCAAACAAAAGGGGGACACTGAGTTGAATTTGAACTTTACATAGCAAGGTGGTTTTTTAGCATGTGCTGCATACTTAACAGGCTTGGTTTTTAGTTGTTAAATCTGTCATGGAGCTAAGAATGCATGCAAACCTGCACCTGCAAGAACATGCACAAGTGTGAACGTGCACATTAGCGCGGCAGTGTGAATGAAATGTGTATGGCATCAAAGACACACATGTCCAGGGGTACGTGTGCACAAGAAAGGCCTGGGGTTTCCCAGGGTGTTCGTATGACGGGTATATACATGTGCATTTCTTTTTTAGCATAAACACACAAGTTCACATCCACACCTACATGCATGTGAGCTCTAACACGTGAAGAGTTAGACACAGGACAACGATCACTGTGCAGAACACTCAGGCTAGGATCCCCTGCCTGTGAGTTTACATAAGAGAAACATAGGGCCCTCAGCCAGCCACAGCGCATGTGCGTGGGTGTGTATGGGGGAGTGGGGGAAGGGCGGGGGACCACAGGACTCCGAGTTCTCACTCTGTCAGTTACTGCAGCTCGCTGTCAGCTCAGCCCCATGACTGACCCTCCCTGATTGTGATATCTTTTCCCCAAGCAAGGAAAAGTCAGATGGAGGAGAACCAGCCATGGCTGGTGTGGGCTGGTGTGGGCTGGTGAGGGCCACGCGCACACTCTGGTTACATAAACGCTGTGGTCCCAGCAGTGGCCAGATGTTCAGTCCTTGCTGAGCCAGATGGCAGCGGATTCTGAGATTGTGGGATTTTCTAGTTCCTGCTGTTCCCCTCCCTTGTCCCTTCTGAGCTTTCCATTTCTAATTCACACAGTCTTTACGATGGCCTTGCTTCGTCCTGAGGCTTCGTTCAGTCTTGGTTCAGGTGGCCACCCCTCTCTTTGTCTTACATGGGGGCTTTCTGTGGGTGTCTCTGCCCCCCCTTTAAATATTGTTTGCTTTTTGTGTGTGTATGTGTGTGAGAGAGGGAACCAAGTTGGGTGTGGCAGGTATGTGTGCACGTGTTTGTGTGTGGAGGCCAGAGGTCAACCTTGAGTGTTATCCTTCAGGGCTGTTCACTAATTTCTATTTTTTAAGTCAGGGTCTCTCACTGGTACCTGGGGCTTCTTGACTAAACAAGCTGATCATGAGCCCCAGGGATGGGATACCCTTGTCTGCTTGCTCAGCACTCAGGGATGTCTAAGCACTTGGATATAATTTTTATGTGAGTTCTGGGAATAGAATGTAGGTCTTTGGGCTTGCCTGGCCAACTCCTTATTTCTTGAGCTGTCTGCTTTTTTGTTCTGAGACAGGGTCTCTCTGTATAGCCCTGGCTGTCCTGGAGCCCACCACATAGACCAGGCTGGCCTCGAACTTACAGAGACCCACCTGCCTCTGCCTCCTGAGTGCTGGGATTAAAGGCGTGCACCGACAAGCTGTGCTTTTGGTTTTTTGAGACAAGGTCTTTCTCTGTAGCCCAGGGTGGCTTAGAACTTCACGATCCTTCTGCCTCAGCCTCTTGAGGGTTAGAGGGACAGGTGCACACTGCTGTGCCTGGAGATGTCTGTGTTTTAACTCCCTCTTTTCCAAGGATACTGTCTGGAGGAAGACCACTTGGTCGTCTCTCTCGAAACTCATTCCCACTCTGAGGCCCTCAGAGGCCTCCAGCATGCGAGTCAACCCGCAGACCCCTGGCCTACTTACTCTTGAGTGGTTTTCTCCCAGCCTTACCAATGTCACCATGCCAGCTGTGTGAGCATGGGGTGGGGGTGGGGTGGAGGCTTCAGCTCTCCACACCAAGAGTTCAGGGGTGACATCTCCAGTCCTAGCTCCACTATGAAAGGAAAGGTTAGGTCACACATCTGTCACTCAGCCCTTTTATTATCTCTAACCCAGAGCCATGGAGTCAGCAGGTTGACACAGAGGGACAACTCTGGAGCGTCTGGGGTCTTGAGGGAACCTCAACACCTTTGTACCTCACTGCCCATTATCTGTGAAATGGGGCCCCGGATTGCATGATTCTAGAGATCTCATCCTTTGCTAGTTGTTGGGTATTTGGGAAAAAATGAAATTGAAGCTAGTGACCTCTTCAGTAGCTGCCAGTGGCTGGGGTGGGAGCCCCGCGGTGTCCCCTATCTGCTTCCTGTGGTCACATAACAGATCGCTGAAATCTTAGTGGCTTAAAGCCACACACGTCTGCCCTGCCTCTCTGTGGGACAGAAGTCCACAGCAGTCCTGATGGGCCAGATGGAGGTGCTGTCTGCCCTACTCCTTCCCAGCTCCGTCTGTGGCTTGTGACCCCCTCCTGCATCTCAAGTCTGTCAAGCCAGTACCTTCTCATGTCTGAGTGCTCCGAGCTCTCCCTTATAATTCCCTTTTACTTCAAGGGTCCTTGTGCCCCTTGGGCTTCTAAAGATGTCACCCCATTTGTCAGCTGCTCAGCAGCTGTGTTCCATCTGCTGCCCTGTAGCAGAACACCCCAGGCCAAGGAGTTGGTAAACAACAGAAATGCCTTCCTCAGGTTTGGAAGCTGTGTCAGGTGCTGGTGAGGGAGGGGCTAGGCTGCAGATGTTGACCTTCCTGCATCCTTCACACTTACTGGAAAGCTGTGTCTCCCTGGAGTCTGTTTATGTGGATTCTGCCCTCAGGACCTGGAGATTTCTTTGAAGTCTCCTCCCAATGTTGCCCCAGTGTGGCTGGGATTCCAACACATGAATTTCCCTCTATAGATCCTTATCACATGACATAGTTACAGGTTCTGGGATTAAGATGTGGTGGATGGGGCTGGAGAGATGATTCAGGGGTTAAGAGCACTGATTGCTCTTCTAGAGGTCCTGAGTTCAATTCCCAGCAACCACATAGTGGCTCACACCATCTGTAATGGGATCTGATGCCCTCTTCTGGTGTGTCTGAGGACAGCTGCAGTGTACTCATATACATAAAATAAATAAATCTTTTTTTAAAAGGTGTGGTGGGCATTGAGGGTCATTATTTTGAGTTGACGGCACCATGTCTTGGAACCATAAGTCATAGGCCCCAACATCTACCTGAAGCTTGGGCACACATCTAGGGTCACCTTTCCCTGTAGGCCCAAGCTGCTACTCTGTCCAGGTCTTTATGGTGACCTGGTGAGACCCAGAGGGATCGATGTCCTTACAGTGTATCAGAGCCTAAGTGTTCAGAGACTCCCTTGACCATCTCACTTTCTGGCCTCCATCTCCCAAGTGCTGGGATTATAGCCACCGCATCCAGTTTGTGCAGAGCTGGGGATTGAACCCAGCCTCGTGCAGAGACATTGCTGGGTCTAGGTCTCTGGGAACATGGAGTCGGAAGGAGGCATGAAGGGTCAGTGAAGAAAAGTAGAGGAGGTGTTTCTGGAGCCTTGTTACCAGCATCGTCAGTGTCCAGGCAGGATGGATACCCATGAGGTCAGGTCAGGAAGATCTCAGAGGACACTGGGATGCAGTGGGATTTCCACTTCTGCTTTTAGAAAAAGAAAGACTCAAAAAGCCAGGTGTAGCGACACACGTCAGCGATCGTAGCACCTGGGAGTCTCAGTTAGGAGGATTGCAAGTTCAAGGCCAACCTGGGCAACTCAGCAAGCCCTTGTCTTAAAATAAGTAAAAATAGATGTGCGCGGTGGTGGAGAGCTTGCCTAGCTCGTGGGAAGCTGTTGGTTTGACGTGGGATGCTGCAAAATCATTAGACAGGAGACAGTAATCAGTTCCTCCTCCTTGGGCGCAGTCACCATTCCCAGGAGTGTACACATTTTCCATCTCTGTCCCTGACTAGGGGGCCTGCAGCTGTCCCCAACCACCTGCCACCTGCCATCTGCTGACCACACCCAGGCTCTTTCCAGGAGCATAGATGATGTGGGGTTTCAGAAGGGACAGCTGTCTCTTTGTTCTCTTTCTGTTTCTCCCCTGAGAATCTGTCCTGTGTACCAGAGTGTCATCTCCTCCACAGCCTTGGGCCTCCACAGTCGGGAGCCGCTGGGGTAGCTACCTCCACAGACAGCGGACCACGTCCAGAGACAGTCAGGTCAGCCTCTGTGATGGACACTGAACCCAGACTGTGTCAAGCTCCCATGTGGAGAGTACTCTTGAACAACTCAACAGCCCATAGGGACCAATGCCATCGTCTCCAACAGATGAGGACACCAGGGCTCAGGTAGGGATGCCAGCACAGCTGCTGCTGTCATCACACAGGATGTGGCTCCAGGCAGTGGCTGGCCACGTTCCCATCTGCCTTGGAGAGGCTGGAGGCCTTCTTCATTCCCATCAGGCACTTGGGACCCTTTTGCTTCAGGATGTCTTCACCCTTCTGAAGACTATCTAACCTCACTCCATGATTCTTCAGAGGTGGCCTCCCTGGGCCATGTCCTTCCAGGAGCTGTGGTCCCTGGAGGGAGGCAGAAGCCCAGCCCAGCCCACTCCGGGCTCTGCTCTAGAGGATGATCCTAGAGAGTGGGAGTGAGAAAATGCCTTCTGCTCAGCACCTTGTCAGGCACTCCCAGCGCCCATGGGAATGTGCAGAGGTATTTTAAAGACGCTGGAACCAACCGGGATTCAAGGTTGGATGAGGCTTTTCAGTATGAAAGTACTGCTGGTACCTGCCACTTTGGAGTGTCTTCAGGATAAGCAGATCAAAGACCTTGTGTACCATACCCCAGTGCAGCTGGAGACAGGATGGTTCCCTAGGGCAAGGGGGCCTTAGGAGGGCAGGTGGGGCTTTGGGAGAGCAGGTGGGGTCCTGGGAGGGGAGGTAGGGATCTCAGAAGGGTAGGTGGAGTCTCAGGCATAGGTACACCATCACATGTGTCCTAGCTGGCAGGCAAGCTGGCAGACACTGTGCCCATTTCTGGTCCCTCTGCCCTAGCTGTTTCCTAGATGGCTGTGGGACTGTATCCTCCAGTCCTAGGTAGGCAGAACAGAGAAGTTTCTTCACTATCTTGAAGATCAACAGCAGGTTTAATGTCCCTCCCCCAGTGATGCTTTAAAGTCCCATCTCTTGTACTCTATGGGGATAACCCTTTGTAGAAATGAGGGTTTTGGTTTTGTGCATGTTGGATCCCCTGGAACTGGCATTATAGATGGTTGTGAGCCACCATGTGGGTTATCAAACCCAGGTCCTCTGGCAGAATAGCCAGTATTCTTGACGACTAAGCCATCTCTTAAGTCTCCAAGATCTTTATGTTTAGAGATCTGGGGTGTAGCCCAGTTAGCAGAGCACTTGCCTGGCATGCACAAAGCCCTGCTTCCATCCCTAGCACTGAATAAATTGGGTGTAGTGGCTCATGCCTTTAATGAAAGAGCTCAGGAGGAGGAAGGGGGTCAGATGTTCCTGGTACAGGCTGAGTTCCGGGTCGGCCTGGGCTACCTGGTCTCAAAAAAAAAATTAGGGCTGGTACTTTTGAACTAGGGTGGTATAGTGAGACCCTGTCTCAAAATGTATTTACATGAGCTCACACTGGAGGAGGGGCTGAGACAACATGATTTCTTCTAAGATGAGAGAATTGGGGTGACAGAAACACACGTGGGCTTGAGAAGAGGATCATGGGATGGCGGAGGCATAGAGAGATATGACTGATGCCTCAGAGCATAAGGATGCACAGCCACCTCCACATGCTAAGAGGCTGCTGGCTCCCACCTTGTATTTGCTAGTCTTCTTGGGCAAGCTGTTACCTACTTGGGACTTTAGTGTTCTCATCTGCTAAGTGGGTACATTACTAATCCCACTTTAGAGGCTTGTGAGGGGCACTGAGTGCTGGCTCCAGGAATGTAGAGCCTCTATATCACCCCATACCTGAGCTCCTCCAGGCCCCTGAGAGCCCAGACTCTGTCTCCATTCTGTGTCCCCAGCCTTTCATCTTCCCCTCCATCCTGGCCCACTCTCACACACCCTCCACTTGTGTATAGATTTCTATTTCAGGCACGTTCACCCTGGCACCCTACTCTGACTGATACCCCACCCTCCCTCACAGATCACTTCCAGGGGACAGGAATCTTTTAGACTTCAGGAGAAGCCCTGGGAGGGCGTGAGGCTGGAGGGAGGGGATCTCAGACTTCTCTGCCACTGAAGAAATGCCCCACTCCAGCCTTGGATAAAAGGGCAGTGCCAGGTAGACCAAGCCCCAGTCTGTGGCCTCCAGAAGACACCAAGTAGAAGAGTCCAGGAGCAGACCAGCGTTCCCTTTTTGGGACCTTTGCCCTCTTTGCCCTCTGACAAATGGCATTACACTGTCTCCCACCAGGAACCGTCCCCTGTGCCCTGCACATTAAGAACCACACAGGACGATGCTTCATTTGCATATCACTGTATTGTCACATGAAATGTGCATCCCTAAGTGTCTGACTTGGAAACGACCTATTAGGTCACACAGAGTCCGGCCCCTGGGGGCCAAAGTGGCATCAATGCCCAGAGACCATGGCAGGAACCTTCTGCACGTCTTGCTTTGGGCACCTGCCTTCCCTTGCCTCAGGGCTAGGTGTTGGGAGAGGCTAGCACACACCCCGGGCCCTCTGGCTCCTGGACAGCAGCTTCCCAGATACAATAGGTTCCTGGTGGGTTCATAGCTATTTCTGAAGAAAAGGCTCCTATGGTCAGGTAAATTTTGGAAATGCTGAGCTAAACAAGACTTCAATGGCTGGGTTTTTCTATAGGACATGTCAGTGCCTTTCCAAATAATCTACAATCTTGTGAACATCCACTGTGGGGGCGAGTAGGCAGGACTTCCCCAAATGCACTGGACCACAAAAGCCTTTCCCCAGAAGTATCTTGCAGGCTGGGGCTCCCAGGCACCCTTTGGAACGTGCTACTCTAAGCTGTCGGTGACCACTGATAGACCGGCTCCTGTGTTGGATGAGTAGTTGGCGTACTTCCCCCGAACTTCGTGCCATGGTGTGATAGCACAGTACAGCTGCTACTGTCATGGTGACGAGAGGACAAGACCCTGCCCCTCCTATGGCCATCTTGTTCTTGTCTGTTGCCTTCAGACAAGGAATGGAGGCTAAGCACGACTGCCCATGTGAGTCGTCCTGGCTGCCCCCGAGGATGCACAGTGTCCAGTGAAAAAGACAAAAGCCCCCACAGTATTAACAAACCAGCCTCCAACCAGGATGGGCAAGTTGAGTCAGTCCGTCCCCACCGACCCACTTCTAGCCACCTCTCTGGGGCGAGCTCTGCCCAGAGCCCAGGTGGGTGGCGGGTGGCGGCTCACCAGGCGGAGATGAGCATCTGGCAGGTATTGGAGGACATCCACACGAGCTCCACCAGGCGGAACTGGAAGTAGCCGATGATGAAGCCTGAGATGACATCTGTAATGTGGTGGCGTCCGATCATCACCCGAGACAAGCCCACGCAGAAGGCCCAGAGCACCAGCAGCACGCGCAGCGGCACCGCCAGCACCAGGTGGCTCAGGAAGAACTTGGACACCATGGCGGCACGGCTGGCGTGGCCGGCAGGGAAGGCGTAGATGTCCATGGTGAGGTAGTCCAGGAGCCCAGGGCTGGTCTCATATGGACCGCGGCGCTTGATGAGCTTCTGTACTCCAGCCACTGTCATGATGTCCAAGAGCAGGGCTGTGGACAGAGCACGGAGGCCTGGGTATCAGTGCCACCGGCTGACCAGGCTTCAGTCCCTATCCCTCCTCCTCCCATTGGCTGACCAGGCTCTGGTCCCTAGCTCTCCTCCTCCCATTGGCTGACCAGGCTCTGGTCCCTAGCCCTCCTCCTCCCACAGGCTCCAGTCCTAGCCGATCTCCTCCATTTGTTTCGCTTGGCCTCAGTGACCTCAGGGCACATTCCCACCCCAGGGTCTTTGCACTGGCTGTTCCTGTTACCTGGAACTTCCCTTCTCTGGGCTACTCACTTCCTTCAACAGAGATGCCACCCCTGGAACCTATTTGTAGATGCTCCCGCTGTGGTGCCTTCGTCCTGATTCCATTTTCTTACCACCTGGCATATTAAACATTTTTTCTTCCTCCTCCCCAACCTTTCACGTGTGCGTGTGCCGTGTGCGTGCGTGTGTGTGTGTGTGTGTTTGCATGCAGAGGCCAGCAGTTAACAATGATTACCTTTTGAGGCAGGGTCTCTTGCTGAACCTGTGGCTGGGTCGACAGCCGGCAAGCCTTAACAACCTTCCTGACTCTGCCCTATAACAGTGCCGGAACTATAGGCATGTGTGCGTGGGCACGCCCATCTTCTTATGTGGGTGCTGGGGATTTGAACTTAGGTCCTCATGATTGTGTAACAAGTTCTTTTACCCACTGAGCTATCTCTGCAGCCCATCCTTGACCTCTGACATTTGATTTCACTCTTATCGGTGATGAGTGTCATGAGCAGCTACAGGTACCTGCAGGGTTCCAGGGCTGAGATATGGGGCCTGGGCCATAGAATTCTTTTCAAAGTATGTCGGTGAAGGTTCCCCCATTCCCAGAGCACGATTTTTATAAAGCTGAAATGTAATTCATACATACTCTGCAGTGTGTGAACACAGAAGCCAGTGGCATTTGTGCAGTCATAGTGATGTGCACCCAGTAGAGCAGGCTAGCTCTGAACTCAGAGATCCTGCCTCTGCCCACCAAGAGCTGGGATTACAGGCATGTGCCACACACCTGGCTCCTCTGTGCGCCACTAAACTGTCCTCCACAGCTGCCTGACTGAGCATAGCACTCCACCTCACAGAAGACAAGGCTTGGGGCACGGAGTATTCTCATTTGTTTCTCCTTCTTTCCAGAATGTTCTGCTCTTTCCCAACACACTGTCTTTTCTCCACCGTCCTCTTCAGGCCTCTGGGGGGCTCACCCTGTCCTCATAGACAGGTTGGACCTGGGCTCTGTGTACTCTTGTGTACACAGAGTGGCTACTTCTCATGAGGGTGAGGCTGAGCCTCTCTTGCCCAGAGGTTTGTCACTTGGCCCCACACAGGGTGGCAGTCTCCAAATGTTAGTTGAATCACTGACTGGAAACTTGGCTCACAGGTTGGGCTCTTTTCCATTTTAGTAGTTTGGGGGACACCTGAGGTTCCATCTCAGCCACCACCCCACTGTGTGGCCTTGGTGGGTTGCTCTGCCTGTTTGGGCCATCAAAGGATGGCACTATGCCAGGGCCCAGTTCCACTGGCTAGTCAGAGTGGCTTCCAGGCTGTCAGTGTGAGGCAAGGCAAACCCTCCTCAGCCACAAGGAAGCCTGGAGCTCCTACCTTTCTGCCCTGGAGCCAGGGCTGGTGTTAGACAGCTGTAGACAGACCAGCAGTGAGGTATCACCACTGTGACTGCATGACTCAGGATAAGTCACTTAGCTGTCCCCACCTAGGAGGCGTAGATCACAGATACGATCTCTCTGAGGAGGACTGTATGTATCTGCAAAGATGACTAGCAGGCAAGGGACTTAGGAAATCCTGGGACATACAGCACTCTGTGCAAAGCAGGAAGTCCCTGCCTCAAAAGCCTGGCCCATCAGAGGGTTGAGTACAGTAGTGACCATTATTGGAGGATTCCTTGCCAGGATCCTGACTCTAAAACCCCTCGGTGTATACCAATGGCTGGACTCTTAGCCATTACTTTCATGGCAATAGGAAAGGCCAGAGATGGGGTGCAGCTCCGTGGTTTAGAATGGGTTTGTCATGTCCAGGAACCTGGCTTCCATCCCCAGCATATGGGGGGAGGGGAGAGAGTGGGAGAGGGAGAGGGAGAGAGAGAGGGAGAGGGAGAAAAAGAAGGAGAGGGAGAGAGAGAGTTGATGATGGGCTAGATGTAGTAATGCATACCTGTTATCTTAGCACTCTGTAGGTTGAGGCAGGTGGATAATGAATTTGAAGTTTGAAGCCAGCCTGGGCTACAAGATGATACCTTGTCTCATAAGACCCAACTATCTTACTGTTACAGCTATTGACCTCCACACCCAATTCTCAGGTGTAGTTGGTTCTGGAGATGGTGTGTCAGACCTAGGGCCAAACAGGCTGGCCAAGGCGGAGACAGACAGTCACAGAATGGTCTCACAGAGCAGTGTTATTACAACCTGTGGGCAAGCGCCTTGGTAGATAGCAGCATCTGTGGGGCTGTGGAAATGCCTCCTCAATGCACAGGATAGGACAACTCTCCCCCCTTCCTCCGGTTGGTCAGCCCTGGGTGTGGCTATCATTGTCCCATAATCTGGAGCCAAAAATAGAAGCAAAGGTTGCCATCCCTGGAGGCCCTGAGAACTCAGCTTGCCTTGGGTTTGCTAACCTACACCTTACTCAAAACACAGTGGGGTAAGGTGCCTCCCAGTTGGGAGGAGGCTCAGGAGGAGAGCTGGAGAAAGCTGTCTGCTTTTGATCTCTGTGGGACTTGGAAAGGTCTGGTTACTCCTTGGGCCTCCACATACTGAGGTCCAGCAGGGCAGTGGCTGAGCATTCAGGATCCAGGATAAGAGACCAGATTCAAAGTTGCCACTTGCAGAGGACATGATCTTTGCAAGCCAATCTCCTCCCGGCTCCCATTCCTTGTTCATACCATAGGGAGCAACATGGAGCCTGTTTTGAGGGCTGGCCCCCTCAGGCAGTGAGAACAGAGAACTTGGGAGCACAGCCAGGGAGCAGAGAAGGGCTCTGCTGTCTCTCACATCCTCTGAGCCTGCAGTGTTCACCTTTAGCACCTTTCCCAGAGGGAATCAGGAGCTGGTGCCCAAGCAGCTGTCCCTGAGGCCTCCCCGCTGGCTTTAGGAGTGATGAGGGCCTATGTTATCTCTCCAGCTCAGCAGTCCTCTGGGCCTGTGATGGCCAGGAAACTAGAGGGCTGGAAAACCCTAGATCAAGGCAGAGCCAGGCCTACTGGTGGTTGTGTATGTGAATTGGGGAGGTAGTTAGGAGGGTCTCACATGGTCCCTTTTTGGCCTTGGGCTGTTGTTGCCTTGAGTCCTGGTTAAAGATGGCCACTGCAGTGTGACTCAGGACCCTGCAGCTCACCCCTATGCAGGACTTGGGCAGTGACACAAGGGCATGAGTGGGGGTGGGGGTGCTGGCCAGCAAGGAGCATAGATAGGTCCTTAACTGAGAACAGGTTTGTGGGTTAAAGTCCCTTGCTGAGGTGGCCTCCGCTTCTGATTCCCATTCTGGCGCTGGGAAGTAGAAGCCAGCACTCTATAGCTACTGGAAAGTCAATGTCAATAGGTCTGTGTTTCTGCAGGTATCTTGTGTAGACCACCATGCCCTCCTGGACCCCAAGCTTCTGATTTCTTAGGGCTGCCTCCTTGAGAAGAGATGGGGTGTGCACCTGACTCCTACTTAAGGATGCCCACTGCAGTGTGACTCAGACCCTGAGCCATACAGTGACCCAGTGCCCTTCAAGGCCAGACAGATACAACACATCGCACATGACTGAGTCTAGACAATGAGTGTCCAGCAGCTACCGCAGATGACAAGGCCGTCGTGTATTTACAGCCACCAAGGGAGAGGTGTGGGGCGGATACGCTAAGGGAAAAGGCCAACTACAAGACAGGATTTACAGTTATGCCATAGCGTGAGTGATGGACAGACCGGCCTTTGAGGTGCTAGCCGGCCTGATGTCAAGGCTTCTCCCCGAGCAAGGTAGTGTGGGCAAGTGGGGGCTATGGACAGTGGATTTTATATTGTCTCTCTGAACTCACTCCCCATCCCTGTGAGCATGTAATTTGTATACATGGTCTTAAGGTTGTTTTCGGCTGGGGATGTTGAAGAGTGGAATGCCCTGCCTAGCACACATGGAGCCCTGGGTTCAGTCCTTGGCACTGTACATGAAACAGGTGTGGTGATGCACCACAGTAATCTTCCACTCAGGAAACGGAGGCAGGAGGGTTCGAAGTTCAAGGTCATGCCCGACTACATAGTGAGTTTAAGGCCAGCCTGGGCTACAAGAGACCTTGCCCCATCCCTAGTTATTTTTACAAGATAGGAAATAGCATAGAATTCCTTGCATGAGGGACCTGGAGCAATTGAGTTCACAGACACAGAAGCGGAGTTGGGTGTGTGAGGTTGGGAGCGACAGCAGTGGAGAGCTAGGGTTTCATGGGGCAGCCTTCCAATTCTGTCAGAGGATGAAGTTCTGGGCATATACTGTGGCGACATCTGTCGCCACACAGTAGTGTTTAATGCCAGTGAACAGTGTACTTCGAAAGGTTCAAATGACATTTCTATTATGTGTATGTACATCCTACATCTGCAAAAAGTTATTTTTAAAAAGTCAAAGCACATTCTAAAAAGACATGAGCTCCCTGGGGAGCATTTATGAAGCAGACAGGTTGGGAGTGGGGCACAGTGGGAGGCTGGGATGTACTGGCCTTTGGCTTTGAGTTCCCTGCTCTGTTGTCTTGGGGAGCACATGTGTGTCGGTGGCCATGGGTGCGCACACGCACTTAGCAGCTCTCCTATCTCTTGTGAACCCCCTCCACCCCCGTGCCATGCCAGCTTGCTGTTGGGTGGGTCCTGCTCTGTCCTCCACTCTCCTGACTCAATGGCTCTTCACAGTGAACATCCCAGAGTCTCTGCTTTCTCACCTGAGGAATTCACACACGAAGCTGGCTCCGGGGAGATCGTCAGAATCCTGGGCACAAAGCTCCAGGGTACCAACTCGGCTGAGTGGCTTGTGTGACTGCCCCGGGCAGACTGGACTTGCCTTGTATGGTGAACTCCTTTCTATCACATACCAGACCCTGACCTAGACTTGAGGTGGCCAAAGACCCCAAGGAGTCTGGGTGACACATAGTACCCCTAAGATGATATAAACTGGTATCCCACCTTTGGGGGCAGAAGTGTACCCAACTGAGGATTTGAGATCAGTCTAAACATCCTTCAGTTATGCAAGGCACATAGTCTCTTGAGACGTTGTCCCTGAAGTTGTCCCCAAGAGCAAGAGCTGGTGGGCAGGCAGTAGGAGAGGTGACAGACTTATCCTCTGCACAGTTACCTGAGTAGGAAGCTCAATGCTGAAGAGGCATCGGCCTCTGTTCTCAGCGTAAAAGAATGAGGATGGTGGTGGTGGGGACTGCAAATACAGACCATAGAGCCGAGCAGGCTCCTGAGAGCAGAGGCCACACGAAGCAAACACAACAGGGACACATGCTGTGTGCAAGGAGAATCAGAGGCATGGAGCCCAAAACACAAACAAGTTACTCTTGGGGAGGAACTAAAGGACAGGCCCACTTTCTTTGTGACCTATGTTCTGTGGAACACAAGGTGGCATCAAGACCACCATAGCCTTTGACCCAAAGTACCTCTTCCAGGACATGTGCCCAGCAAGTGTCTGCTCAATCTCAGACTAGTGCTGACTAATCACTGTAGCTGAGGATCATTCTCTCAAATTTCTGCTTAATCCTATTTATTTTTGTCTTTTAAAAGTTCCCTCCGGGGCCTTCAGGCAGGGCTCAGATGGTAAAGCACCTGCCGTACAGGTGCCTCAGGATCTGAGTCTAGTCTCCAGCATGCCCATAAAAGCCAGGTGTGGCAGCGTGCCTCTGTAACCTGGCAACAGGGGATGGAGACAGGTAGATCCTCCAGCTCACTGGCCTGCCAGACTAACTAAATCAATGGCACTGATTTCAAACCAATGAGATGCAGAGCCGCTGGGGAAGATACCAGAGAGGCCTCTACTCGCAGGCTCACACCCATGCACACACACCTGCAGACATGCACATTTCTGGGAGGGAAGGATGATTAACTTGAGGCCAGCCTGGGTTATCACGTGTGATCCTGTCTCAAACAAACAAAGAAGGGTGAGTCCTGGAGGTGCATAACTGTAACCCACACTTGGGACCCAGCTACATAGTGAGTTTGAGGCCACCCTGGGTGACACAAGATCCGGTCTCAAAAGTTCCAAACACGGGCTGGAGAAATGGCTCAGAGGTTAAGAGCACTGACTGCTCTTCTGGAGGTCCTGAGTTCAAATCCCAGCAACCACATGATGGCTCATAACCATCTGTATAGTAAGATCTGATGCCCTCTACTGGTGTGTCTGAAGACAGCTACAGTGTACTTACATATAAAAAATAAATAAATCTTTGGGCTGGAGCGAGCGGGGCCGGAGCGAGAGGGAAGACAACTCCTATACATAAAAATAAATCTTAAAGAAAAAAGTTCCAAACAAATAACATGAACAAAAACAACCCAACAAATAATAAGTGCTGCTCATGATGAAACGCATTTGTAGGCTAGCCTAAAACAAAACAAAACGATATGACAACAATAATATAGTGCTGTGAGGGCGTGGGGAGACGGGAATGCTTGTGTGCGGCCGGGGAAGGTGTTCAGGGTCAATCGCAGCAAAAACTTAGGAAGTCCTTACCACCCATAAACAGTTCCCAACATCTCCTTCCTAGTAGCCAAAAGAGCCAGGAGTGGGGCCTGAGATGTGAACGCCCCTGTTCACAGCACCCAGGAGTGGATATTCGGTATCACTGGATAATGGATAAACTCAACGGGCTCTCTTTGCTCAGTATAATACTATCCAGCCGGGAAATGGAAGAAAGTCAGGCTGTCAAGATTGCTTAGTGGATAGCCGGGCAGTGGTGGCACTCGCCTTTAATCCCAGCACTCGGGAGGCAGAGGCAGGCGGATTTCTGAATTCGAGGCCAGCCTGGTCTACAGAGTGAGTTCCAGGACAGCCAGGGCTGCTTAGTGGTAAAGGCACCAAGCCTGATGTTCGATTCCCAGGACCCACGTTATCACAGGTTGTCCTCTGACCACCACCACACACACACACACAGTGGCACATACCCTAGCCCCCTCAAATAAATGCCAACAAAAAGTTTTTAAAAGAAAGACAAGGCTGACACATTGACATGTCAGAACAAACCCTGAGGACTTTGCGCTAAGTGAAATGAGTTGGTCACAGAAAGCCAAATGCCATGGAAATCCGTGCATAGGAAGCCACTCATAGACAGGAAAGAGATGGCTGTTGCCTGGGGGTGGGGGATGGGTATGGGGTTGTGTGTAATGGAGACAGAGCTTCAGCTGGGGCAGGTGAGAAGGTTCTGAGGGCTGACACTGACAATTTCACCTGGATGAAGATCGCTTCAGGCATTGAACTGTACACTCACAACATACCAAAATGATCTCTCACTCACAAAATAAATGAATGAATGTCACTGTACACACACACACACGGTTTGTTTTGGTTTTTTTTGAGATAGTGTTTCTCTGTGTAGCCCAGGTTGTCTTGCAACTCGCTCTGTAGACCAGGCTGGCCTCAAACTCACAAAGATCAGCCCACTTCTGCTTCCTGAGTACTAGGATTAAAGACATGAGCCACCACCACTTGGCAATAAAAACAAAATGTTTAAACGTCATGTTTGGGGCTGGGAGATGGTTTAGCCAATTAAGTGTTTGATGTGCAAACACTGAGTGCAGAGCTTCAGTAGCCAGGCCCGATGGTGAGCACCTGTGTTCTCAGCACGGGAGAGATAGGCGGAGCACTGAGCTCACTAGCCGGAGTCTAGCCTACCCGTGAGTTTTAGGCTAGGGAGGCAGAGGCAGGTGAATCTCTGAGTTTGAGGGCAGCCTGGTCTACAGAGTGAGTTCCAGGATAGCCCAGGATACGTAGAGAAACCCTGCCTTGGGAATAAAGAAATAGAATGCGGAGGATGGTGGCTTTCATAAGAATGTCCCCCATATGAGCATACACTTGACTGCTTAGGGAGCCGTACTATTTGAAAGGATTAGGTGGTGTGGCCTTGGTGGAGGAAGGGTGGCACCGGAGTGGGCTCTGAGGTATAAGAAGCCCAAGCTGGAGCCGGGCAGTGGTGGCGCATGCCTTTAACCCTAGCACTCGGGAGGCAGAGG
>JADRCH010000078.1:5147501-5334862 GCA_019843965.1 Rhynchomys soricoides | reverse complement strand
AAAAAAACACCTCTAAAAAAACAAAAAAAAAAAAAAAAAAAAAAAAAAAAAAAAAAAAGCCCAAACTGAGCCCAGAGTCTCTCTCTCCCTGCTGCCTGGGGATGCAGATGTAGAATCCTCTTAGCTCTGTCTGTGTGTCCCTATGCTTCCTGCCATGAGGACAATGGAACAAACCTCTGACACTGTAAGCCAGCCCCAATGAAATGCTTTGCTTTCGTAAGAGCTGCTAACCTAGACACCTGCACACACAATGTCATGTTCATAGTCGGGAGAGTCTCACTAAAGGACTCAGGTCAGGGGCCGGAGAGATGGCTCAGTGGTTAAAAGCACTGACTGTTCTTCCAGAGGTCCTGGGTTCAATTCCCAGCACCCATGTGGCAGCCCACAATTGTCTGTAATTCCAGTTCTAGGAGGTCTGACGCCCTCACACAGAAAAGCATGCAGGCAAAACACCAATGCACATAAAATTTTAAAAAAAAATAAGGATTTGGATCATGGTAACAAGCATGAGCCACTTTCTACCTGGGACAGGCTCTCAAGGAAAGAACACACGTCGAGCAGGGATAGGCCCAGGCACCCATCACCTGGCTCCCTGGAGGGCCATTGAGCCTGGTCAGGTGCTTAGCAAAGGTGTTGGTGTCACTGCCCTGACATCTAGGACACAGACGGGACCTGGTGAGAGGTGGGCCTAGTGATGGTGACGAAGCTACCATTGTGATAGCCATGGCCAGCTACGAGCTTCCAGACTTAGCATATGCCAAACCCTCTATGTTAAGATACTTCCTTCAAGTGTCCTAACAACCCATTTGACAGATGAGGAAACTGAGGCTCCAAGAGGGGAAGGCACTTGCCTGTGGTCACAGAAGGCTTTGGGCTATGTGCCCAGGTCTAAGAGATTCTAAGCTTCCCTCAGCTGCTAAGATTGCTCTGGCTAGGTTCTCTGAAGTCCAGGGCAGAAGGCAGGGAGGGTATAGTTGTGTGGACTTCTGAGGCCCAGCTCCCATTTTCTACCACTTCCATTCTGCTCCTCAGGGTCCTGGCTGTAGGTATGAGACCTCGAGTCCAAGCCCAGAAAGTTCCCGAGCACTGGTCAGGTGCTCTGAGCGAGGGCTGAGCTGGACAGACGCCTCCAGGCCCTGCAGTTCTTGCAATAGTGACATCAGCCATTGGGCTTCACCAGGTTCCTTCAAATCTCTACCTGTTGCTTCAGAGGTGGGAACTGACTAAATCAAGTCTTCACAGTAAGTAAGGGCCAGAGATGGCAAGCTGAGTCCAGGGCTGACAGTACCTCAGGGCAACAGAAAGCTATGGAAGAGACAGGTCTGCTGCTCAGTGGATGATGACTGTCCCTGAATGGAGGAGGTGACTGGGGTCCCTACTAGCAGGTGAGGCTTGCACAGTGGGACCAAGACCTACCTTGCTATTTTGTTGGTTTTGGTTTTTTTGAGACAGGATCTCACTGTGTAGACCAGGCTGGCCTGGAACTCACAGAGATCCGCCTGCCTCTGCCTCCCAAGTGCTGGGATTAAAGGAGCGCGCACCACCACAACCCAGCTGTGGCACATGCTTTTCATCCCAGCACTCAAAAAGCCTGTGAGCCTGAGGCCAGCCTGGTCTACAGAGTGAGTTCCAGGAGAGCAAAAGGTACACAGAGAAACTTTGTCTCAAACGAAACAAAACAAAAACCAACCAAGCAAAACAAAAAGCATGTGCCCCCATGCCCAGACTATCGCCTTGAGAAGTTTCTAATGTAGCTAGCCTCAAACTATGTAGCCAACTGTAATGGTTTGTATATGCTCAGCCCAGGAAGTGGCACTATTAGGAGGTGTGCCCTGTTGGAATAGGTGTGTCAACGTGGGCGTGGTCTCTAAGACTCATCCTGGCTGCCTGGAAGCCAGTCTTCTGCTAGCAGCCTTCAGATGAAGATGGAGAACTCTCAGCTCCTCCTGCACCATGCCTGCCTGGATGCTGCCATGTCTCCACACTGATGATAATGAACTGAACCTCTGAACCCGTAAGGCAGCCCCAATTAAATGTTGTCCCTTTTGAACATCTCATCTTCTTGTCTCTCTCTCCTGAGTGCTAGGATTTGGGCACAAGCCACCACGGCAGGTTCATGTGCTGAGCATGGGACCCATGGCTTTGTGCATGCTACATAAAAAGCTGAGCCCCAGCCCCACACCGTGTTTTCTGTCACATTCTTCTCCCACTAAGTTAAAACACCACACTCCACGAAGGCACAAAGCTACCCTGACTGACCCTACCCTGACAGATCCTGTTTGAGTGGCTACTCCTGTGATAGTGACGTGGAGATCCACGGTGACAGAGAGGGCAAAGATTCTAGCTGGAGGGCTTGGCTCCTGGACCAACCACGGTGGGCAAGTCACTTGATACATCTAAGCATCAGTTTTCCCTTCTGTACAATGGGCACAGTGACATTGCCTTTCCACAGTCACAAGGACAGCCTAAATCAGGTGTCATAAATCAGGCACGTGTATGGCACAGCATTTGGTCTATAACAAAGCTCAGTGAGGGATGGTCTTAAACAGTCAAAGCCACTGTCACTCTCATTCCAAAGGGGGGCACTTTGAGTCCCACTCTCAAATGTGGTTGTGCCCACAGCAGCTGGTTGCTGGAAGGGCCTAGAAACACTAATAAGTGATGTACAAAGCTTCCACATCTGGGGCAGAGAAGTGTTCACAGAGGTGAGCGATCCCGATCCCGCTCGAGACATGGATTAAGGTGTGGATATTCTGCTTGGTCAGCATCTGCTTGCATACTCTTTCACCACGGGGAGCTCACCCCCTTTGGGAGTGGCTGTTCACTGGAAGACTGAAACCCAGCTGCCCTCTTCTTTGCCTTACTTTGTAGGGATCACTGAACAGCCAGAGGTGAGACCTCCCTCCCTCCCCTCAGTATAATGTTGAGCAAGACTGGAGTTGCTAATCCAGCCTCCTCCATCACTGTATGCCCTGGGGTAATTCCTTGCCCCAGCCTTCTGGGATGGTTGGTGTGTGTGTTATGGTGCTGGTTAGACAGGACAGCATGGCTCCAAGTAAATGCTCAGTGCACAGTTGCCACCGTTAGCACAGGGAGAAGACAGGAAGGAGCAGATAGGGTTGGGGGCAACACTTTTCTACCCGATCCACACACATGAGGGAATCTCAGTCCTCACGTGGGCTTCCTGAGTCTCAATCCTGAGTGATTCTATCTTGAGCATAGGGGAAAGTTCACATAACCAGAACAGGTTCTGTTCTAGAAGCTTCTATTCCAGCACCTTGGCTACCTGTTCTCTCACAGACTCCCCACCCCCACCCCAAGCCCTGAATTGGGCCCTGCAAGGCAGTGGTTTGTATGACAGTTGGGACTATTAGAAACTCCAGGCCCTGAGGTTGGCCAGGCTGTTTGATTTACTGCGGGGACCCCAGTTTTCTAATCTGTCAGATGGGAGTGTCGGGGACGGCAGCCTCATGGGACAAGCTGGGAGGAAACAGTAACAGAGCTGATGGCTCAGGCATGAGAGTAAGGACCTTGGATGGGAGCAGACCTGACCACCTGCTTGTCAAGACTGTGATAACTTCTCCTTCCTAGCTTGTACCCATCCAGCATGGGCTCCAGATGCTCAGGCTTTGAAAGTGGATGTAGGGGCATGCTGGTTTTCACTGAAACTCTCTCTAGAACTGGAGGTGCTGGCTTTGCCTGTGTTTCCTAGGGATGAGCAAAGGCTCCCAGAGGACCCTAGAGACCAGGAGGTGCCAGGAGGATGGTGGAGTGGGGGCTGGGTACCATCTCCAGGTAGAAGGGATGGCTTGCCTTCCACATGGCAACTGGCACATGGCAGTGCTAGCCTGGAGGGCTAGTGGCAATGATTTTGGCAAAGAAAACTGACAAGCAGACTCCTTTCTCCAGAGACATCCTAGGGGGAGGAGCTGCTAGTGCTCCAAGTGGCTCAGAGTGGGTAATAGGAAACCTCAGGTGGGTCCCTTGAACCTTTAGACTCTAGAAGGATCCTGGGCAATTTGTAGGATCTCTAACTGAACATGAAGGAGGGGACAATTTGGAGTCAGCTCAAATTTCGTAACTGGTTAGGAATAATGACCTGACAAAGACATCACACTAGGTCACTCAGCAGAGCCCTCAAGTTCACCCCTCCGCCTCTTTGTACTCTGCCCCTGGACGGCAGTCCTGTATAGAGAATTGGTCCCCAGAGGTGCCTGCTGGCCTCTGCATGCTCCAGACCCCCACCCCCAATTTGCAGGGGGCCCTTGCCTCCCCACACTAGAGGCTTGTCCGTTTCTGGGGCACCCTTTTTGCCTAGCCTCATTACATGAGTTCCTCCATTTCTCACAGAGCCTGCTGATCCTGGAAGGGGTTGGGCCGACTCCCAAAAGGCCTGGCAGGCCGGGTGACAGGTAGCCAGCAGGCACACTCACCTAGCAGCAGGTTCATGAGCACCTCTTGGCCGGCCAGGGTGCTGCTTCTCACCAGGCAGAGGATGGTGCCCCCGATCCAAGGAATGCCGTGGCCTGTGATGCCGATGAGCTTGACCATGGAGCGGGCACTGGCCCAGGATGCAGCCCGGCCGGCACACACCCCCAGTCGCTTGGACATGCAGATGTCAATAGCCAGCAGGGAGTTGAAGGCGATGCCCTTGAATGAGGGGTTCAGCTGCATGCAGTCCTCCTCGGGCAGCTGCTGTGACTGGCGACGCTCCCGGGCCCCGTCGCTGGAGGGTGGGGGCTGTGTTGAGGGCCCTGAGGCCTTCCTACCTGAGCTTCTGGGCTCCTGGGTTCCCTTGGGGGGCTGGTTCAGGGACAGGAACTCAGCCCGGTTGAGGACATTGTTTCGATCCCTGGCACGGGCCCGGCTCTGGGAAGCTGGCATGGTGACCTCACTTACTATGAGAAAGCCAGTCCCAGCCCAGTTCCAAGGGCCTTCTCCCAGAAGACAGGAGCCACCACCTTCTCTGTAGCAGCTGTTAAATATAGAGAGGAGAATTACACATGGCTATTTACCTCCAGCTGCCACCCGGCTCCGAGAGGGACGTCAATGACAGCTGGGCAGCCAATAGAGCCCACCCTTATGGGGCCAGCGCCAATAGAGCCACGGAGAGGCGGATGAGTCCACAACTGAGGCCTGGCTGCCTCGGGCCTGGGCTATTTAAATCTGCCAATGGCTGGTCCTTGGGCTCTGAAGAACTCTGGGAAATGTAGTCCACTGTTCTTGAGTCAGCCTTTGCTTCTCTCTCTGGTCTCTGGTCCAGAGATGGACCCTAAATTAATACCCACTTTTTCCAGCTGCACTTTGACCAGGACAGATCCTTCGTAGCCAGGACCTCCTGTTATCATGGTTGGGCAGTGGGTACCTTAATCCCAGGAGCTGTAGGGAGTTTTTGATGTCACTGAGAGCACCCTATATTGGGTCTCTAGGGCCAGGTCAACTATCCCCTTAGTGAGACCATTAAGTTTCCTTTCCGGGACTGATTGCCTTTCCTCCTCCTCCTCCTCCTCCTCCTCCTCCTCCTCCTCCTCCTCCTCCTCCTCCTCCTCCTCCTCTTCTCCCTCCTCCTCTTCCTCCTCCTTTCCCCTTTCTTTCTTTCTTTCTTTCTTTCTTTCTTTTAAAAAACAGTGTTGAGTTTGCTGTTGTGAACCATGGGGCATTCGAATGGCTGTTTGTGAAACTAGTCTTCCGTTAGAGAGATGAGTAATTAATTGGGAAGAGATCTGCCTCTTGGAGGTTGTCCCTGGCACTTGAGCTGAGCAAAGGACATAAGTACCCATATGTAGCCACTGGGCTCCTGGCTCTGTGGTAGGAGTTGGTGACAACTACAGAGTGAAGTGGTCCTGCCCCTAACCATCAGAAAGACCAAGGTTCCCTACATATTAAGCAAATGACACATACATGACCCTAACCGTGTAGAGGCCCTGAAAGACTCAAGCCTGGATGGCTTAGCTCATGAAGGACGCACACACATGAGAAGCTGTGGAGCACCTTCCTATAGAAAGTGTGAAGCATCAGTTGCTGGAACATGGAAAAGGAGAGAAGAGAGGGTTATCCCAGAGGGCCCCAGAGGACAGTCAGAGAGGCTCTGCTGAGCATGTGGGGCTTGGAGGAGGCCTCCCGCAGCTCCCTGGGCAGCATCCAGAACTCTAGTGCCTACAGCTCATCTTAGGCTGCCTGGCCCTAGGCTGTTGATGGTAAGATGTTCAGGGGGGTTGGCTGGAGAGTGAGAAGTGACTGCCCGGGGTCATCACATCAGGATTATGATCTGGCTGGCTGGCTGCCCAGCTCAGCCTAAGACCCAGAGCCTATGCACAAAGACCCAGGACCACCCCAGAGCATTCTAAGGACAAGAAGCTGACTCAGGTTCTGTTGGCTCCGGCCACAGCAGACCAGCCTACAGGCTCCAGAGTCAGGGACTCTCACATCAGCTCATGTCAGCTGGGAGGCCTCACTCAGCCCGTCTCTTTCCTGAACCTTAGTGTTTGTACCTGTAACACAGGTGTCATAATGCCCACTGCTTATGTTGTGGAAGGCACTCAAATAGAAGTTTGTAAAATGCTGGGTAATTGTTCTGCTCACAGTGCACTGTGAGACTCCATGTGACATGGAACAAAGAAGGACCCTTCAGAAGGACCCAGCCCATGGCCTGACTTTGTCCTGTTCTTGGCTGAGGTGAGACCAGTATCCAAGAGCCCTCAATGTGGGGTTCCTTGCTAATCCCAGTTGCATACAGCTGAGATAGACTAGGCAGGGACCGCCCTATGCCTTCTCTTCTTATGTTCAATTCAGACCAAGCTCGGGGTGGGAGAGCCAGACTACATCACATCTTCCCTCCTGGGTATGGCAACAAGGCATGGGCTCCTTCATCCTGGACTTTAGACAAGTTCTTCTGACGGTCTAGAGAATGAACAATAATAGACATACTTTTGGTTTTGAATAAATGCCTTTATTAAGTAATAAAACAAGTCAAAGAAAAAGAATAAATGGTAAATTGCAGAGAAAGAGAGAGAGAGGTTTGAATGAGGTGTCCCTCTAAGTCTCAGACATCTGAGTTTTTGGTGCCCAGTTGGTGGCACTGTGGAGGATGCTTAGGTGGCCTTATTGGAGATAGGCCACCTGGCTTTGAGAGTTTAGAGACTCATGCCATCTTCAGTCCACTCTCTTTTGCGCTTCAAGTTGTGAGCCTGCATCTTCCTGCCACTGCCACCAGGCCTTTGCTCTGCCATCATGGACTCTGACCCTGGAGAACTGTAAGCCCAAGTAAACGATTCTATAAGTTGCCTTATAGAATTATATTCTTATATTTTATAAGTTGTCGTGGTGTTTTATCACAGTGGTAAGAGAGCAAGATAGATAGATAGATAGATAGATAGATAGATAGATAGATAGATAGATAGACAGACAGGCAGGCAGATGGACAGAGAGACAGATAGGCAGATAGATGGATGGATGGATGGATGGATGGATGGATGGATGGATGGATGGATAGGCAGATAGATAGGCATATAGAGAGGCAGATTGATGGATGGACAGACAGATAGACAAATAAGCAGGTAGACAGACAGACAGACAGATGGACAGATAGGCAGGCAGATAGATAGATAGATAGATAGATAGATAGATAAATAGATAGATAGATAGATAGGCAGGCAAGCATATAGACAGACAGACAAATAGGAAGATGGATGGATGGATGGATGGATGGATGGATAGGCGTATAGAGAGACAGATGGATAGACAGACAGATAGACAAATAGGCAGGCAGACAGATAGATGGACAGACAGATGGACAGATAGGCAGGCAGATAGGTAGATAAAAAGATAGGTAGATAGATAGATAGATAGATAGATAGATAGATAGATAGATAGGCAAGCATATAGACAGACAAATAGGAAGATAGATGGATGGATGGATGGATGGATGGATGGATGGATGGACGGACGGGCAGACAGATAGGCAGATAGATGACAAATGTCATCATATTAGGTGCTGAAAGCATCCATCAGAAATTGGCTGAGGAAGCCCCTTTGAGGCAGTCAGCTGGCATTCCCGGGACGGTGGGTTTGGGTAGACAAGAGTGACCCCTCTAGTGAGTGAGGCTTCCAAGTAAGAAAGCAAGTAACAATAGAGGTGAGTCGTCAAACTGGTCACTTACAACATCTGGTAGAAACAAGCTAGAGAAGCTAAGGCAGTCAGCTGGAGCTCCCCGTTGAGCTTCCTCTCTGCGGGTGACTGCAGGCACCTTTACATCATTGGATAAATAATAGTAACATCTCTTGGTAATAGTTCACACTCTGCTGTTCTGAAGGACATGATTTAATTTTCATTTGAGACAGGGTCTCACTGTGTGGACCATGCTGGTCTTGAACTTACAGAAATCTGTCAGCCGCTGCCTCCCGAGGTCAGGGATTAAATGCCCGTGCCACCCTGTCTAGCACTATTTCTATTCTTCAGCTGTTTTGCTGTTTCCTTCTTTTCCTGTTACAGGGTCAGGAGCCACCACCCATCACCAGACAAAGGGTTTGGAGGAAAGTTTGAAAGAAACATGCTTTGGTCTGAAATGGAGAGGGGGTATCCCCCTTCCAATGCCAGCTTCAGGTAACTGGAACAACATGAAAATTTACCAATATAATGTACATTGTACAGGTGGACCCCATGTCCTGAGGGGGAAGGCAGAATGTGTGGCCTTCAGTCAGTATACTGAAACTGAGGATCAGAGAGGTAAAGGCATCCTGTCAGGAACGGAAAAGAAGCAAGACCCAGACCACTAAGTAGTCCCCAGTGTGGGGACATTGGAGCCTTTGGGCTCAGATTCTTCAGTCCACGGGAGCCTGGAAATGTTTGATCAATTTTCTGCCAGGAAAGTCACCTTACCCTCCAGGGTGGGGCCATGACCTGGGCTGGCTTCAGCAGGGGCTGAGGAGCCCAGGCAGCCAGGACTATTAATACCCAGGGCTGTGTCAGCACTTTATTCTGGCTGGAGTGGCCAGTTAAGTTCTGCAGAGGCCATGGGGTCCAATTTAGCTCCAGAGCCTGTCAGTGGTTAAAACAGACTGTGGAGAGCAACTGCCCCAGGTTCAATCCCTGGCTTAGCCAATGACCACAAGCAAACCTTTCTATCCACCCAGGACTCTGAAAAGGATCACTCACCACAGGGGCTCTGCTCTTTTCCTGTGATCAGGACCTGCTACTCCTCTGTCTGCTTGGAGATCTCAGGTTACTTCCAATCCATAAACTCTTACGAGCACCTACCAGGCCACACAATCCAATTTCTCAAGAGTCTTGGCATTCTGTCAGTTATTCAGACAATGCTTTTATTGATCTCTTCTGGCCATTTAGCTGAAGAGCCAGGACATAAATCCTTGAAAGGATGAGCTAGATAAAAGACAATAAAATATCACCAATATCTTTTGTTTGTTTGTTCGTTTTTTAAGACAGGGTAGCTCTGGCTATCTTTTGAATTCACAGAGATCCTCCTGCTTCTGCCTCCCAAGGCTGGGATCAAAGATGTGTGCCACCATTGTCAGACAAAAGGATAGCCTTTACTGCAATAAATTTTATTACACATGACAGTTATAATTCCATCACTTGAAAACTAATATGCTAACACAGGTGTCATCTTAAAGAGAAATCCTTTCTTATTTCAAATTATTGTAGCATTTTATATTGTTATTTTTTAATAATAAGACAATAAAAAACAAACGATATTCATGTATATCATATCTATTTGCATATAAATACACATTTGAGATATGATCACCTTTTATAGCCTTTTAGAATATGACTTATGTTTTTTACTTAATAAGATAAATTTGACTAATTTTCCATGACAATCAACTTCATTCTTATTTGTTTAAGGTGTGTGTGTGCGTGCATGCTTTGCTTGCATGTTTTATGCACACCATATGCGTGTCTGGTGCCTACAGAGGCCAGAATAGGGTGTCAGGTCCCCTCAGAAGGTCATGAGCAGTTCTGTGGGGCTGGAAATTGAAGCTGGGTCCTCTGGAAGCACAGCAAGTGCTCTAACCACTGAACCATCTCTCCAGGCCCCTATTATCTTTCAATAAGGGTCTGACATTTTGCCACATAGAGGGTTCATCGCTTATGTAAGAGCCCTTCCATCTTTCTTGCTTTTATTTAGTAGCTACTGTATTCAAGACTGTTGTGGGGCAAGCACACTTACAGATACATCCCTGCATTCCAGAACAGACTATAAACAAATGCAAGCAAACCAGAATATTGGGGTGGCATCCCTGCAGGCTTTGGTGGGCTAGCTTGGGCTGTTGCTGTATGCAAACTCCAGAAAGCATAAAGACACAGGGTAAACTCAACCATCTTCCCTCTTTAGGGGAAGAATTGTCCAGAGTGCTGACACTGCCTCCAGGCCACAGGTCCCAGGGCCAGAGCTGGGACTTAAGTCGCTGGTCTCACACCCTCTTGGCTCCAGAGATGTGTTTCTGGCTACATGTGCCCTATAGTATCTGTGTCTCCTGCCTGTGTGGTCTCACATGTCATGTTCTAAGTCCTACTGTGTGCAAAGATTCACACAGAGTACAAAGGGAATATGTCACAGCCCTAGCCCCACAGATGGCCTGGCTATCCTCAGGCATCACCTCCCTGGCATGTCCCCAAGCCTTGCTTCATACACTAGGGACTGTGGAGACCTGGGGTGGGAACTAAATGTGTCTGACCCAGGTACTAAGGTTCTGATCCAGGCCTTGGGTGTTGTATAATAAAGCTTTTCCTGGGATAAACACAACTACTGCCCCAGACAGGGAGCCCACAACAGACCAAAGTACAGATACTACCAATTCAACTTAGTGAGCTATGAGCTTTATTGGGGTTACCTACAGGAATATGAACAAAGAATATCACAAAGATGGGAACCTGGAGCACCTGCAGGCGATTGAACAGGTTGGAGAGTTTCCTTTCCAAGTAACTCAGTCGGTATAAATATCTTTCAGGTAGCTGGTCTGATCTCGGAGTCTTCTTTGCAGCTTTTATTGCTTACTCTGGCAGGGAGGGACCTAGTGAATCTGATCTGTTTCAGGGACTTCCTGAAGCTACTTTGAGTTGCTTACCTGACCTCTTAAGGGACTTTCTTGCCTGACGGAATGTTTCAATCTTGGAGGAGACTGTTGTACAACACAGTCCCTGACCACGTGACCACATTACTTCTCTTTCACTCAAGAGCAGGAGTTTCCGGTTGCTGGAACAGTTTGCTGTCTTGAATGTTTGGGATAAACCTGATGCTGACATTCACAAGCACAGTTACTACAAGAATGTTCTGAATATTTGTTTGTATGACTCTGGTCTTGGGTATTTCACCTGCCCCAGCCATCCAGGCCTGCACAGACATGCACTCTGACCCAGTCATACATATCAAGGAGAAAAATCAAAGCCCAGAAGCAAAGGAACTCACCACTCAGGCCCCTAAATGAGCCAGCCAGTAGGGTGCCCTGGGATTCAAACCTCTGTCTCCTCACATTCTTCAGGGGTTTTTGTTTATTAAAATCTGTGTCAATTTCTGACACCCTGTGTACTACTTACTCCTAGCAAAGTGGCAGTCCCTGGATGCTGCTACTGTTGCCTGTTCACACGCACTAGGCAGGCTCAGGCACACACTAGGCATCCAGGGAACACATCCAGAGTTCAGAGCCTGGCTCTAAGAAATTGCACACCTGGCCATCACAGCCCAAAGAGCGGCCATCAGGAGGCTGCTCTCTGAAGTAATGACCGCAGAAGAGAAAGGGAGGTTGGCCAGAGTCTGGAGGGGAGACCGCTCCCTGGCCAGTAGCACCCCCCTCCCGCCCCCAGCACCACGGGAAGGAGCTTTCATCACCGCCTCCATCGCTTGGCGCGCGCCAGGGATCACTTTCCCGGTTCACATTTCTAAGGCTGCTGCTGGGTTATTTTGGTCGGGAAACCTGATCCTTCGCTCGGTTTATTTTAGCACCTTGGAGAACTCTCAGTGCCGCACCGGATCCGAGGCCGCGCCCAGCCTGCTGTCGCCCCCCTCTGTCTTCCCCCAGAGGCTCCGCACCATGGGCACCACTCACCCTGGGCTGGGGCCAGAGTGGGTCCCTTAGCCGCGGCTACGCACACGCAGGGTGGCGTCAGCCGGGCACTGGAGGCCCGATCCCAAGGCCCGGGGAGACCGCGCGCACTGAGAGGCATCAGTTACCAGAAAACTCTAACCTTACGAACACAGGGCGTTGGGCGCCCGAATGCGGGCGCACCTGGCACCGGGCCAGCAGTGACCTCCGCTCAGCCTCCGCCACCAGCCATCCCCACAGTTACACAGGACACACCCCACGCAAATACACGCACACTCTTCCATACACCCTCTCCTTCATCAAAACCACACCTACAACTGTACTCACCCACACCCACAGCAGCTCACGTGGGTGCATGCACACGACACTAGTCCACAGACAAACACAGGGCCACTCAGCCAGAACAACCGCAGACGCACTGTTCCCACATTGTCATACACTGCCACTCACACCACCACCAAGGGCTCACTCACACCACCACCAGGGGTTCACTTACACCATTACACACTAAACACACAGGAACAGATGTGTGGGCACCGCCCCCCCCCAGCTCACTCCCCCAAGCCTTGGGGTATGGGTCTTCCACTCCTAGCTCAATACTGAACTGTGCATCAAGACAACTGACCCGTCCACTTCCTGATTGATGAGATTGATTCTTGTAACCACTGTGAGCATCAATTCATACCTATTCATTATTTATGCTAATTCATGCCTTCGTTCATCGTTCCTGGAGCTGTCCCTCATCCTTCTGCCCCACGGGAATGTATGTACCGCTGACTGTCTGAGAAGCATCGAGTGCCCAGCCAAGGTATTCAGTGATCGGTGGCAAAAGATGGAGAGGCGGGTAGGGAGGTCCCAAGCCAATGCTGCCTTGGGAGAACGTGGTTTGGAGCATTTGGCCAAGGGAGTGTACTAGGTTCACAGCCAGATCGGACAGTGAGTTTTATGCACTTGTCTCTGCCTCCTTACTGTCCTCTATACCTGGCCACTATCCCTCAGTGGAAAGCCATGTTATCGCTGGGGCCAGGGGACTTGGGGGTCTAGTAACAGAGCCTTCTCTGAATGATTTCTCTGTGGTCCCAGCCAGGTCTAGCCCGTCTACTTTTGAGCCCATCCAACTTTGCCCAGATCTGTGCATTTCCTTTTGCTGTAAACCCCTCAGCAGACTGGCCAGGGATTTTGGCTCCACCCACCTGTCTTTGGTGGCCATTCCAAACCTTCCCATTGGCTTTCTGTCTGGTTCTAAACAGTTAGGGCAAGAATTCTGCCTCTGAGGACAACAGCATCCCAGTTCTTATTTCCTTCATTAGTTTGAGGACTTTCTCTCTCTAAAAATGCCTTTCTGGACACATGAGGACCTTGCCTTTGAAGGTAGTGAGCTCTTGGCAAATCTGCTGTGATCCTAGATGCAATACTTAGTGAGTCTTGTGACTACTTGTGGTAGCCACTGAACATGAGGTCCCTACACCTTCATGGACTGCTGGTGAGAGGGCCCACTCCATCCAGTCACTCCGGGTTCAACTGTCACCCTTCCATCCCCAATCCCCTACACCAGGCGCTCGTGTTATCTGTGTAGTTAGATAAGGCCTAGCTTAGGGGCTATTGGCACTGCTGTGAAAATTATGTGTGCAGAAGCCCCACCTCATACTCAGCAGGGAGAGGCCTCTCAGGGCTTGTTCAGGGCTGCATACTATTTCTGTCTTTGACTTGAATGGCTTTGGGTATTCATGATCTCTCTAATCCAATGTACCAGGGCTGTGCAATCCTGACCTAGGTATGGCAAAGGAGAGGGGAGGGGAGCAGTCTGAATCCACCGGTGTAACATTTCTCTAACAGATGTCTCTCTGCTCCATAGACAGTGGCATCTTACACTCTCATGGGCACATCTTGACCCTCCACATATGCTAAGGCTGAATTAGGTTTGTGTCTCACACTCATAAACATCCCAAGCATGCCATGCAAGCACAAGGATTGGGGGGGAGGGGGGAAGCCAGTGAGGCCCAAGAGTATACAAGCAGGCAGATCAGTGAGTCCAGTCCATTCAGACCCTCTGTTTTGGCTGCCCCTGCAGGAGCTATTTCAGGTGTAGCCTGGCAACTCCTAGCCCTAGGCCAACCCTCTACAGGTCAAGGTGAAGCCCTTCACAGAGGGCAATGTAATGGAAGAGCCATCGTAGGCCTTCTGCTGCACAAATCCTTACCTGTGGACCTGCTCTGGTAGCCAGTCCGTCTTAGATCAGAGCAATCAGTCTTAGCAGGCAAGGGTGTGGGCCTGGAGGGCAGTGTGAGTGGGGCCAGGACCCAAATTTCACTCTCACGGTCTCTGGTTTTGTTGTCCACTTCCCCAGGTCAAAGTGAACAATAAAGATGCTGTTGGTGTTTCACATAGTGAATTGGTTCTGTATAGCTGTCACCATCCAAAGGTCATGACCCGTGAAAGTACTATCACTTCCATAGAGCTTAAGGGGAACCGCTCCCCAAGAAACCACCTCTGGGGGCTTCCCTGTGTAGCTGGACACTGTAGCCTGTGGCATCTTTCCCCTAATACAGGGCTACACATAGGCACCTGGAGCAGACTGGAACTTGGTGTCTTGTTTTTGAGAGAGCATCTGAGTTTTCATGGAAGCCCCTTGGCCACTGGGCTCTTAACAGGTTCCAGGCATTTGGGGTGATGGAAAATGAGTTGGACATCCCTAGATTTAATGGCTTCCTTCTATTTACATGGAGTAGCACAGTAATTATCTAATGGCATGAGGTGTTGCAGTCGTAGGGGTTCCCAGAAGAACAGACTGTAGTGTGGAACCTGGGGAGACCACTGTGACGTCCCAGGCCAGGAAAGACGGCAAACTTTACACAAGGCTATAGGGACCATATGCTGTTGCGGTTTTACATCAGGCAGACCTGGGTATACTAGATACTTGAAAGTGGAATGGGAAAAGGACATCGCCCCACTAGCTGGGACCATGGGACAGTGACAATGGTCAGGCTGAGAATGTGGCTGGGGAAAGATAGCAGCCACCTTAATTGGCCATTTCCTGCCGTCACTGAGCTGGATTCCTCACGGAGAGACCCTTCCTAAGTTTCAGAAATGTTCCCCTCCAGCTTCCGCCCGTCCAGGCACTCAGCAGACTCCAGCTTTGGGACCAACTGCAGGTATCCACCCTATGCCTACTGCATACAACCCTGAAAGTCAGTCAAAGGGCTATGGTGGGGCGTGCCCTAAGTGTGACTGGCAGGTTTTCTGATGTCACAAACTGTCCTTTATCTAGAAGGCAACTGCACGGTAGGGGTGGAGCTAAGGCCTGAGGCTACTTAGGTTCTGGTTCTCCTACTCCCTTTGAACCTCAGCTGAGACCCGCAGATGGTTTCAGCAGGGACACCTACCTGCCAGATTAGGGTGGTGGGCAGGCCTTTTTCAATCTTTCTCTGGGTATTTTTTTTCTTTTGTGAGACATAAAGAACTTTCGACTCCATGTCTGATGAAAGTAAACTCCTTACATAGGTGGGACCAACTAGCTGACAACCCTCTGACCATGCTGAAAACAAACGATCAACACGGGGTTGGGGGTTGGGAGACACCAACTTTTCCCACCCTCCAAACCTTCCCAAGTCCTGGATTCCTCCCCAAACCTCCACACTTCCACCCAACCACCAACCCCGGCAGCTAGGATTCCCAGGGCAGTGCCCCAAGTCTCCTGAACTGGAAAGCTGCTGGCATCCAGAAGCCAATGGGCAATAGGAACACCCCCAGCCCCAGGACCCGAAAAAGACATAGAACTACACTACCCAGAATTCCTAGGGCTAGAAAAAAAGGAAATGTCGTTCATGCAAGAAGAGGCTCAACTCCCTCAGCAGCTGCAGAGAGGGGGGAAAGAGAGAGAGAGAGGGATAACCAGGGGGGAGGGTGCGCTGAGTGCCAGAGCTAGGGTGGAGAGCCGGGAGGACTGGAGGAGGAGGCGGCGCCTGCCCGCCTGCTAGCCGCCGCCTGTGGACCTGCATCCCGCGGGGCGCACGGGCGAGCGCCGGTCCTGCGTGCGCCGATGCGCGTTGTCGCGCGGCTGCGGACGAACACAGGGGCCAGGCCGGCGCAGGGGCCGAGTTTCTGCAAAGTTTGACCTGGTTGCCTTTCCGATGCTGCAGCAGAGCGAGGCGGCGCGGGGCGCGCCAGGCGGCTGCGGCGCGGCGGCGGGGCAGAGCGGTGACAGCACGCTCATAATGATCATAAAATAAGGAGGCGCTCGGGGTGGGGGCGAGAGAGCCCCGAGCCTCAGCCCTCCGCCCCCGGCCATCCCCACAGCAGCCCGGAGACGGGAGGGGATTGGGGATCCGAGGCGCCCACGCCATCCCCAGACCCTAGTAGACAAGAGCCAGGGGACACTGCCCAGGGGAGGGGGCGCCCCGAGAACGTGCGGGCAGAGAGGTTAAGGGAGACCGGAGGGCAGTGACCCAGGCACCTGGAGCGGCCCTAGGGGCAGGTGAGTTCGCGACGCCCCCTGGGTGGGGACCTGACTGTCAAAGTTCCCCGGCGGAGGCGCGCGCACCGGACGCGCTGGGCTCTGCTGCAGCTCAAGATTGGTTAGGGGAAACCGAGGCACGGGGCGGGGCGGAGGGCAACACGCCCTCTTGGTGTCGAGCCACCTCTGCCGGCGAAGGGCAGCACACCATAAAGGACCGGCCTGGGGATGGAACTGCGGCTCCGGGGACCGAGACCCCGGAGCGAGAAGGGGCGTTCCACGCTGGTGGCGTGGTGCTGAAGCGCAGCACCCGCGCGGGGAGGTCCTAGTGACCCACTGCGGTGGCAGTCTGGCCGACCCCTTACCCCGCCCCCGGGCTGGACGGGTGTCAGCGGAGATGTCACGGGAGGCGATTATTCGCTGGTGCGCGCAGTCGTGCGGCCGCTACTGACGGGGCGGGCGGAGGGGGGCGCCACCTCCGGGGAGACCGCCCAGAGCTGCGCCGTCAGCTCCGCAGCCCGCGCCCGGCGCACACGCATCGCCGCGCCCCCGAGTCCCCCCGCAGTAAAGTTCGGCTCAACTTTGACGCCCTGTGCCTTCCACCTCTCTGCAGGTCCTCGGTGGCCGAGGCGAAGCAGGCGGCGGCGGACACCCGAGCGCAGCTCCGGAACCCTGCGCGGCAGTCGGCGGCTACAGCGACAGTGGCAGAGGAGCGCGCGAGTGGGCGCCGGAGGGGACCCGGCGAGCACCTAGCCTGTAGCGCACCTCCAGGAACCGCGGGTGGGTGCCCGCCTCACAGGACGCCGGACCTCTGCCGCTTGAACGGGAGCTCACGCTGCAATTGATTGGGCCCCGCCGGGCGGGCGCGTGTGTCCCAGGGAGCCGGTGCGGAAGGCAGAAGGGCAGGAAGTCGGCGTTCTGCAGCGAGGGTGGCGCGACCGCGCGGGGACCGAGCCTTCCTTATTTATGTGCCTGCCAGAGCCCGTCTGCTTCCTCCGAAGACTTCAGGGAGCGTGTCCGAGCTGCCATCCCCAAGTGTGAGGACGCAGCGCTGGATGTCCGAACAACATGCTTATCCATTAAACTCCAAACTTTTCTTTTTCTAAACCCAAAGAATATCGGTGGCTTTTGCCCACTGCTAGAAGAGGGAGCCCAGGGCTCTTGAGATGCAACAGAATCCGTATTTATAACAAGGCCCGGTAGTGCTATGCAAGCCCTCTCCACTCCTTAAGTTCTCTAGCCTATGGGTCTCGCTTTTGCGTTTTGAGATTAGATTGCGCGCTCTGCACTGGGTCCTGCAACCTCCATCCTTTCAATGCCCTGTTATTTTTGGGACTGCTGGCCTTCCCTGGTGATTAGAGCGGTCCTGTGTGCCATGGGCTGTATTCAGAGCATCGGAGGCAAAGCCAGAGTCTTCCGGGAAGGGATTACGGTGATTGATGTGAAGGCCTCCATCGACCCCATCCCCACCAGCATTGACGAGTCCTCCAGCGTGGTACTGCGCTACCGGACACCCCACTTCCGGGCCTCGGCCCAAGTGGTCATGCCGCCCATCCCCAAGAAGGAGACCTGGATCGTTGGCTGGATTCAGGCGTGCAGCCATATGGAGTTTTACAACCAGTATGGGGAGCAGGGCATGTGAGTACTCCTGGGGACAGGCTGGGTGAGGCTGGAGCAGGGCTGCTGGGACACGGGGGTCTTTAGGTAGAGAGGAACTGTCTGCAAGCCTTCTTGGGTCAGGAGCCTTTACTTGTTGATTAGGCACCTAGCTCAGCTAGACCTGCCCTGCCATTGTCCCTGGTACCCAGGGTTGTTCTGTCCTTCCTGGCAAGATGCTGAGAGAACAGGAACTTGTGCTCCTTTGGTAAAGCAAGTGTCAAGGCCATCTGGAGTCACCAGAGAAGTCACTACTCTATCCCCAGGCTCAGGCCTCCATGAGCACACGAGGCAGACAGGAGTGGTTGGAAGCCTCTGAAACAGCTTTCAAATTTCTTTGCACAAGACTTTGCCGTGGGGGCTGAACTTGTGTCTGGGGCGTGTGTGTGTGTGGGGGGGGGGGACTCAGATGCACAGAAAACCTGTCAAGGCCAGCTTTGCCATTGTCAGTGGTGGTGGCTAGTGGCAGTGTTTGAAAGGGACTTCAGAAACCCAGTTTGCTTTGCAGTGTGTAGCTTTGTCTCCCAATAAAGGTCAAGGGTCAACATCTAGTGTGGCTCCAATGGGGCCCTGACTAGGAGCAGCTAGAGGAACACACTGGTTTCATCTCTGTGGTTTAGTCTCCTAGAATGAGATCTCCATGGGACCCTGGAGCCTTTGAGTCTTGTTCTGCATGCTCTCTGGCCCCAAAGAAGGCTATCTCCCCATGTGGAAATCATGCTCATGGTGACAGTGGTGAAAGCAGCTGCTGAGACCCAGTGGTTGGTAGGGGTGTGGGGGAACACACACATACGAACCATCCCTGGCTTGATCCCTGTGGTGGCTCACGGACACTGTCTTGTGGTCTTTGGCATCCATTCTATGTGGCCTCATCTCTCAGCTTTGCAAGTGGGGAAGAGAGGGGTCTCCTGGAGAGTTGGAGCTTATGTTTAAAGAATGCCCAGAGACCTGGGAGTAGCTAGACACAAGTCAACAAACGTGCAGTGCCCATTTATCAACGCCTAAACTCTGCAGGAAACAGGAAGATAGGATAAAGCTTAAAACTAGGTTGTCACCCTGACGGCCTAAAACCATTGGGGCATGCGGGGTCATTGGGCTCTCAGTAGCCCCACCCCTGCCTTTGAGGCCTTCCTCTTTTAAGCCTGTGGATACACAGCTATCCCAAGATAAGTGGCAAGACTCAGGTATTCAGGGAGGTCCTTCACAAGCAGCCTTCAGCCTGATTCTCCTCATATCTCTTCCTGGCTTTGCAAAGCATCCAGACAGTTGAGAAACTCAGGCTTTCCTCAGGGTGAACCTGGTGACTTCCTTGACGTCTTTGAGCTGCCCCTGGGGTATCAAGAGACTGGTGGGACTTCACTCCACTCTTACCTGCCCGGGTTCCTT
This sequence comes from Rhynchomys soricoides, assembly GCA_019843965.1. Classification (NCBI taxonomy): domain Eukaryota; kingdom Metazoa; phylum Chordata; class Mammalia; order Rodentia; family Muridae; genus Rhynchomys; species Rhynchomys soricoides. The sequence continues at coordinate 5,315,307 of JADRCH010000078.1, read as the reverse complement.
GTGCACTTGAGGCTATCTCCAGGGTGTGACCCAAGGCAAGTGTCTTAGCCACTCTGAGCTTCAGTTGACTCATCTGCAGACTGGAGCTAATCAAAGTTCCTTCTGCATAGTTTATTGAAGGAATTGCTCAGGCAACCTTTGCCCCCACAGCCAGCACTAGGCCAAGTTCGTGTGAGTCCTGAAAGCAGGTGACTGTCAACCCTGATGTGATTTTAGTTTCAAGTCTATCAGCAAGAAATAAGTGATGGCATTTATGAAACTGACTCTCTTTCCTGAAACCACCGAATTAGAAAAGACAGCCAGTTACTCCTTGAGATATGTTGTCTACCCAGCCCGGGGGGGGGGTTCACTCTTGACTTTTAAAACTGTAAAAATAGCATCACATAGAGACAGTTAAGTGGCCAGGGTCATTTTCTTTGCTCTCTGTCAGTACCTGATTCTGCTCGCTCTTTTAGGGTACCCTGGCTCTGAAGTCCCAGGTCGGGCAGGGCCAGCTGCATTGCGGGAACAGGGGCAGGTGACCAATCCTTTGGAGGAAATGCAGTCTGAAGCTTGGACTTGCTGAGTAGTACTGTTCCTGTGATTCACTGTAGGTGTCTGTACCCCTCCCTTCCCACGGAGACACTGGGCTTTTTCGGGAAGCCTGGACTCCGCCCTTCATCGCTCCCTTCTGGCCACAAACAGAAATGTTTAGATGGGTTTGTTAAAAGAATCTTCCAGGCTGGGCATGATAGCACAGACCTTTAATCCCAGCACGCTGCAGGCAGAGGCAGGCAGGTCTCTCTGACTTGAAGGCTAGCCTGGTCTACATAGTAAGTAGGCCAGCCAGGGTTTCATTATGAGACCCTGGCTCCCAATACAAAATGAAAACTGAACCTTCCAGTATGAATTTCTTCTTTTTTTTTTTTTTGGTTTTTTCGAAACAGGGTTTCTCTGTGTAGCCCTGGCTATCCTGGAACTCACTCTGTAGACCAGGCTGGCCTCGAACTCAGAAATCCGCCTGCCTCTGCCTCCCGAGTGCTGGGATTAAAGGTGTGCGCCACCACTGCCCGGCCAGTATGAACTTCTTAAGTCCAAGTGAGTGGGTACTTGTCCCTCCCCCTGCCTGTGCCCTGGCAGAAAGTTCTCATTGGTGGCTGGGGGTGGGGCGTTACAGAGCATGCCTGGCTATCTGCCCCAACTTGTAACAACCACAAATGTCCCTTAGGAGGGATGTGAAATTACTGTTAGACTCAACCCAGATTGTTTGGGTCTCTGAAATAAACTCTAGGCCTCAGGCATCAGTGACCTGAGGAGGGGACAGCCAGGTGGCTAGGCTGGATTAGGACTTGTATTCTTTACAAATGGGCTTATGCTAAAAATATTAATTCTGACTACTTAGCTGAAATCCATAATACCCCCCCGAATTATCCTTGCTTGAAATTAATCCCTAAGCGAGGAGGACTTTGTTGGGTGGCATTCTGAACTTAAAATTATTTGTAATGGAACACTCAATTCCAAAAGCCACTGTCTCAGTCACAGACAGCCCAACTGTGCAGGGATGTGCTGGAAGATGGCGTCTCTCTTGTGCCCGCATGAGAGCATTCTATATGGTGTTGGGTCCAACCCACAGTACTTTCAATGCCAACCCCCCCTCCAAACTGTTGGAGACACCTGCCTCCTCAGCTGTCCCCCGCAATTCCTCAACTGCCACCTGTCAGCTGGGATAGAACCTTCTAAGTGACAAGTTACAGTTTCTTGCCTGTGTGGGAGACACCGTGCAAGTTGTCTCTAGTTTGCCCTTCTTTGGATCGCTCCGGGAACCTGGCCCAAGGCCAAGGCCAAAGTCAGGAGCAGTGTAGCTCTGGATGGTGTGGAAGGGATGGGAGGCGAGCAGTTCAGACCTCAAAGTTCCCATCTGTGAAAAGGGGATGCTCCCACCTCCCTGTTGACTTGGCTCCGTGGGATGAGTAAGGTTAGAGTGCTTAGCACAGAGCCAGCACCCTGGAATGCTCCCCGCTCCATCTCCCTAGATGTCACGATTACAAATCCTGGGTATTGAGTTATTGTATGACCAAATATTGTTACACCCTGTGTTCTCTCTGGGTACCTTTCTATAGCAGGACAGCCTTGGCCCCTGAGGCCTTGTGGGTTTTCCTGACCCGCACATGTGCTGTCATGGCTTGAATAGACTTGTGTGAAAACATCAGAACTCTAGTTGTCTTTCTTCCTGCTGTCTCTGGGGTGCATCCCAGGACCTCAGAGGCCCTAATTTGAGGATAGGAATGCAGACTATAAATCCCAAAGCCACTTGCCCAAGGATGTTTGCTCAACACCTGGGATCTGGGGGATGGCCCCAGGAGGAATGTCCCTGCTGGCCTTTTCCCCCCGGAGCCAGGGCCTGAGGCCTCACAGAACAATTGAAGACTATACTTCCTGTCTTGGGGCGGAAGGCAGCTCCCCCCATCTGCTGGGCAATGGCGGAGGCCAGGGTGGGGTGAGGGGGAGAGGGAAGTCCTTGCTTCCTAGCTTCAGGGTGGGAGGGAAGTGGTGGGGGTGGCCCAGCCTGGGAGAACTCCCCTTGGACTAGCTGTGACCAAGTGATGGTTCCAGCTTGAAGCTACCTTCGGAGAGTGGGGAGCAAGTGGCCTGGGGATGTACAGACAGGGTATGGGGAAGCATTTAGGAACCACTAGGAGCCTCTGCTGCAGATCAGGCAGGGTGTGAATGAAAAAGCTGCAGGGCCTGTTGTTTCCGGAGTAGAGTCAAGGCAGCCACTATCCAACATCCATTATTCAGTGAGCCTGATTATCTGCCTGTCTCTGTACCCTTCTGTCCAGGGCTTGTGATTTTAGGGTCTGACTTCCAGACTGCTGTACCCTTCTCTGGGCCTGGCTTCTAGAGACACCACAGGTAACCAATGAGCAAATAAAGTACATAATATATAAAGAAGCCAGTGCAGGGTGCTACTCGGTGAGGTCTTCTAGGACTGTGCTAGGAGGAAGGAGTCTTAGAGAACCCAGGGAATTGGGAAAGAGAATTCAGATCTGCACGCTGCACTGTTACAACCAGGTTTCCATGGGAACAAGAGTGTCCCGCTGGAAGATGAATCTAGGGTCCTGCTCGGTGGCAGAGGTCTTGCCTTGCATCTGAGAGGCCTTGGGTTCCTTCCCTAGTACCACAAAAGCTAATAAGGTGTGCAAGGATCTGAGAGAGAGGTTTATGGTGAAGAAAACGCTAAGCATGGGAACACATCCTGTGTGTACACACAGAAACGTCTGGAAGGATGTTTACTGGAGTGTGCCATGTCATGAGTGGCCTCCATGGGAAGGAGGGCAGAGGAGATAACTTGGTTTTTACTTTATTAATTTTGTTTTTCAAGACAGGGTTTCTCCGTGTAGCTCTGGCTGTCCTGGAACTCACTCTGTAGACCAGGCTGGCCTCGAACTCAGAGATCCCTGTGCTTTTGCCTCCTGAATGCTGGGATTAAAGGCGTGCGCCACAACCACCTATTTTATTAATTTTTAAATGTCTTGTTGCTTTTAAAAAGAGAACATCTTTTATTACTAGAAACTAATAAAAACTTTAAAGGAAGAATAGATTATTCCATAACTTTTGAGAGGGCAGTGGGCTGGGCAGTTCCAACCAACAGTAGTGTAGGGCCTTGAAGCTAAAATTAAGCCGTCACTGGTCTGAGTCCCTCCTCCTCAGGTCAGGCCAGGGCTGGGACTGGAGTCCAGAGGAGGCGTGGGCTGGAGGAAGGCTCCAGAAGTTGGCCTGTGGGAAGAGACAGCATGCATTCCTTGTTTGAGCGGTGGGTAGGTGCTGGGTGCCATGAAGGCAGGAGCTGGTGAAGGGCCCAGTCCTGGGGCATCTTAGGGAACTTCTGGGCATCACTTCCTATAACACCGTACAACTCCCAGAGCGTGCGCTGTAACATTCCAGAGAAACTTTACCAGGCTGCTCGGCTGTTCAGTTGGTGAGCAGGTGAGCTAACCCTATGTTCCCAACCTGTCTAGGAGAGTGTAAGACCACGGTTGACAGGACAGTGCTGGGCAGATCCAGCCCAGAGCCTCAGTCTCTGCCTCAAATGTGTCCTTAAAATGTCATTTATCATGAGGGGAGTGATGGGCGGGTAGTGACATCATGTAGGTTCAAAGCTAAATTTCATTTTAAATTAACTAAAATACAATCTATTGTTATCGTGCGTGTGTATGCGAGGTGCATCTGTGCATGATGCATGCCATCACACGTGTGTGGAGGTCAGGGTACAATTTTAGAGAGTGGCTGCTTTGGTTCTTCCACCTTTTGGTGGCTTCTGAATACTGAACTCAGGTCATCAGGCCTGAATGGCCAATGCCTTAACCACTGAGCCATCTCACAGTCCCCAAATTTCACATTAAAGCAAGATATTTAATGTATGTAGAAAGCCTATCTAGAGCTAGGTCTGTGTCCCTGGTGTGGCCAGCCTGCCCTTGAAGAAGTGTGTCTTGGAGATGACTTATTTGCTTAAAAAATAATTTTCTTTTCAGACTATGTCTTACTATATATAGCCTGCAACTTGCTATAGAGATGCCCCTGCCTCTGGCTTTTCTGAGTTGGGAGATTAAAGGTGTGAGCTACCATGTTTGGCTCCAGTTGCTTTTTTTTTTTTTCTGGAGAAAGGGTTTCTCTGTACAGCCCTGGCTGTCCTGGAACTCACTCTGTAGACCAGGCTGGCCTCGAACCCAGAAATCCGCCTGCCTCTGCCTCCCGAGTGCTGGGATCAAAGGTGTGCGCCACCACTGCCGGGCACTTCAGTTGCGTTTTTTAAGTGAATAATTTTAAAAGAAAACATTAAATGAATAGAATATAGAGGAGACACTCAGACAAGAGCAAAGTGAAGAAAATCTATGCTACTTGGGGCACTTGGCCCTGTGATGGGATTGATCTTTGTCCCCTGGCTGTAGAACCCAGTACTGAGGAGTGGAGATCAGTGTGCTCGAGACCCTGAGAATGAACAGGAGAGAAATGGGCTCAAGGGCCTGTGTGGGCTGCATGTGCAGAGGATAAAGCCAGGCTCCCGCTGACAGCTGCTAATCTGCATATGTGAGAAGTCTAGAACCCTTGATGGGGCTTCCCCACCCCCTACCCCCTCTCTCCACCCCCCCACCCCCCCATAAATAGGGAAGGTTTATTGCTGTTTGTTTACTTCAGGGCCATGTAGGTGGCAAGTTGTGTGTGTTTCCAAGATCTTATTTTTGTATGTTTGTTTTTCGAGACAGGGTTTCTCTGTATAGCCCTGGCTGTCCTGGAACTCACTCTGTAGACCAGGCTGGCCTAGAACTCAGAAATCTGCCTGCCTCTGCCTCCCAAGTGCTGGGCTTAAAGGCGTGTGCCACCACTGCCCCGGCTGACCCCAAGATCTTGAAGGGGTCTGTACTGGGCTAGCTTCTGGCTGCTGACTTCTGAAGTCCTTGAAGTAGGGACTCCCTTGACCACCTCCAGCCCCCACTGCAGGTCTTTCTGAACTCCTTTATCCCCAGTCTCACATGCTGATCAGAGCCCCTCTCTGTGTGTGCACATGTGTTTTTTGTAAGCACACAGATGCATATGCGTGTATGTCTGTGTGCACATGCGTGTGCACATGCGTTTGTACATGTATGTGTGTGCTTATACGTGTCTGCATGTGTACAGCCATGACATGTGTAGACATATGTGAATTTGCATGCACACACGTGTACATTTGTAGATGTGTCTGGGTGTACATGAGCTTGTGAGGGATAGCTTTGTGCTTTGGTCACAATGAGTCCTAAAAGTGCCCATTCCACAGGCAGCTCCGTAGGGGGAACTCTGGAGAGTTCATGACACAGCTTGCTGCTGAGGGCCGGGGAGCCAGGCCACAAGCTTTATGGAGCCCAAGTATAGGTCAAGCACCTTGATGAGTCGTGGATCTGTGGGAAGGTTCAAGGCAGGTGTGGCTCTGTCCTCTTGGCCTTTGTGATTCGTCTGGGGAAAGACTGCCCACAAACAGTCATTTAATTGTCCTGGAGTATGTGCCAGGAGACAGTTACAAGGTCCTAATGGTACTGAACACCGGCCAAGGGCACCTGGCTTGTGTAAAGAGCCAGAGCGGTTTGGCTGGAGTTGTGGCCAGAGCATAGCAGCTGCTCCTTCCCCCATCGGGGCAGGAGCAGGAAGACACTAAGAGGGCCCTGGGGTGGGAGGGGCAGGGCCTAGGCAGGGAACTGAGAATTAGACAGGCAGCAGCCTTGTGCACGAGTGAATGCTTGGTCTTCTGGCCTTGACCTGCCATGACAGGCTTAACAGGATCAGAATAGTGAGACCAAATTTGTGTTTTTAAAAAGTCTGAGGGACTTCTGAGAGAACGGGTTAGAATCTGGGAGATGAGGCAGGGCAGCAGATTCTCTACCAGGGAGCTGGAGTTGGGGTGGTACTGAGTGCCCAGGGCACACCTCTGGTCCTACCTTTCCTGGTTCTGAGGCAGATCCTCTGCAGACATGGTAAGTTGGTGACCATGTCGTTCGTTCATTGCAGGATTAGGGGTGTTGAGAGGATCTAGAGAGACCATCTCAGACGTGATGCCAGGGGTGCTGAAAGCATGCTGTGGTCCAGGTTCAAGTCTGGACTTACCTGATACTCTGACATCTCACACCCAAAAGGACAAGGACAGAAACATGGCAGGTGGCATGGGAAGCAAGTGACTTGTGTACATCTGCATAGCCATGGCTGAGAAGGTCCCCATAGCTGTCACCACATCCAAGTTCTCAGTGTTGGAATACCCCTGTGTTTTCATTCTTCATGAGGTCTCAAGGTCTGGGTGGCTTTGGGCTTTATTTTGTTTGTTAGAGAGTTTCATTAAGTCAAGGTAGCTATAAGCTTTCCTACCTTGAACTCCTGGTTTTCTTGCCTTCCTGAGACCCGGACTTCAGGCCTTCGTGTCTCATCCCACGCAGGTCAAGAAGGTTGAGTGTCAAGGCTGAGGTCTGAGTTCGACCTTCCAGATCAAAGTGCAGCCTACAGAGGTGGTGACGATCTTGTCACTAGTGGGAGTGTGTACTGCATGACAGGCCTTTAATACCAGCACTCGGGAAGCAGAGCTCTGAGTTCGAGAGGCCAGCCCGTCTATAGACAAAACACAAGAGTTCAAGTCCAGCTTCAGCTCTATAGAGAGTTTGAAACCATCTCGGTATATATGAGACCCTGTCTTTCTTGTTTTATTGCGTGGCCTGCCTTTTGACCTCTAGATCCTCAAGAGTGCTAGCTTAGAGCCGGGCAGTGGTGGCGCACGCCTTTAATCCCAGCACTTGGGAGGCAGAGACAGGCGGATTTCTGAGTTCGAGGCCAGCTAGGTCTACAGAGTGAGTTCCAGGACAGCCAGGGCTACACAGAGAAACCCTGTCTCAAAAACCCAAAACCCCAAAAAAAAAAAAAAAAAAAGAGTGCTAGCTTAATGCATATGGTTGTTTGAGACAGGATTTTTTGGTATAGTCCTGGCTGTCCTGCTACTTGCTCTGTAGACCAGGCTGGCTAACGAGATCTGCCTGCCTCTGTCTCCCAAGTGCTGGCTTTAAAGATGTGGGCCACCAGACTCCGCATCCTGAGGCCTTTTTAAAAAAGCTCTTCCCCAATTTTGTTACTATAACTGTGACAGGTGGTACGTCCGGAATGGGTGTGCACACTATTGGCACGGATGCTGATGGGAGAGTCACAGAGAGAGTACTTGTGACTGTCAGATGACTAACGGCTGGGCCTCAGTTTACATCCCACGTTGCTTTGCATTTCTCACACTATGTCCCCGACCAGTTCCTGGCCTTTCGCATCTCCCCCAGCTAGAAACCCATTGATGGTCCATGGCAAGACAATGCAGTTGGCTCTGCTTTGCTTCTGAGTAACGTCTCTCCTGAGACTCTGCTGGCCACCAGCTCATGGAGACTGTCACTTGTCTGGGACTGGCAGGGCTTAATCATTTAGGGGTAGGGTCACAGAGCAAGGTAACACTCCTGCTAAGTACCCCCACCGGGGCCTGCAGTGATTTGGAAGTGCTCTGCCTTTTACATTTATATATTTTCGGAGGTGCAGGGCACACGTGCTACTATGAGCTTGTGGAGGTCAGAGGTCAATTTTTAGAAATAGCGTCTCTCCTTTTTCCATGTGGATCTCAGGGATGCAACTCGGCTTTTGGTTCCATGGTAAGTGGCTCTAACCAATGAACCATCTGGCCAGCTCTTGTTCTCCAATGCCTTTCCACTGGGCATGGTAGCTCATGATAGAGGCTGAGGCAGGAGGCTCTCCCTCAAGTTTAAGGCCAGCCTAGGCTACTAGAGTAATTGGGATAGAGTGAGATATTTTTAAAAAAAGATTTATTTTATGTATGTGAACACACTGTAGCTGTCTTCAGACACACCAGAAGAGGGCATCGGACCCCATTACAGATGGTTGTGAGCCACCATGTGGTTGCTGGGATTTGAACTCAGGACCTCTGGAAGAGCAGTCAGTGCTTTTAACCAGAATGAGATCTTCTAACATCCTCCCTACCACAATATGGTATGCTGAAAGGAATCACACACACACCCCCCGCCCGGCTAGGGATGTGTGGTTCAGTGGTTAGAGCACTGTGTAGTTTTTGTCTAGGGCTCTGGGTTCCCCTTCTCAGCACGGCAAAGCAAACAGAGCACCAAAAAGGTTTCCAAGGAGAGGGATGGCACTGAACTTCTAAACCTAAAGCAAGGGCCAGAACCCAGTGGAGGGAGACAGAAGCGGCTTCAGGGCAGGGCTGAGGGTCCTCTCCGGTGTGAATCCTGCTGAGGAATCAGGAACCCCATTCTAGGGTGCTGACCCACTGCTGTGGAGCTGGGCCCAAGGGATTGCTTGCAGTGGAGAGACAGGCTCATTGTGGCTAGACTTGCTCAGGTCCTGAGCTATCACACATGGCTTTGTAAACTTAGTGATGAGAGGAACTGAAAATTTAGCAGAGCCTGGAGCCGGGGCTCAGTGGGGCTCAGCTTGTAAAGTGCTCGCACACAGGCATGGGTTCCAGAGTTTAGATCCCTAGGGTGCAAGGAAAAGCTGGCTGGGTCTGAGGGCCTGCTTGTAATCCAGTTTGTGGGAGACAGAGACAGGCAATTCCCAAAGCCAGCCAGACTAACATGGAGAGAACCTGGGCTTCTCACAGGAGTGTATGTACATGCACCTGCACATGTGCTGCCTCACACAGACATGTACACACACCACACAAGCACCAACATTTCACAGAGATTCTGTTCCTGCCCATTCTCCTGTGTCTCCAGTGCTGCTAACACTCCAGCCGTCAGACTGAGCGCTGCATGATTGCAGTGCACAGTCCAGCGGCAAAGCACCTCCCCATTCTTCTCTGGAACTCCGCCCCATTAATCAGCATCCTCTTTTCCTGCCCAGGGCAGCCCTGGCTCCACTTTCTGTCTCAGAACTCAGGTGCTCTGGGCACCAATGTAAGTGCTGTCCTGCAGTAATTACCTTTTTGTGGTGGCTTCTTTCAGTTAGCACAGCGCCCCTGGGCTCCTCTGTGCTGTGCTGTCGTGTGTGTTAGAATTTCCTTTCAAGGCTCCTCCATTGTGTGGAGGATCTGTGTTTTCCATATCCATTCAGCCACTGGACTCAGAGGCTCTCTCCCTTAGTTATTTGTGCCACAGACAGAAAAGCACTTTTTTTTTTTTTTTTTTGGTTTTTCAAGACAGGGTTTCTCTGTGTAGCCCTAGCTGTCCTGGAACTCACTCTGTAGACCCAGCTGGCCTCGAACTCAGAAATCCGCCTGTCTCTGCCTCCCAAGTGCTAGGATTAAAGGCGTGCGCCACCACTGCCCGACCACGTTTGTTATTGTAACAGAACCTTCATGGAGCCCAGGCTAGCCTTGAACTTGCCATGTAGCTGAGGATACCTTTGAACTCCTTATCTTCCTGCTTCCATCTCCCAGGGGCTGGGATTACAGGCAGACACCTGGCTAGAAATGCTTTTTTAAAAGGGGTGTGGGCTCCCGGTGAGGGGGTGTGGGCTCTCGGGTGAGCTGTAGGATGAGCAAGTGTTCAGGGAAAGGGTTGGAGCAGCAGCTGTGTGAGTCTTAGTGCTGTGTTATTAGGCCTGATGGGAAATTGGGTGAGTCAGTTGGGCTCATGGGCAATAGACCCCACTCCTTGGCCACATCTGAGCAGGTACTGCCTCATTCCCTGCTGGGCTTCCTTCCACCTGGGGTTCTTCTGGGTGATAGTCCCCGGCTCTGTCATCTGAGGGACACTGAAACCCAGAGAGTGTTTTGCAATAGCCACAAGTGCTTGGAAACTCCAGGGTGTCTCTGTGTCCCCGTAGTAACCTGGTTTAGGCGGGTGGATCCTTTCCTGAGTTTCTGTACCAACCCCGGCAGTCTCTGAGGTAGGCCTTTGCTATATATGTACCCTGGATTGGCAAGTTCTTGTGCAGCTCCTGCAATCCCCCTGGGACAAGGATGATAGTTCTGAGGGCCCCAGGGTAGGGGAGGATCTTGCCTGGGTTCTCATGCCACTGAGGGAGTTGGGACTAAAGCCTGTGGGAATCCCATGTCCAAGCTAGACACCCATCATGGGCCCAGCAGGTAGACTGTGTCCCTTCTACCTGACACACTCACTCACATCCCAGGAGGGACAGATGTGGCAGGAGGAAGTTCTACTGAGCTGCACTCTCACCCCGAGGTTGTATTCCAAGGCTGTGTGTCCAGTAGAGCCCCTAGCCTCTAAGAGGCTACAGCCTCCACCCTGACTGAAATCATAGAACTGTGTGGCTTCATAAGGTTATTCCCCTGGTGTCTGTGAAGGCCCAACTTTGCCAGTGTTTCTCATTACTGTAGACTCAGTGACAAGTCCCTGTCAAGAGACAAATAGGACTTCTCCAAGTCTCAACTGACATCTAGTAGTTTAATGACTGTGGCTCTCATGGAAGGTGCTGGCCTTCAGTGGTGGTCTGGCCTGGTCTGAGTCTTTTAAAAAATATTATTTATACATATTTTTAAAATTATGTATGTGTTTTATGTATACGGGTGTTTTGCCTATGTGTACATCGCAAGAGGGAATCACATTCCATGTGACTACAACTACAGATGGTTGCTACCATGTGGTTGCTAGGACTTGAACTCGGGACCTCTAGAAGATCAGCAGTGCTCTTAACTGCTGAGCCATTTCTCCAGCCCTCCAAAATATTTTTAACGTGTGCGTGTGTGTGTGCGTGTGTGCGTGCGTGTGCGTGTGTGCGTGTGTGTGTGTGCGTGCGTGTGTGTGTGTGTGTGTGTGTGCGCACGCGCGCGCACGTGCGCACATGAGTGATGAGTGCAGGTCCCACATAGGCCAGAAGAGAGCACCAGATCTCCTGGAGTTGGAGTTAAAAGTGTTTGTGAGCTGCTGGTGTGGGAACTGAAGTTGGGTCTTCCGTGAGAGCCATAGGTAAACTACCGAGCCGTCTCTCCGGCCCAACGCTTGGGTTATTGAAGTGGGCTGTGACTGGACTCATCTTACCTGGTATTGGACGTCCCATTTATTGTCTTCTCTGACCCACGTCAGCCCCATGAGCAAAGGGAGTTGAGTACCTCCTGTCCCCAGGGTCCAGGACAGTACCTGACCCATCACAAGAGTGCAGAAAAGCCTTACTGAGTGACTGAGCATCTCACCTGGCCTTCTTTGCCCCCTAGGTCTAGCTGGGAGCTCCCTGATCTCCAGGAAGGAAAGATTGAGGCCATCAGTGACTCTGACGGGGTGAACTACCCCTGGTACGGCAATACCACGGAGACCTGCACAATTGTGGGGCCCACCAAGAGAGACTCCAAGTTCATCATCAGCATGAACGATAACTTTTACCCCAGCGTCACATGGGCCGTGCCCGTCAGCGAGAGCAACGTGGCCAAACTGACCAACATCTACCGGGACCAGAGCTTCACCACGTGGCTGGTGGCCACCAACACCTCCACCAATGATATGATCATCCTGCAGACCCTGCACTGGCGCATGCAGCTCAGCATCGAGGTGAATCCCAACCGGCCCCTGGGCCAGCGCGCTAGGCTGCGGGAGCCCATTGCCCAGGACCAGCCTAAAATCCTAAGCAAGAATGAGCCCATACCGCCCAGCGCCCTGGTCAAGCCCAACGCCAATGATGCTCAGGTCCTCATGTGGAGGCCCAAGTACGGGCAACCGCTGGTGGTGATCCCGCCCAAGCACCGGTAACAGCCAGGCTGCTGCGAGGTGAGACTCAACCGTAACAATATTACTGCTCAGAAGGAAACCCAGATGCCCTGTCCGGTCATTCAGAAAAATACAACCATTCTACCTTCTCCGGGGCGGATCTCACTGTGCTAATACCTGCTGGCCTCCTGGCTCTTCCTCGTGCTTCCCTGCAGGGAGGGGAGCCCAGTAGGACAACAGGCGCCCACCCCAACCCCAGGGCTCCTCTCCTTCCTCACAACCTCAGTGTTCATTGCAGCCGATTCTTTCCCCTCCTCTTTATGGATTCAGGGGCAGGGGAGGAGGCTGATCGGCAGGGGACCCAGCCTGCCCTCCCTGCCTCCCCTCTGCCTGTCCTCTGCCGTGCGGCCTTACGTAGACTTGCTTTGCCAAACTTTTGCCTTAAGCTGAATTTAAAGGAGAGAATGAAATGAAAAGGTCACTGGATCTCTGTCCTACAGGACTTGCCCTCTTCTGTCAGAGCTGGAAAGAGGGGCAAGCCCAGAGGGAGGCCCACCTGAACCCTGCCTCTCTTCTGGGTGAGGGGTAAGAGAGGGGTCTCAGGTCTAAACTCAGCTGTTTATTCTTTTGTTTGGGCAGAGTCAAAACCACAGACTCTGCCTAGAGCACCTACTCCCCCCCAGTAGAACCCCTCCCCAGTACCCGCCAGGGGGGCAGCTGAGCAGGGCATAGATCCTTGACCACTCCTCTCTCCTCAGTAGCCTTAACTTGCCTGGTGGAGGTTTTCTGGGAGAAGAAATGGGGAGTTCCCAAAGTGCTGGGTTGGGGCTAGGTAATTTTTTCACCTTTGCTATCTCTAGAACCCACCCCTAGGACTGTGGCTTTTTCTTTTCCATTTACCTTGGTCCCAAATGCCTGGCAGGGTTGGGATGGGGGCATTGCCACTGAGTCTGGACAGTCCCAGCTGTCTTAAGGTAAAGAAGGCCCTTCCTTCTTAGTCAACACTGTCACACTTGAATCTAGGGTTCCAGCACCCAGGGATGCCCATACGCTAGCACACTGTAAAGAAGCCATGACAGGGTTTCTGGCTCATTCTCAGGGGAAGTGGCTCCCAGACTCTCTGGGGTGGGCTGCAGGTAGGCTCTAAGCACCAGCTGGAGGTGCTTGGGTCCTCCCCTCCGCATCATAGGTGCTCCTGGGGTTGGGGTAGAGGTCTGGGGAGCAGTCTGTTGACTCACTTGGGAGGTATCAGGCCATTGTAAAACTGGCTTGACACATGGTAGGCCTTCTTGGGGTCTACCTTCTGAAGCCCTAGAGCTTGGCCTTGAGTGCTGCCAAGGTTTCTAGAAATGTCTGTTTTGAGCTGCTTGAGGGACACTTCTTAAGCTGCTAACAGCTGCACCACTGGATTTGAACCAATAATAAGCACAGAAAACCATTATCACAAGAAAAAGAATGTTTTTGCTACTGCTGAGCCATTTGTGGGGGAGCCTTGGAGACAGCGTGGGAGGGTACAGCTAGATCCCAGCCCTGTTTCTACACTTGAGATGCTTGTCCTTCTGGGGTCCTTAATGTCTGGTCATTCTCAGCCACTAGAGCTGAGAGCTGCAGTCACCTGGAGCACACTGAGCAGAGCATGCCCATGGCACAGTTGCTGGAGAGCCACTTGTCAGGGTTGGACCTTCCTGGAGTCTTCCCTTTCTCTATGTGTTTAGCTGGGAGAGCTATGAGGTTCCAGCCCTACCCTAGATCAGGGCTGGCTGTTGACTGGAAAGACCTTCTTCTATGTGTTCAGGACTTTCTTGCCCTGAAGAAAAGAGACAGGCCCTGCTGAGGGGTGGGAGGCAAGCCCTTGTCCTGGGCTGGGTGGTCTCTAAGGGTTTTGTGGGGCTAAAGATTAGGAATCACAGTAGGGGTGGCCTGAACTGCTCCAGACATGGGGACCCCTAAACCCACATTTCTTGAACTCCTTCCCCACTGCATGCCTGGCTTTGCCCACCTGGCTTCCTTGGCTCCTTTTTCCTCTCTCCCCTCCTGCCTGACATAAGACAGGGCCAGGGAGAACCCCAGAGAGGCTGTGTAGGTCTGGGAGAGAACACCCAGCTTCTCTTGGGCTGGTCCTCTCAGCCCATTGCCTCCTGTTTGTGACAGACCCCAGACTTTTCTCTACTGCTGTCCCTCACACCCATGCCCACCCAGGCGTGGACACTCACTGTTTCTAGCAATAAGCACCAACTGTCCTTGGTGGTCATGGACAGTACTGTGAACACAAACCCATGCGTGCACTTACCAGCAGGCACGAGACTCCTGAAGACAATGTCAAATGAACCTTTCTTTTTTTTAAAAAAAAAAAAAAAGATTAAAAACAAAGATATAAAGAGAAATAAAATTAATTTTAAAGCACCTTTGGCTCTGGTGATGGTTATGTGGGGTCACAGCTTCACTGTGGCTGGGCAGGCTAAGTGTGTTTCAGAAGACACTGTGTGGCTGTGGTCCCTGTGCCAAGTGTCTGGAGACAGGAACTCTGGCCTGTCAGTCTGTACACCTGCTCTTTCTCATGGTCCTGTCTCCTTTGGGACTGGCACTGGGATCGTAGAAATATTCTTGACTGGTGTCCCAGAAGGAAGGACAGTAGACTTAAGGACAGCTTTTGCATGTGTGCATGCTTGTGTGTGTGTGTGCGTGTGCGTGTGCGTGTGCGTGTGTGTGTGTGTGTGTGTGTATGTGTGTGTACGTGCCCATGCACTCCGCATGTCTACATGTAGAGACCAGAGGCCAATGTCTTCTAAGGCTTTCTGTTTTAATTTTTGAGGGAGAGTTTCTTGATGAGCCTGGAACTCACTAATAGGTTAGACTGGCTGCCCAGCAAACCCAAGCGACCCAGTGCTGGTCATGGGCTTACACCACAGTGCCTGGCTTTACCTGGGTTTGGGGAATCCGTTCTAGTCCTTCTCCTTGTGCAACAGGCACTCAGCTGATTAGCCCCAGCACACACACACACACACACACACACACACACACACACACAGAGTATCACTATATATCCCTGGTTGGACTGGAAGTGGCTGCTAGTAAACCTGACTGGTCTCAAATTCATAGAGATCCACCTGTCTCTGCCTCCTGAGATTTTAATCTTGGGATTAAAGATGTGTACCGCCATGCCCAGCCCTCCAATTTAGGTTTTTTGTTTGTTTGTTTGTTTGTTTTGTTTTTAGAATAAGTAGAAATATGTATCAAGGGTGACAGTTGTTTAGACCTGGTCCTTAATCAAGTCACCCATTGGCCTGTAAATCTCCCTATGCAGAGACACAGGACAAGTCCAGCACATGGCTATGCTGCTGTCCCTTGCCAGCTGATGAAGAGGCTAAGTGGGTCTGGCATACCAGGAAGAAACCACCTCCTCATTTCCATTCATATGGAAAGTTGGGTGGCCCAAGGTTGCTAGAGTGACTCTGCATCCTGCTGGTGGACCCCTGGTCATTTGTGTGGACCTGGATGAAACCCAGGCCTTCTTGGAAAGAGGCTCTTGGGCACTGCCTGCTGGTCAATGAGGATGAATACGTTAGGCTCTGATTCTAGATGGTCCATGGGGCTTCCCCATCTTATGGACAAGAAAGCAGCTCATGAATGGAGGACTGAGAACTGGCAGACCTCATGTCTTACAAGAGGTAGAGCCAAAATCGATTCCTGGCCTAAATCAGACAGACTCTGATATTGCATGCTCAGTCAGAGCAGAAGGCTATGGGTATACATTTGGTGCCAAAGAATCATCGGTTTTATTAAGGAAGCCCTTAGCCTGCAGCATGGCCTCCGTCCAAGATCTTCAGGTAGAAAAGGCCTTTCACCCCACCTCACTTCTCAGAAGTCTGTGTACTTAGTTATGTACAGCCCATAAAAAAAGCAGACTTTGAAGAAAGGCTAGCTTCACGTGAGGGCTGTAGGCTTCCCCAGAGTGGATGTGGCTTCACTGTAGGGCTGTGAGGGGCAGGAAGTCCCCAGTTCACCCATCCAGACCTTAGAAATGGCTTCTCTGGTACTTTACATTACAACCTCAACAGTACTCTGTCTCTGTGGCTTGAGGCTGAGACACAATGAAGGAAGTTGCATCTTGGGATTCTCTGGTACGGTACGCTCTACCCCGATGGTTCTTGGGAGGTACCTGTGTCAGGTGTCAGTTTGGCTTTTGATTGTGGATTGAGCATGCGTGCGAGGGTGCAAGGGACCATGGTGGGTTTTTATTGTTTCATGGTGTGTATGTACTTGTCTCTGTGTGTGTGTGTGTGTGTGTGTGTGTGTGTGTGTGTTCCCAAAAGAGTAGTCCAGTCAGATCACACAAACCAGAACCCAGGAGCTCAGGAAGCCATATTTGGGACAGCATACAGCTGCACCACAGTGGGATATGGCAGCCTGGGTTTGGGGAGTGGAGTATGCAGGGGTCAAGTGGCTTCCAAGTGACATCTGATGGCTCAGTGAAAGCTCTCTGCCTGCTCTAGCTGATGGCAAGTTAAATTCAGAAGTCCAGGCTAGGCTTAGAGAGAGAGAGATACCAAGTCCACAAAAGCAGGGGCAGGGTCCCCTTCAGGGCCCCCCAGACCTAGAGCCAACTGTCGGGAATGTACAAGCCACTGCTGAGAATGGTTCCAGGAAGCAGGTGCACAGTGACCCTCTGCTTGCCTGCTGCTGTGACAGCTGTCCCTCCGCGGAGCCTCTGCCCTGGCCTATCCCCGAAGAGCTAGAAACTCACTGTAGGATCAGCCATGAGACCACAAAGGAAGCACAGCCAGGTCCTGGTGGAGACTCTGGTTGGGGGCTACAGGGGCTTTGGTTTGCAGACATTTCTAGATGCTGGAGTGCTTTTTGTGGCTTTGTGTCTCCTGGGCATCCTTCGTGTCCTCTGGGTTCTCCACAAACACCGGCTCCCATCTGGTTGAGGTCCGGGTACTGGAAGTGGCAACAGGCCACAGCACATACACTGGCCCTAAACTGCCCATTGAAGGACTTCGAAGAGACTTGGTGCTTGCCACGCAGGAACAAGGACCCACGTAAGAAAACAAAACCCCAAAATCCGGGTGAATGTCTCCTAAGGAACCACACCTGAGGTTGACCACTGCTCTGTACACACACACACACACACACACACACACACACCAGAACCTACTGAAGGACAGTTCCACATCCCACAGCTGTGCATGGTCCCAGGGCCCTTTCCTGCCTGTGGATCACCATAGCTTTTCTTCTCTTTCTCAGAGGAAGAAACTGGCCATGGGGAGTGACCTAAGGCCTGCTGAAGGTCACTAGACTAAGAAGCTTCAGAAGGCCGTGCCTTTTGCTTTGCTTGTCTCCTTACTGTCCCTTCGCTCAGCCTGTCATGGAAGGCATGAAGCCACGCTCAGCAGCCCTTCTGGTACTGGAAATTTCCTTGAGACGGAGTCTCACACTGTACCCCAGATTGGCCTGGGACTCATTATGCATCACAGATTGGCCTTGAATTTGCAGTGATCCCCCAGCCTCAGTCCTGAGTGCTGAGATGTTAGCTGTGTACCCTGTCCTCACAAGGATTGAGCGTGCGCATGAATGAACACGGTTTCTGGGCTGTGTCCAGAGAAATTTCTGATCACTCTGAGTCCTGCCAAAAGCCAGCCCATTTGCTGCCTGGGCACAGCCTTTTCCACTCCTCTAGACATGACGGCTGGGAATGCAGAGACAGGATTATCTCCACCCCGGGTCTTGGCTTTGGTTGGTATTTTATCAGGTGACATTTTAAACCAGATTGGTGAAGGGTAGCTCTCTGGAGTGAGCATCTAGATGCCCAGGACTATTCCTGGCTGCTACTTGTCTTGCTGAGTGAGGTCTAGTGAGCTGACCCACCTTACTAGTCTGGTCTCCTCAAGTGGAGACACACTTACCTTGTCTGCCTTCCCCACTAGGCTGGGCCAGAACAGGCAGGTTTCATGATAAACAGGGCCCTTGCACAGAGCATCTGTCCTGGAAGCCAAAGATTTTATCTAGAGACCAGAGATGCAGTGTTTATCAGGGATGAGGCTATTTCTGTGTACAGACAGGCAGGAAGCAAAGAGGAGGGGAAGCATCTTGCTGGGTACCATGGTGACATGGACTTACTGTACTTTTGAGGTCTTTTATGATCCTTTGGGGCAGGTTGATGTGTTTATAAATATATATATATATTCATTCTATGGGATTTCGGGGAGGTAGGTGTGGGGGAAGGGTGTGCCTCAGCAGGCCCAAGCCCAGGCATCCCTTCCCCCTGAGGGACCAGCCACACGCAAAGGTATAGTATAGAATAGAGTTTATTTAGGGCGTGGGGAGGGGAGTTAAGAGGGGAGTAGAGGCAGAGAAAGGGAGAGAGAGGGAGAGAGAAGGAGAGAGAAGTAAAAGAGTAAAGAGTAGAGAAGTGGAGAGGCCAGCCATGGCCACGTGGAGGGGGGTAAGGGGGAGAGGTAAGAGAAGAGAGAGGCAAGAGAGAAGAGATAAGAGAGGAGGGGCAAGCAGTCCTTTTATAGTGGGCCAGGCCCACCTGGCTGTTGCCAGGCAACTGTGGGGCAGAGCATACCTGGCTGTTGCCAGGCAACTGTGGGGCGGAGCATACCTGGCTGTTGCCAGGCAACTGTGGGGCGGAGCATACCTGGCTGTTGCCAGGTAACTGTGGGATGGAGTTTAGACAGAATGCTAACACAGGTGTTTACAGCTCTAAGCTTGGGTGTCCCTAATTCTTTTAATCCAGATATAGCTCCTCATCAAGATGTGGTAGAGAAATAGAGACCCCGCAGTGCGTAACAGGGGGCTCCCTGTCCTAATCTGGTTGTCACAGTTGAGAAAGGGTTCCATTGGGGACTCAGTGTCTCTGAGCAATGAGGAACTCTGCGGTGGGGTACAGCTTATCAGCCTGGCAACATGGTGCCTGAGCCTAGCAGCTTGCCAGACCAAGAGGTTAACTAGGACTTTGAATGTTGGTAAGTATGAGGCTGAGGGATTTCCTGTAAACGATCTGCCACTTCCTGCGAAGGTGAGGCAGGCAGTCACCGGGCTTCTGTCGTTACTCTTTGTAGTCCTGCCTGTCCTCTGAGTCCTTGCCTTGTGGCTGTAAAGCAGGGTGGTGTGCCAACCCCCCATAAGAGCTGGGCACCCTCCAGGAGCTGTGACTGTGAGTCCGGGATACTAGATGGTCACATGACTAGGGAACCCAGAAATGTGTAATCCTGTCTGTGAACATCCCTCCCTGCCAGACAACTGTGCCACAATTACTGTATTCACATACCTATTTTTTATATATTTAAATTTTCTATTTTGTGTGTGTGTGTGTGTGTGTGTATGTGTGTTTTGCATGTATGTCTGTGCACTACATGTGTTCCTAGTGCCCATGGAGATCAGAAGAATTAGTTACGTGTGGTTGTAGGCCACCACATAGTGCTGGGAATCAAAGCCTGATCATCTGCTAGAACAAGAGCTCTTAACCACTGCGTCATCTCTCCTGCCCCTTCTCTCGCTTGGTGGTGGTGGTGAGGTTTCATTCCCTTCTCAGGCTGTTGCAGATAAAGTTGCTATAAAGACTTACTGATAAGTATTGGGACGGACACTGTTGAGTTATCCTGGGGAGTGCGATGGCTGGGCCATGGATAGTTGTATATTTAAGCTTTAAAGAAAGGTACAAATGTTCTTCAAAGTGGTTGGACATTCTACATTCCAGCCAGCAGCACAGGCGGGGACCACAGATTTGATATGCAGTTAGTTTTGTAGAGAAATGTGTGGCACACATTGTGTGTGTGTGTGTGTGTGGCCGGGCAATAGTGGCAGACACCTTTAATCCCAGCACTCAGGAGTTAAAGGCAGGTGGATCTCTCTGAGTTTAAGGATAGCCTAGTCTACAGAGTGGTTTCTGGGATAGCCAGGGAAACATAGAAATCCTGTCATGGAAAACCAAAAAACTAAAACCAAAACCAAAGCCAACCAACTAAACAGACAAAACCAAACCAAAAACACAACCAAAGACCCCAACAACCACAAAATAACAACAGACCTCTGGTGTGTGTGTGTGTGTGTGTGTGTGTGTGTGTTCCTAGGGAACAGTTCACCTTGATTTTGAGACAGTGTCTGTCTGTCACTGGGACCCCAGGAACCAGAACCCAGGACTGCTGCAGCTTTGTTGCCTGGCCTTGGAGACTCGGGGATCCTCCTGTTCTGTGTCCTAATGGGAGCACCACACCTGGCTCTTTGCATGGGTGATGGAGACAAACTCAGGTCATCACGCCTGAGTGGCAAGCCCCTTCCTTTTACCCCAGGAGCTGTCTCTCCCCAGCTCCCTTCTCTAATGTAGAAAATCTTAGCAGGCACATAGAAACATGAACATAGGCTGTATGTCCTGATGGGGTGCTGTCTTAGTTGCTGTGATAAAATACCCTGCAAAGCCACTTAAGAAAAGGTTGATTGGTTTACAGTTCGAACCCACAGTCTATCACGGCAGGAAGGCATGGAGGTAGAGTGAGTAGCTGCTTCCAGGGTGTCCATCTGCAGTCAGGAAGCAGAGAGCCATGAATGTTGGTGTTCTGCTTGATCCCCTTTTTATGCAGCCCAGGATTGGAGCCTAGAGAAAGGTACCACTTGCTTTTAGGGTGGG
This sequence comes from Rhynchomys soricoides, assembly GCA_019843965.1. Taxonomy (NCBI): domain Eukaryota; kingdom Metazoa; phylum Chordata; class Mammalia; order Rodentia; family Muridae; genus Rhynchomys; species Rhynchomys soricoides. Next base: position 5,294,520 of record JADRCH010000078.1, on the reverse strand, counting down.
TTTCCCAGCTTCCATTAACCTAATCAAGACAATCAGTCACAGACTGCCCTGAGGAGGTTCTCTGAGGTGATTCTAGACCCTGTCACATTGGTGTTCACTATTAACCATCACAGGAACCTCACAGAGCTTCCGTACATGTGTCCACGGCATGTTTAACTCTGGTGAAACACATACACGTCCTTCAACATGGATCATTTATTTCTGGATTCAAAATCCTTTCTTGGGGCTGGAGAGATGGCTCAGCGGTTAAGAGCACTGGCTGCTCTTCCAGAGGTCCTGAGTTCAGTTCCCAGCAACCACATGGTGGCTCACAGCCATCTGTAATGGGATCCGATGTACTCCTCTGCTGTGTCTGAGGACAGCGACAGTGTACTCACATACGTAAAAGAAATAAATAAATCTTTTAAAAAAAATCTTCCGGCTCTTTGAAATATGTGCTCTGTTATACAAAGTTACTATGTGTGCAGCAGTCCACCATCGCTATCTGACCAGAATCTGGTGCCACCGGCTCTCCACCCACTTGCCACTCCCCCCGAGATAGCCTCCTTAATTGTGGACATTCATGTAGAAGTGTGTGCCTGTATCTTATCTAACGATTATTTTTAAGACAGGGTCTCATAGGCCTGGTTGGCCTGGACCACGCTTATGTAGACCAGGCTGACCTTGAATTTACAGAGCTCTGCCTCGACTGCACCTGGTATAAGTTAAGACACCCCTTTTTGAGAACGTTTATATTGGCACACTAATGGTTTCCAGCCTTTTAGGTCCATTTGTGTCTTAGATCTGGAGCTGTGGAGCTATGGGCAGTATATGGTTGGCTCTTGCTTTTGTAGACAATATATATTTTCTATTTTCTTTCTTTCTTTCTTTCTTCTCCTCCTCCTCCTCCTCTTCCTCTTCTTCTTCCTCCTCCTCCTCCTCCTCCTTCTTCTTTTTGAGGCAGGGTTTCTTTGTGAAGACCAGGCTGGCCTAGAACCTGCCTCTGCCTGCCAAGTGCTGAGATCAAAGGCCTGCGACGCCATTGCCCAGCTGCATTTTTCCCCCTTGAGTTAGGATCTCATATAGCCCAGGCTAGCCTCAAGCTTGCTATGTAGCCAGTGAAATTTCTCTTCCCACCTCCCAGGTGTTGGGAGTACAGGCACACACTACCAGACTTCTGCCCTCCTCTTTTTCAGGAGTCCATTTTCACACTCCAGGCCACAGGAAGTTGTCTTTCTGTACTGGGATCATTTTGGAGTTGCTTCTACTGCTACCGTTTAGAAGAACAGTCTTCAAATGGACAACAGAGCTGTGCCAAAGCAAGGTCCCTGTGAGGGGACTGCCTCTGGGTTGCCGTCTAGCGTGCTCTGCAGTTCAGTGACTCAGTTCTCCTTACCATGACTTGACAGTAGCCACGCGTCGGGTCCAGGCATCATTCTGCACAGTGACAGCAATAGACTTCTCTCCCATCTCAGGCTGACCGCAAGGTCTTCACGGTTCCAAATCTTTCCCTCTGTTGTTGATTCCTTCCAAGATATTCTCATCTCAGAGACTGTAGTTTTCATCTCTAGAAGTTTCACTAGATTGGGTTTTTTTTTTGTACATGCATGTGTGTGTGCATGCGTACTTGCATGCGTGTGTAGGTCAGAAGACAACCAGTGGAGTCGATTCTCTTCTTGTACCATGTAGGTTCTGGGGATTGAACTCAGGTTGTGAGGATTGGCAGAAAGCAACCTTCTCTGCTAAGCCATGTTGCCAGCCCGAACAGCATGCTCATCTTTCCTCTGGCCTCTTTGTTGCATTCATTTTCCTGGAGAGAAGTGAATAATACCTCTTCACCCCAGATAAGGGAAGCAGACTTAAAGAAACGATGCTGTTCGTGTCTAGCCTGGTGACCCCATGAGATTATTTGTAGGAATGTAGGCAGTTTCCAAGATTTGACACTGTAAAGTCACACCCCAGCATGGGTAGGACCTTGTGACAACGACATCACTAGAGTCCCATGCTCAGCCAACCTCTGCCCTCTGCACTGCTGTTGCACAGATCTGGCTGCCACCCTCTCTGTATCACATTACACCTCTGTTGCACTGGGGGAGTTCTGCTGAGGGCCATTATGGTCATGTTGGGCCTGCAGGAAAATCTTGACCGTACCTTTTCTGCAAATGCAGTTTCAGCTACTAACAGTGGTCTTTCTGTTTTTCTCCTTAGAGAATGTGTTTCTCTGCTGCTTTGTACACTGGATAATTTCTGGTCAGATGCTAGACGCTCTGAAATTTACCATGTTATATAATAGGTCCTTTTTGTGTTCCCATAGTGTTCTCAAATTGAGTTCTGGACTCTTTGTTTGCTTCATGTTAAAATTTCTTTCTTTTTTGGGGTGTGTGTGTGTGTGTGTGTGTCTTACACTGTTCAGGCTGGCCTTGAATTCTCTATGAGACTGAGGATGAGTTTAGCTGCTTCTATCTCTAGCGTGCTGGGCTCACAGGCATGCACTCATGCCTGGTTTATGTAGTGCTGGGGACTGAACCCAGATCTCTCTACTCTAGGCAAACACTCCACCAGGCCACACCCCCAAGCTCAGTTCTGGGCCCTCATGCAGAAATAGTTTGATTCACTTGTATCTTACTTTTAAGCTCCTTAGTGATTGAGCAGCATTCTGTGTTAAGACTGGCAACCCCAAGTGTTAGCTCAGTGCTGGGGGAGTTAGTCGTTCTGATAGTCTGGTTGGCTGCAGCATAGTTCTTGCTCTGGATCTCTGCAGATTGCTAAGTCATCTCTTCTCCCTCCCCTTGCATGTGTTGGTCAGCCCTTGTCAGAACAGTTGTGGGGGGTTTCTTCAGATATCCAGTGTTCTGTGTGACTCTGCGTCCAGGACTCTGCTGATGAACCAATCAGCCTGCTGGTCTCCGTCTAACCCCTGCCATGCACTGTAGTCTGGAACTTTCTCAAGAGCTGTAACCTCAGCAACCTGCAGGTTGCTTTTCCCTCTTGGGTCTCAGGGTCACCCTCCTTTTCTCTGATGGTTGAGGTCAACTACTTTGAGTAGACTTCAGTTTTCTCACACAAGAGGGCAGACCAACTTCCCACCCATTCACCTAGTTGGAAAGGGGAGAATACAGCTCAGTTCACCCAAGAAAAGCCTATGGGCCAGGACCTTCCTGTATTTTTCAGAGGAAAGCAAAATTAGAAGTAACCAAGTTAGCAGCATGATGGTAATGCACACCTTTAATCCCAGCACTCCAGAGGCAGAGACAGGCAGAGCTCTGAGTGTGAGGCCTGTGGTCCTGCATCCTCAGCTCCCTCATGGGTGTCTAGATGTCACTGCACAATTGTCTGGAAGGATGAAGTGGGAGTCTGGAATGGACAGAATCCTGGGTCTGTCTGAGAACGAATGTCTTGGTGGTAGGCAGACAGACAGAAGGCCTTCTCTCAGAACCTCAGTGTTACAGCTTAGGGAAAAAGATCCGTAGATCTTCAATGAATCAGCTCTCTGGGATGATCTTAGCTTGTGGATATTTCTTTATTTGGGGTGAGTTTGTATGCATACACTTTATTTAGGGTGAACCAAGGGTTATATAGTTTGGGGGAAGGGGGTGAGAATGTCCAGGGTGGGCAAAGGCCATTGGCTGAAGGCATCTCAGGTGCAGGACTACCTGACATTCCTCAGGTGGGGTCCAGGATTCCCCCTACCTATCCTCGGAAAAGAAGCCCCATTGACAAAGGGAGTTCTGTCAGTTTACACTGAGCTCAGGGCTGTCAGGTAACATCAGTTTTTGACTTAGCAGGAGGGCAACATCCAGCCTGATCTTCAGAGCGAGTTTCAAGACAGCTAGGGCTACACAAGAGAAACCCTGTCTCAAACAAAGTCATTCCAGAACCTGAAAGGTTGAGGGTCTGGAGGTCAAAGGTCAGACACACAGTAAGAGACTTTGTCTCTCAAAAATTGAATTTTTCTTAAAGAACCAAATAACCAGAGCTTTGAGGGGAAAAGAAAAAGACAAAAAGCATGGTAAGTGTGGGACTGGCCTACGAATCCAATGGTACTCTATGGGAGTCATCAACCTCTCGGTACAGCACAACAGGGACTTCCCACTTTCCCGTGGGCACCTGCCATGTCTGAGCATTCTGGGCTTGTGAGGGACCTGGGTGGAGCTTTGTGTAGCGCAGATCTGGAGGCTCACCTGGAGCATGTTGCCCTGTGAGATCTTGGTGGACAGAGGAGCGTTCTGCTTGTGGTGACCGAGGGTCTCATACTCTGTCAAGAGGACAGCCACCCAGCCTGACACCACTTGGCTTGAATGCCTCAGAGCAGTTAATTCTGTTTTCAGAGTGGCCCAATGAGAGGAGAGGACCCTTGAAGACCCTCAGTGGGTGGTCAATGTGGTGGGAAGGACCTAAACCCCTGTGGGGGAAGAACCAGGGCTTCCTGCACCTCAGGGATTTAGTTTGAGAAGTAGAGGCCCTGGCTCCCAGCAGCCAGCCCTGGGGTCTGTGGGGGCACAGATGCTAGCTGCACTGCGGATCCTCCTTTGAGGATCAAAGAAGCTCAAGAAGCCCCTCACACCAGGGGTGGCAGTGGCTAAAGGCTTCCAGCCAGCCTTGTCTGCTCCTCTTCTCTGTAGCCCTGGCGAGCTGCAGCTGCAGTGAGACAGGAAGGTAGAGGGGCTCTGGATAGGATGCAAGGATCCTGTCCTAGGGGGCTAGCCTTGAATCCTCCTAGAGTAGAAAGAGTTGAGGGCCGAAAATGGGGGAAGGCATCTTTTAGCCCAAGGCTTGTCCCTTCTTTGGGGACAGTCAACCTCATTTCGGAGGAGACCTGGTCAGCTCTGGGATGAGGAAAAGGCTGTCAGCTGTGTGTCCATGGCAGGGGTAGGAGTGGTTTGTTCCATCCTGGGCTTCTCTAGGGAAGAAACTGTTGACAAGTGGCAGGTGAAGTGGCTCTAGCTTAGAAAGCCTAGCATTACATGGGTGCTCCACCCAGAGCTCACGCCTTCCTAAAGGTGGAAACCCCAAAGAGCAGAGTGGCGTTGGCTGTCTTGGGGTTACTGGACTACCTTAAGACCATTCCACCCAAACCAGGCACCTACCAGGAGTTTTGAGTTGGTCCCAGCTTTTTGCTCTGTTCAGCACTGCTAGGGACTAAGGACAGGTAAGGACAATATGCTTCTGCTCTCAGGGGGCTGACCACTAGGGATAGGGCCTCAAGGAGACAGTAAGTGAATAAGTCAAATAGCCAAGGACACAAAGAAGAACGAAGTGTGCCTCTTATCGGCTAGGACACAAGATAGAATCGGGAAGGTGGCCCAAGGGGCTTCTGGGAGAGGCTTTATTCTCCTACCCTGAGACCTCTGGGAGGTATGGACACCGGGAGTTTTGAGGACCAAGTGGGCCTGAGGCTGGAGGGGAGCAGACACTATAGAGTAGTCTTGGAACCATCTGGGAGTGAGGAAGGAGGGACAAGGGAAGGAGAAAGCCAGACCACAGGGCCTGGAAAGAGGGGCGTGGTTATCCACGGTCCCTTCAAACCATATGGAGAGCACCTGCATCTGAGCTCTGGGACTCTTAAGACCAGCTGTGCCACAGCTGTACCCCTGTGTGGTGCAGGGCAGGGGCAGGACTGAGATGTAGCTAGGCTCCTGACTTCCAGTTCCTCACCCCTTGCCCAGATTCTCTGAGGTCGCCAAACCTAGACCCCCAAACAATGCTGAGCATTTCCAGCCAGGGCTCTGGTATGGACAGCTTCTATTTATAAGTGGAAAGGGGATAAAGCAGCAACTGCAGCCTTAACTGGTCTGCGGAATGACCTCTTTTAGTCCAGACACAGCAAAGGAAGGGTGGGCCTGACAGCTGAGGCTGTGGGGCCGCTGCCATCAGGGGCTTATACGCAGCAAGTTATGTCCACTTGAGCTGAACAGGCCTGGCTCTGGGACAATGTGGGTTTGACAAGTTTGCCAGGTGGCCTTGTCTATGATTCCATTTTAGACATGCTTCTTTCACTGGGTGCATTATCTTTGAGGGCCTGGCATGTTCTACTCCTTGGGCTGTGGAGTCCTGTGCTACCAAAGCCTCTGCAGAGACCATCGGTCATCTTTCAGGTTCACAACCTGGCATTGCTCTGGACTGGGTCAAGGGCAGAGGGGAGAACTTTGGTTTGGGGTTTGATACACTGGAAAGACTTTTCGCAATGCTTTAATGTCATGGTGCAGCCAGTGTGACTCTGGTCCTACTGGCTTGTGTGTCCCCCATGTCACAGCTTGCTCAGGTGTGCCCTTTCTGTCTCAGCCTTGGCCTCAGACAGGGAGTTCAAGCCTCCAGCCTTATTCAGGGGAAGAACATGAACATCAGGGATGGACACTCACCTGGCATGTTCAGTGGCTTCTTGTCATCTCAAGAGGAATCTCCCCTGCTGAGTTCCTAACCAGCCACCATCAGAGCCAAGACAAGACCTAGAATTAGGTCCAGGGTCCACTGGTACTCTCACCCATTCTCTGTGCCCCAGAGACTTGTCTGCATGCTTCGCTAATTAGGGGCTCTGCCTCTTATGAGGAGTGGGGGCCTTCAGATCATCAGTGTAGGGTCCTTTGGGAATTGATGAGCTGCCCACCACTTGAGGCCCCTCTGCCTGGAAGCGGGTCTGTCTCTCCATATGCTTGTAACTTTGCAGACCAGGGTCTCCTCAGGCCAAGGGGACTTGCAGCGATGATAGGGAAAGCTGCTAGGAGGTCCGTGTAAGTGTTCTGCCTTGACATGTCGTCCCGTCTACCCCCACCCATCCAAGGCTTGTATCTGCCCTTGTATTCCCTTACAGGACCCCTGCTATACATAGCAGGTAGTTCAGCCTAAACCCTTGACCTCAAATTCTCCATTTTAATCCTCCATTGAGACAGCATGACGTCTCTCCATAAGGCCCTATCAGCTGTGCTCTGCCAGATAACACCGAAGCACTCACTGAGCGAGGCACAGGAGGAATGTGCTGCTCATGTCTGGGCCCCCTCTAGCTCCTTTTTTGGGGTGAATGACATTGGTAGGTGGCCAGGTTGAGTCAGCAGCTCAATGCATGTCTCATGAAGTCCAAGATGCCGGGCTGGGAATGCATAATGCTACTGGCCTGGTCCAGGAGACCCCGTAGGGGTCACACCCCAGTGATGGGCCTCAGGTGCCACCTGGGGAGCTGTGGTTCATGGAGCTTGAGGAGGGAGAACTGTGGGTCTTCTTGTTTTTGTTTTGATTTTCCTGAGACAGGGTTTCTCTGTGTAGCCCTGGCTGTCCTGGAACTCTCTGTAGACCAGGCTGACCTTGAACTCAGAAATCCGCCTGCCTCTGCCTCCTGAGTACTGGGATTAAAGCGTGCGCCACCACTGCCCGGTCACTGTTTTCTAAGCTCCCTGTCATGGTCTCTTCTGCTTTCCCAGATGTAAAGTGAGGTTAGTGCTTCAGGTGGTCACATAGTGAGTGGTAAAGGCCAGTGTCTGTTTTTTCTGAGCCACACTCCCATAAACCCAGCAGCTTCTTCCCTGTGCGTGTGTTAGTGGCTGAGCCTGTCCTTGTGCCTGTCTGCTGCCTCCACAGAAGTTTCCAGGTCAGGTCTCCGGCACTGCAGGGAGGGTGTGGACCATGCAGACCAACTCAGTACTGAACTTCAGCAGCTCTGGCTAGAATTCAGCCTCTTGAGCAGTGGGATGATGCCCAGCAGGTAGCTGGGCCGGAGCAATGATGGTACTGGAGAGCACTGGCATAGAGCTAGAACTCTGTGGTGGTGACTGCCATTCCCATGTACAGGATCTAGTGACATTGAGTATGCTTCCACAGGTTCTCAGTTTAGGGGGCAAGCGTGGTCCCCTGCCCCTTGGTCAGCAGCTCCTCCTCCCCTCCAATAAGCACACAGGGACTTGGTAAGGGGCAGTAGGCCTGTGCTCAGAATTGTTCCAAGTTGAGGCTCTTATGGGGCAGAGCCACTATGGGCCCTCCAACCTGCCTTCAGCATGTCAGGATAGGTGTGGTCGGCCAGCCTGAAAAGCTCACCAACAATAACCGTGAAAGGAGTCCCCAAGAAATCCTCACTCCCTTGTCCATGGTTATTGTGTTTGTTTGGTGAGTTCCTGTCATTCCAGAATTGTCAATAAGAGATGTGAACTTAATATTAAACTTTCTCTGGGCACCAACTTTAAAAAAATATAATCATGATGATCGGGTGTGTCACCTCACCTCAGTGGCTCGCTGAAGCTGGAAGTACCTACAGACCCTCATCCTGCCTGAAGCAACCCACTGCCCCCTGATCTCGGTCCTGCCGATCTGTCAAGTGTTAACAATGCCTGAAGCAGGATCATGGCACCCTCGGGGATTACCTCTCAGCTGATTTTTCTCTCAGTTCTCTAACTCCTAGATTTGCAATTTTTTAAAAAACATGCTTTTTTAAAAAATTATTTATTCACTTTATGCATGTGAGTACACTGTAGCTGTCTTCAGACACACCAGAAGAGGGCATCCGATCCCATTATAGATGGTCGTGAGCCACCACGTGGCTGCTGGGAATTGAACTCAGGACCTCTGGAAGAGCAGTCAGTGCTCTTAACCGCTGAGCCATCTCTCCAGTCCTTGATTTCCACTTTTAATCTCAGCACAGATCTGTCTGTTTCCTCTTCATTGAAGAAAACAGGCTCCTCACTCTTTACCCACTCCTTGTCCATCAACTTTCCCCATCAAACCCAGCACCCGTGGTTACCCAGGGGTTCCGCAGTGCGTCCTTTCATTCTACGCTTGGAGTGGGAAAGGGAGGGTCACTGAATATGAAGCCATCCAGGGCTAGACAGTGCGGCCCTGCCACACACACAAGCCTGGAGATCCCTTGGCCTGAGGAGACCCTGGTCTGCAAAGTTACAAGCATATGGAGAGACAGACCCGCTTCCAGGCAGAGGGGCCTCAAGTGGTTGCTGGCTCTTCCATTCCCAAAGGACCAAAAGGACCCCACACTGAGGCTCTGAAGGCCCTCGCTCCTCATAAGAGGCAGAGCCCCTGATTAGTGAAGCATGCAGACAAGTTACTGGGGCACAGAGAATGGGTGAGAGTCCCAATGGACCCTGGACCTAATTCTAGGTCTTGTCTTGGCTCTGATGGTGGCTGGTTAGGAACTCAGCAGGAGAGATTCCTCTTGAGATGACAAGAAGCCACTGAACATGCCAGGTGAGTGTCCATCCCTGATGTTCATGTTCTTCCCTTGAATAAGGCTGGAGGCTTGAACTCCCTGTCTGAGGCCAAGGCTGAGACAGAAAGGGCACACCTGAGCAAGCTGTGACATGGGGGACACACAAGCCAGTAGGACCAGAGTCACACTGGCTGCACCATGACATTAAAGCATTGCAAAACAGCATCTTAGCAAGGTGGTGGTGGGCCCGAGTATAATCCCAGCACTCAGGAGCCAGACAGGCAGTCCTCTGAGTTCAAGGCCAATCTGGTCTACAAAGCAAGTACCAGGACAGCCACAGCTACACAGAGAAACCCTGCCTCAAAAACAAAAACAACCCCTGAACAACAAAACAAACAAACCAAAATCTTTCTAGTATGTCAAACCCCAAACCAGTTCTGCCCTTGACCCAGTCCAAAGTGAACCTGAAAGATGACAGGTGGTCTCTGCAGAGGCTTTGGTAGCACAGGACTCCACCACAGCCCAAGGAGCAGAACATGCCAGGCCCTCAAAGATAATGCACCCAGAGAAAGAAGCAAGCCACTAAAATGGACTCGCACAGTCCAAGCCTGCAGCAACCTGCTGGTGACGTCCTCACAAGTGATGAGTCTCAAACAGTGAGGGATGTGGTGTCTGCAGGTCTCTGCAAATGCTGAGTATGGAGACATCAGCAGACTGCCTCTCTACTCAGAAGAAACTGGCAGCAAATGCACAGCATGCAGCAGAGGTGGGGCAGCAGAGGTGACAGGCAGCAGAGGTGACAGGCAGCTCAGTTGCTACCTCCCTATTCTGTTTGCCTCACCTGTCTCAGAACTGGCTGTGAAGGAAGGCATACTTCCCAAGTGCACAGAGGCCCTCACAGGAGCCTGACATAGAAGCAAAAGAACATGTGGTATAGACATTAAGGTGGGGCCTCTGAAAGGTGTCTGCCACATGCTGCCTCTTTCCCATGTAGAGGGAAAATCCCAAAATGCCACTGGGCAGAGCCCACTGGCTTGGCTTCCCCAAGCCATAGGAACTTCTCTGGCTGTGACTGGAATAAATCCTGCCAAAGATGTTCTGTGCAGAACCAGCCCAAACACTTTAATAGCAGAGGGAAAACTTGATGTAAAACTTGAAAGCGGGGAACAGGCAGTTGGTTAAGCCTTGCTGAGCTTTGGTCTCCAGTGTTTCTTCCTGGCTGAGGATTTTCATGAGAAAGTTCTTTTGACAGTCTGTTGCCGTGGGCCCTGGGAGAGTGGAGGGATGCGCACGTGAGCTCGCAGGAACTTGAGGGAATGTTGACGCTGGCTCAGCTTCTCCAGCCACCAAAGCCCTGGGCAGACCTGCAAGAAGTGCAGGGGAGAGCGTGAGCTCCTGCCCAACCGCACTTGCTCTGTTGAAGAAGTCAGGGAGGGCCAACAGGGAAGCCTGGCGCTGGGCTTGGCCCTTCAGGCAGCAGACAGCCGGAGCCACTACCACAGAAACGAGGGCAGCGTCTCCAAACCCTGCCGCCCGGAAGGCCAATCATTTCTTACACAGCCTCCTGCCGGCCGGCAGCCCCAAACCCAACACCTGCTGCTCAACCTGGCGCTTCTGCACAGCTCTGAAAACAGAAAGAGCAGATCACACAAGTCCAGCAAGGATGAGACTTCCCACACCCTGGGCCCTTTGACTCTATGAGTCAATTGCGGACAGACCACGTGGCAGACATCTACTTACGAGTTAGACGATCCAAAGGTGAATGCTGAAAGACAGAAAGGAGGATGTCAAAGACGAGAGCCATGGGCCTCACAGCTAGGCAGGCTCTGTCCTGCGTGGTTCAGGAACCAAGCCTTCCCCAACCCTGCTTCTACGAGGTGACGGAGGGTAGAGTTGGCTCATCCTCCCGAGCCACTGGCTCTACTGGGAGAAGTGTTACCTCACTACTTTAGGTCCTCAACTCTGGCTGCAGGTAAAGGTCTGTGCACTGCTGCCCTATATCATTTTATGAGGAAAACAGAACTGTATTTCTTTTTATTGATATCAATCTGATTCCTTTCGAGACCAGAGAAGCAGATGCTCTTGGTCTGGCTCAGACGTCACACGGAGTTCCGAGCAACGGTTAGCCTCTCAGCCAGTTCTTTATTTGTTAAAAAAACCTCAGGACCTTGCCGAGCTCTGGTGTGCCTCTTCAGCCTGTGTGAGGACAACACAGAACGCAGGTACTTGCTCTCTGAAGATGCACCACACTGTACAAATACAAGACACGGGAGGTCCCTACACGCTGCCTTTTGACTCCAAGGCCGTGTAAGGCTGCCATTGTATCTGTACTTCTAAAATTCTAAAAGAAAGTGAACTCAGTAATTTCTTTGGATTTGTTAGAAATGGCACAATGTTGCCAGTCTACTTAAAGGATATTGTATTTTTTTTTGTCACTTCAGCTTTAAGACACTGGCTGAGTGGCCAGGAACACCTGTTCCTTTGGGGGAGGAAAGAACACAATTATTTACCTCCTGTGCCCGATCCAAACCCAGAGAATCCACTGCTCGGGGTCCCGAAGCCTGAGGTCTGCTGAGACAAGGACCCAAAAGTGGGTGCGTTCTGACTGGCGAGGGTACCGAAGGACGCAGTGTTGCCGCTGCTCCCGAACCTGGGTACAGTGAGAAAGGGACAGGGTTAGTGTGGCCCTTGTCCTCACGCTGTCCACACACCTGACTCACTGTCACCAGTCTTGGATGCACCACACAGATCTGCGGTGACAAGCTTGTACTGAGCCAAAAGACTATGAGGAAACGGGTTTCCAGCCCAGAGTAAGCCTTTCCCTTGGCGTTGGGAAGGCAGACAACAAATGTAGTGAGAGTCCCATCCCAGTGCGGACATGAGCTCTTAGCACTGACTCAGTAACTCCAGGTCACTGAGAACCAAATCCAGCATTTCCCACTCCTCCACCGCCCTCCCCGCTTCCACGCCCGGCAAGTTACAACCTCATCTCTTCGCCACCTGGCAGCCTCACCCCCCTGCCCAGTAACCCCTCAGGCTTGGCTCTGTCGCTGCTGCTGCTTTGGGACTCTACGTTGCCTAGGTTGGCCTCAAATACTCCTTCTGCTTCAGCCTCCTGCAGGCTGAGGTCACAAGCGAGTGCCACCAGTCTCTCATTTTATTATTTGCTGGGATGGGCATCAACACGTGGTTATACAGCGTGGAAACATGAAGCCAGGCTTCCTGAGTGCTCAGCAAGCCTCTCTCACTGAGCTACACGCCCAGCTCTCTACCCACTATTTAAGACTTTGTGCGTGTGTGTGATGTGTTGAGTGTGGATGCTGGCACACGCGTGATGCAGCGTGTAGTGAAGGCCAGAGGACAACTTTAGAGAATACAGTCTTCCCTTCTACCGTGGGGCTGAGGCATCAGCTTTCATGGTGAGTGCTTTTACTTATTATTAAGCCTATCACTGGCCTATCTGCTTTTCATGACTTGGAAAAGGGCCTTCTATATACAAAGGTAGTCATCTTGTTTCCATTTTGTGTGTGCGAGGGGACACTTTCCAAGTTATTTTACTTATTTTATTTTACTTATTGTTTATTTATTGTTATTTATTTTACTCGGAATTGTGTTTCATAAAATACACAAAACAGTGTAGAAATGCTCTAACTTTCTCTCTCCTGCAGCTTTGCCTGGAACAATTCTCATTCGAGGGTTCTCCCCCCAGATTCTGTTGACCAAACGGGGTTGAAGATATAACCAAAAACATTTTGAGAGGTTCAGTGGGGGCCTCCGAGAGGTCAGGGAGAGAGGAGATGGTATTTCTTGAAAGAAGAGACAGGACCCGGATAAATGCCTGCATTACAAAGGCAATGCAAACCCAGGCAAACCCGCCCCTCACACACCAGGTCCTCTCCTGCGCTGTCCCAGGTGGCCCAGCTGTCCCTGTGTTCCTACTCTGGGGTGACCTGAGATCTCTGTCAGGGTCAGAGTTAGGATGGCGCCAGTGACCAGGCACAGAATTGTCTTTCCAGAGAGTGAATGTCTGTGCTGGTATGTTTTACTAGCCCTAGAAGATGTGCCAGCCAGTCATGATTACGAAGATATTTTGGACACTCCTCTAAGCTCCTGTGTGTGGATCAGCCTCGAGAGTCATCCTCGGGAGCATGGCTTTTTATTCTCCTATCTCACCGAGGCCGGGGCTGAGACCCAGTGTGCTGGCGAGCCCCAGACGTGCCCCTCAGCACGGGACCCCAACCACACACTGCCCTGCTTGGCTTCTTACGTGGGTGCTGGGGATTGGACTTAGGCCTTCATGCTTCTGTGGTATTTATTGACTAAAACCATCTCCCCAGCTTTATCTTTAATTCTTTATTATCCATTGAGCTACACTCCCAACCTTGAGGAGACGTCTCCACTAGTGAAGCAAATAGCTGCTTTCAAGTAACTTAACAAAACCTCAAGACCCCCAGTGTACACAGATGGAGCCATCCAGAACCATGCAAAACAGAGGCTTAGAGTGGTTCTCAACTCTCTCTTCCGAAAGTTCTCTTTAACTGTTGTTCTTGGAGTTTCCCAAGGACAAATGACCAGGATGCCTCAGCCTGCACAAGAAATCTAAGGAGTCCTGTTTTTTTGCATGCTCTCCCTGAGTGCTCTAGCACCCCTCTGTGGAGCCAAGTTTGATAAGAACTAGCTCTCTTTTTAGGATAAAGCTGCTGCTGTCTCATATCTGACACATGTTACTCTTAACCTTCAGATCTCTGTTCTGAGCCTGAGCACCGAGGAAGATAGCCTGTCTGGGCCTACTTTAGACATCAGTATCTCCTTCAAATGAGGGACTCTGCAGACATCACCACACATATTTAGTTGAGATGATACAGTGTAGCCAAGGCTAGTTCTTTTCTTGGGGTTCTAGCAACCAGACTAAAATTCTAGGGCCATTAGAAGCAAGCCCTTTTCTTTTTGGTATGTTCATTTTTATTTAATTAATTTTTATTTTATATACATTGTTGTTTCGCCTGCATGTATATATCTGTATGAGGGTTTCCGATCTTGGAGTTACAGAAAATTGTTAGCTGCTCTGTGGGTGCTGGGATTTGAACCTGGGTCCTCTGAAGATTGGTCAGTGCTCTTAACTGCTGAACCATCTCTCCAGCCCCTGCCATGGGATTTTCTAATGAGGGTGTATCGGATACAGCTGTTGACAGCAAAGAGAACATCGCTCTTGAGTGGGGGTTATCCCGTTGGTGTCCTATGTTCTAGGACACATAGGCACTGTTTGCTAAAGGCTAACAGGCATCTCAAGAGAACAATCCTAAATCTTTCTTCGGGGCTTTCTAATACAAGGACCACCTGAGACACAGGCTTGGCTGCAGTCAAACCTGGTCCAGAGAACAAGGTACTGATGTCCTGCATGCTACACTGTTGTGGCCAACATCTACCTGTGATCTTAAGAATCTGCTTACAATGTGCCTTGTCCTAGAGTGAAAGGAATCTCCTAGCACCCTTTTTGCCTACTTAAGGCAAGGCCTCCAGGTCACTGTCTGGTTTAGAGAACGTAAGAACGCCAGGCCCTGCTGCTTTGGGCTGGCCGTCTGTGGTCCCCGGCCCCACCTGCAGCTTACCCGAATCCTCCCGCGCTGGCAGCGGCGGTACCCTCTCCGAACACTTTGCCTCCCGTCGAGCCCAGAGGGCTTGTAAAGGCTGGGGCTGAACCGAATGCTGGCACCCCTCCAAACCCAGGGGATCCCCCAAAAGTAGGAGGGCTGCCAAACACTGGAGCAGCACCGAAGCCACCTGAGCAAAACAGAGGCAAACAGAACAGGGAGAAAGAAAAGGAGACAGGAAAGAAGGCATCAAGCAGCCAGAAACCAAATCAAAAGAGGAAAAAGGGAGACAGGGCGTCAGTAATTCCAACATAAGAAGCCAAAAAGCACAATACCCAACCTCAATCCCTCAGCCAAACTGCTTTCCCCACTAGGGAGCAGGGGGTCTGTGGCACTAAGAGATCTGAGCACTCCAGTGCCTGCCTTCCTGAGGCAGGTTGAACTTATCTCAAGTCCCGTTGAGAACAAACCACCCTAAACTCTGCAGGTCCATCCCAGGTTGCTTTCTAGCCCCATCATATTTGTGACTCCTCAAAGAAACGCCATCCCCAAGGCTAGATTCTCCTAGTGTCTCAACACAGCAGAGGTAGGATGACAAGCTTTACTGTTTACTATCACACAACTAGGCTCCTAGTTTCAGGGAAACCCAGCTAATAAAATTGGAGGCTCAAAGCCCCTTCCCTGGCAGAACCCATGAACTGGGTCACAAAAGAAGCAGGGTGATGCACGCTGGTACCTAGCCACATGCCTTTTAATTATTTACAGGCGTGTGGCTGTGGGCCTATCACCAATGTCCCTAACTTGCGGCTTACAGGATTTTTTTCAAGTGCTTTTCCCGCAGCGTCACTATAAAGCACGCTGACCTTCCTTTTGGATGAAGGCTAAGCGTAAATTTACCCAGGTGTTAAGACGGCTGTGATGATAGCCTAAGTGATCAGGGCTCCAGGCCATTATAGGCAAGATGGAGACAACAGAACGGGGTCAGGCCCAGCACCAGGCACCTCCTCTGAATGGTGGGAGACAGTCTCTGAGTCAAGCCCCTGTTCCTGAGCTATCCCCAAACCCTCTGAGATGCTGCTCTAGTTCTGAGGTTCAGAAGTGAAAGGTAATGAGGGTACACTGAGCCACACGGAGAGGGCATGATCAGAGTAGGAGGCAGGGTCACTGCCACTGAGAGCAAATCTCCTGTTCAAGAGGCACCTCCGCTTTACTGTCCTCACGGCCCTGCTTCTGCCACCCCGATCAGAAGATCAAATGTAGGTCACGAGTACACTCAGGCAAGCATGGCCAGGCGATTGTGTGGCTGCTATTTGTGACTGAATTATGTGTTATCGCTCACAGGGCTGCACAACTGAGGACAGAGTTTTTGCTGTGGCTCGTGTTTGGGTTATTCTGTATTTTAAAACCTTGAGTGAAATTCCAGGCTGTGCTACAGAGACTGGTGGCTTACAAACATAAACAGAATGGAAAAAAAGTGCTAAAAAACCATTGACCTTTAATTATTTAAACTGACCACAGATCTAGTTGCACTTTCTTCCTAGACAGACAAGGTTTTATCTCGCACCTTGTAGTCAGTATTGTTTAGACTTCTTGTTAGAACGTGAGCGAAAAATGAGAAGTTTTAATGAAAATTAACCTGGAGAGGAGCCGGCAGGAGCCAGCAGACAGAGACAGGCAGGCACACACGCAAAAGCAAAACAAACTTGGCCTATAGCTACATGAAATAGAATGGTTGCTTTGGTCTTAGTTCTGGGTCAGGCAACTCCCTCCAAATGAGAGCAGGAGCTCAGCTGCAGGCCGAGTGTCTGAACTAGCAACCAAGAAGCAGGTCTGTGGCCATACACTAAGGTCTCTGAGCCTCCAGGTGTGGTGGCAGCTGCTGCATCATGGCAGCACTCAGTCTCTCCTTGCCAGCTTGGGCCCCTTCCCCCAGTGGGTCACCGGGCTCTCAGAATACCTTGTCATCTAAATCCAGCATGGGTAGGTGACAGAGCCGGGATTGGAACCTCTCGAGGCCCTGTCATGTGTCCTGTTTCCCTCTCTGTCACATGGCTTAAAACCTGATGATGAAATGCCTGTAGACCCTGGGCTGGCTGGCAGTGAAGCCACGGTGAGGTTCATCTCCTGTCCTTTCCGTGGCGGACTCCAACAGGATTAGTTCTGATGCAGTTTTTACTGAATGGAGGACGAGTAGACATAAGTTTTCACTTATGTCTAAATCACTGTTGAAATCACTTATGTGAAATCACTGTTCAGTGAGAAGGGCTGATGCTGATTCCTCTGAGAAGATGTCTGACTGATTACTCCCAGGCGCTCCTGAGCTCACGCCCTCCCACTGAGTGCACCCCAGCCTTCTGTCCAAGTCAATCCACCTTTAGGACAGTGGCTCCCTGAGCACGTGGGCAAGCTGAGAGCAGGGCGGGCATTCTCCTTTGACTGCTCAGGCACCTGGGTGTGAATGGTAGGTAGCTCTCCCTGTCAGTCCTCACTCTGGGTGCTCACCAAATAGAAAGACCAGAATTTGGGGGAAAAAAAAAAAGAGTCTGGGTGGAAGGAATATTTTCTCTAAGACAGAAAACACATTCGCCAGCTTCTCAATTCAAATCCATTGGGACAATTTGGAACACAGAACCATACCCCAGAACAACAGAAGAAGTAAAGGAAACATCAGGTGCCTAAAAAGATAGAAACGGCTCAATGGTTAACAACGTAATGCTTCTCAAATGTTCATGCTTGTTTTAGTATGTCACGAGCTGTGCAGGAGGCCACTGATCAGGAGCCACCCATTTTGGCTTTTGAGAAATGTTGCCAAGTGGTCACGCTGACTACCAGTACCACCAGCTCCAAACACGTTCTTATAATTAGAGCTAAAAGCTTTGTGGCCTTTTCATTTTTAAATTATTCTGTATGCATCCCCAAAACAAAGCTGCAATGCCTATTCTAGTCCCTTTCATTGAATTCTAGGGAAAAGATGCTACGAATTAGCAACCTAGGGCTAAGCTGCCAAGCCAAGGTCTTAGAAAGGGACACAGAACATACCTAGAAGACACTGCACCTCAGGATCACCTTCTAATCTGGGTCAGCCACTCCAAGGTCAGCATCACCTCCTCAGTCAGGGAACTACTCAAAACAGGCCATCCACCCGAGGGCACAAATCCTGGCCACTCCCCGAGGGGACAAACTGCTAAAGGCTTCCTCTCCCCAGCTCCCCCTCCCTCTCTGCAGCACCATCCTGCCCCCCCCTCAAAACTCTCACTCCACAGTCTCCTACCAACAGGACCAGCATTGCAGGCAGTGACAAACCTCAGACAGGTAGGTCACAGAAATGAACAATGTGCTTCATGGAGGAGAGATGGCTTGGAAGTTAAGAACAATGGCTGCTCTTTCAGGACCTAGGTTCGATTCCCACACCCATGTAGCAGCTCATAACCATCTGTAACTCCTGTTCCAAGGGATCCAACACCGTGTTCTGATCTCCACGAACACCAGGCATCCACATAGTGCACAGATACACATGAAGGCAAACATCCACATACATAAAACAAACAAACATTAAATAACACATTTCATATTAGTGCATACTGTTCTTTTTAAGACCTTTAATGAAAACTGTATAAAATTATTTAAAAGTTTATAGATGTGTATTTCTAGCAAAAGATTAAAAGGGGTGGCCCAGACCCATGACCCCAGTGTCCAGGAGGTTGAGGCCAGAGGATCATGAATTCAGGGCAGCTTTGCTTGCACAGGGAGGTAACTATTTCAGACAACAACACTCAAACAAAAGCCGTAACAGTGACTTGACGGAAAGGTGACATGAGGATGAGGGTCTGAGTGCTGTGGGACTCTAAGGCTCCCGGGTACACACTTGAGTTCTTTCCTGCCAGATTCCTTTACTCCTCCCCCCTCCCCCTTTTTCAGGGTGTCACACTGTAGACCAAGCTGGCCTCAAACTCAGAGAGATCCGGCTCCCTCTGCCCTCCAACTGCGAGGGTTACAAATGCACTGCCAAGTTGATTGATTTTTCTACAATTGTTAAATATTTTGATAGCCTTCCTTGAGAATATTAAATTCTCTTAAGTGCTATATTATATATCTCCTCTTCATAGAAGATTTTTTTTGTTTGTTTTATTTTTGCAGACAGGGCCTTATTATGTAGACCAGGATGTCCTTGAACTCAGAGATCTGCCTGCTTTGCCTCTGGAGAGCTAGGACTGGAGGAGTGTGCCTCCACGTCCACTTTTCTCTTTTTAAAGCATGTCTTATGTATTAGAAATGCAGTAGATTCTCAGTAAGTACAAAATACAGTGGAGAACAAAGTAACTTCTTCCTGTAATCCTAGTCTCTTGAGATAAGCACTCAAGGACGTAGGCTCCAAAGGGGCACCTTACATAAGCTCACGAGTCACTCGCACATGCACACAGATAAGCATGGGTCATCTTGTGGGTTACCTGTTTTATTTGGAGTGGAAAATCCAAACCCCTGGGATGCTACGCTCCCACCGCCAGAGCTGAATGTGCCAGCAGGCTTCTGGTCCCCGAAGGATGAGCTGCCAAACCCTCCAAATGTCTTAGCTCCGCTGTTTCCGAACAGATTAGAGGTATCTGAAGGAACAAGAACAGGTGTGAGGGAGTTTAAATAGGAGTCACTACTCTATCAGTGACTTCTCAGATGACAAAGGGAGTCATATCAGCTGAGTTTCTGGACAGGAACAATGGCGCAGGAAGCCCAGCATGCAGGGGAGCTCCAGATGATGAGTTTGAAATCACTGACACTCAGGCACAGGCCTTCCTGGCGCAGCTCTTCAGGAGAAGACTAAAGGGCAGCAGAGGCCTCACAGCAGTGCTCCCAGAGGTCTTGGTCCACCCACCAAGGCGACCAGTTGCTTGCCTCCTGTGCTTAAACTTCTATACATGGCCAGATGGCATCTCTCTCATGTCAAACTACAAGAATCAGAGTCAGAGCAGAATCTGGTCCATCACAGGGCTGCCAGCATGCTGGTTGCAGCCTGGGCTGTGCAGAGTCCTGACACTGCTCTGTGACCTGAGGGGGAGAGAGGCAGAGTCAAGAATAACCCCTATGTCCTTACAGCGTTTGGATCACTCAATTTGGCTGAAATTTGTTTATACCCATGACAAGGCAGGGAGAATCTGCTATGGGTAATGGTGTGCGGTTTATTTTTTTTTTTAAAGCTAGAAGTACTTTTTAAATGTTTTCACCATGAAGAAATTGGTCAATGTTTCAAAACCATTTTCCCCTGGATGTGAACACATGTGTAGACATAGATAGATAATCAATCTATCTATCTATCCATCCAGATATCATACGATACCCCATCAGTGTGCACATTTTCACGCAATCAGCTAAAAACAAAGATCCCTTTGTCCCACAGGCCTAGGCTAATTACTGGATAGCTCTGTGACCTCAAGTAAGGACTCAGCTACCCTAGGTCGCAGCTCCCTGACATCACCCAGGTGCCTCCTGCTCCTGCTGCC
The DNA here is from genome assembly GCA_019843965.1 of Rhynchomys soricoides. Lineage (NCBI taxonomy): Eukaryota > Metazoa > Chordata > Mammalia > Rodentia > Muridae > Rhynchomys > Rhynchomys soricoides. The sequence continues at coordinate 5,274,316 of JADRCH010000078.1, read as the reverse complement.
CTCACAGTGGGCAACACACAGCAGGTGCTCAGGAGAGGAAGGACAGCAGCAGGCAGTCCCAGCATTCAACACAGTTGCTCTGGAATGTGGCAGAGGATCATCTTTGTCTCCCCATTTTTATGGTCAACAATGTTTCTTGGGTCTCTCCTCATGGCTCCATGCTAGTACTCTGTAGCTTAAAAATGGTTACATTGATTAAACTGACTTTCTGTGCATGCACATGTGTGTAGGCATTCATGTGCTATAGCATATACCTTGTGATTAGTTCATTCTTCCCACCGTGTAAGTTCTGAGTATCGAACTCAGATGCTGGCCTTGGTGGCATGTGCCTTTATCCCCAGAGCCATCTCACTGGCCTAGATTTACTAGATTTTAAGATAAGAGTCTCACTGTGTGGCCCTGATTGGCCTAGAACTTGCTTTTAGAACCAGGCTGACCTTGAACTCAGATCCACTTGTCTTGGGGATTAAAGGCACAACTGGCTGCTGGCTCAGCTTTTAAAAACATGCTAAGTAAATATCTTGGTGGATGGAGCGTGCTTCCTAGTAGAAGATTCTTCACTTATGTAGGAATCAGCCAATCACAAAATACTCTTTGTGGAGCCAACCAAAGACAAGTAAAGCCAGCACCTACTCTGGCCTTCCACTCTATAGGCCTCGTAGGTGTCCTTCAGTTTTGTACTTGGCAAAACCAACAACATCATCCAGTATCAAGGTCTGACTCACTCCACATTAACTCTGACATAAAGAGTGTTAGAGAGGTCAGGGTCCAGCTTTCTGCAGGTCTAAAGTCACGAACACAAGTCTGATGCACTCGGGAGTGGCTCTCCTAGAGCCTCACCCAGGCTTGAAACAAAGGACCTCTCCAACCCATCTTTCAGGTCCTTGAAGAGAAACTGCATGCACAGGACAATGCTAACTCAGTGTCAGGATGACACTTGACAACAGGTCCTTATTGGTGACAATGCACACATGGTGCTGAGTCTAATGACCTTAGAGTCTCACAGCCTGACTGACTTCTCAGAAGGAAACACATCGGTCTCCTGCTACAGTCTTCTCAGATTGTCTGTCTGGTCATGGCCAGGTTTCCTGCAGCCTGAACTCTAGACTGACGTAAACTTGGAGCTTCCTATCATTGGTAGGAAGCTGCCAAAGAGTTCTGCATCGGAACTGTGGCAAAGAAAAGCAGCTTAAGAATATTTGATCTGAGATGGATTTTCCGACCATGGCAAAGATGACTAGAGGTGGGGATGGGGTGAGGCCGTGGCCACAGTAACGGGGAAGGCCTATGTGAGAGGTGGGCAGGAAACACATGGAATTCAGCCAGGAGAACAGCAGTGCTCATGAGCATGGGATGCCATAGTCAACAGGGAACAAGGCAGTCATTGGAGACTGTAGAAGGATGCAGGTCAGTTCTTCCAGCTCCTGCTTCTCACTTAGCCTGAACTTACTTGGTCAAAGGGTTTAACACGATCCTGATCCCTTCACTATGAAATCATAAAAACCCATTAAGACCACCAGGTGTCTGGTATTGAGGCTGTTTAACAAGCATCCACGGAGAGGAGAGTCCTGGTGTGTGGTGTGCTCACTCTCATTGGGTCAACACTCTTCTCAGCTGACTTCAGACACTGAATGTGGGCATGGGGAGGGATTAACCTCTGGGAGAAGGCCAGCTGACAAGCAAAAGCCATGGTGTCAGAGATGAATTGGCGCAGAGGGATGCTTACAGGAATATAACACATCAACGAACTGGCTGGTAAAAACACGGCCTCACACGTGATGCCCTACATCTGGGATCCACCCCAGTTTCTAACCAGCATGACAGGTGGTGATGCCTCGTGCTGTGTTACATATACGTGAGCAGCATGTCACGTGTATGTAAGCAGACTGCTACACCCGTTGTTCCCTCACTGCTATCTGAAAGGACCGTGCATTCACAGCGTTTGCTGCACAGAGCCTTTCAGTCCTGGCAGGGGGTCAAATATCTCCTTTACATCAGGGCTCTCAGCCCCTGCCTTGGCAGGGCCTATTTTTGTTTTGCTTGTCAGGATTCTGTTGTTGGCTTGCAGAGCACCTTTTAAAAATACGATGGCTGAGGTCCCTTCACTGTAGGTTCTAAATCCCTCCTGGCAGAGCCTGGTGACCTAGGAGGGAAGTGCCCAGATAAGCAATCCTGCCACATGTTACCAGAACAGAGACATCAGGGCAACCAGTCCCTCATCTATACAGCCAGAAGAGCAAAGCTGGCACAGGAAACATTGCTCTTCGCGCCACAGGCCTTAATATGATGAAAACAGTCGAAAGATGCAAGCACTACCTTCATTAATGCCACAGACAGCTCAATACAGCACTTGGGTGGAAGCAGGTAAGGTAAGGATAGCAGGAATAGAGCTTGTAATCCCACCCACAGCAGCAGTATACAGCATCTTCCACTTCAGCCATGACAGACAGATCAACACAGAACGTGAGAAATTAGCTGGAGAGAAAAGGGCTAGGAAGTCCAGCTTCAGGAAAAAGGGCAGCAGAGGTAAGTGATGAGGACCACGCAGGCCCGAGCCCACACTAGTGCATTTCAGTGTCAGAGGAGCCAGGTGAGTGGAAGCCCTGTGCCCGTGTGGGAGCTCATGGCTGCTGTCTGCCACACTGCCTTCAGGTAACCTCAGGGCAGGAAACAGAGTGAGCTTGGCCTTGGAAGAGAAGACAGAAGCAGCCCGTAACACTCATCTGTCCCCAAAGCTCTGCTGTTCCTTCATGGGTAAAGAGGACACATTATTAAAACAAAAATAGACACCAAATAGAGCAGTGTGGGTACAGACCCTCTCTAGCTTCACCCCTTTTTGTATTTGTTTCTGAAGCTTCGACAATACCATAGAATGACAAGAGGATAGAGGAGCTGGGAAAACTCCTCTCAACTTACTTGGGGTAGCAGCTGTAGATCCAAAGCCCCCACTGGCGGAGCTGAATGGGTTTTTGTTGGCAGCATCCTGGCTGGGTTTTCCTCCAAGGCCACTGAAGAAACCGCCCCCTCTTGTAGCATTTCCAGACCCAAACACGCTACCACTGGAAGTGGATGACTGCTAAACAAAAACAAAAAAACCAAATGGGGGTGGGCAAGGGGGAACAGGAAGCAAGAAAGAATGAGAGATCATCATAAAAGTGCAAGCACAGCCTGGCTGGACAGGCCCACCGCCAGGGCAGATGGGAAAAGCATGAGGACTCATCATCTCTGGAAGAGACACTCCAATAAGCCCCAGGAGAGGCTGATTCTGGAAGACTTCCTACAAATCTAAGGTTCTTTGGTTACTGCAGTTAGAGTAGGTTGGGTGCTCAGTGTTTATCTGCCATGCTGCCCGCACTATCTGACTCAATACCAGGGGCAGGGAACCCAAGCATTACAGACCCACCAAATCCAAGTTTGAAAACAGGGAGAACCTAAGGTGTCTTCACTAGTGTGAGGTGAAGCCATCAGCAATGATCAGTGGTTCACAGGTATTTCTCCCCAAGTGTGCACTTCTAATTCACAATGACTTGCCCAGTGCAGCAGAGAGCAGCCTTAATTAGCCCCGTTGCTGAAATGATGACCACGCTGAATTCCATCCAAGCACTCAGAGGATGCTGCTAACTCAGGGCACATGCTGACTCAGAGCTGCACCAAGCACCAGGCACTCGCTTTCTGTTTAGGAATGGGCCCTTTCAGAGACCAGCTTGTGGTTTGGGGGAGCTCACCTTAGTGAAGCTGACATTGACTGATGATGCAGAGTAAGACAGGCTTTAGTTTAGGAAAGGGCAGCAGTGCAGGGAACAATAGAGGCTGTCCATCCTTCCTGTGAGACAGAAACCTGCCCACTTCAAAATGGTGGGAAATGAACTGAGCTTTAGAACTGCACCTGAGTGCTTGCTTGGGCATACCATGTACTAAAATTAGAATACAGACAAGTTTAGCATGGCCCCTGTGCAATGACACACAAATTTGTGAAGTGCTCCCTACTTAAAAAAAAAAAAAAAAAAAACAAGAAAGAAAAACAAGACAGACAGAACGAACTGCGCTTGACACACAGCTCTTGCTCAGAAGTGGCTGCCAGCACCACCATCCTAGCTACACTGCCTTGGACTATCTACAGCTTAGCTTCTACACAACCTGTGCTTGCACAGCACTGGGGTGACTCCTTCATTTCTGATTACAAGCTAAGTGATCAGTCCCCTTGGCCAGCATCCCTGAGCGTTCTCCTCCCCGCAGCCCCACAGCATCTCTGCTGCTCTGCGTAGAAAACCAAGTTTGGTCTTAGGGCAGTACATGTAATTCTACTGGATAGTTCCCACCCTTAAACTTCTTTAAAAATTGCGATCGTAGGCAAGCACTGATGGTCTCTGCAAGGGTGGGAACCATGACAACTGAAGCATAAATCCAGTGTCCCTAACCTCCACACATCAGACAGGGACATAGGAAACCATCCATTATAAACATTCTGCGTTAGAAAACCTAATGCTCTCAATACAGCTTGAGCGGCCATCCACAGAATGAGCAGAGTAACTCACTCACTTTCTGCCCCAGTGGGCACTCTCTGCTGACTGAAGTGAGTATGAATCAAAGTCCAAAGCTAAGTTTCCATAGCTCGCTCTTCTGCCTCAGGCAGTAGACTCAAACTCCATGCAGATCAAGTGCTTCTTAAACCTGTTTCTCTGATGAGACTTCATCCCACAGATGTCAGTACTGTCCCACGAACTCTGCAGCACGTGGTTACTTTAGTCTTTGTCTTCACTCCGACATCTGGACCCTCATTGGTGGGTTGGCTGTATCAGAGATAGCTGTGGGATGACCCTACGCGGTCTAACCTCGCAGGGCAGGGCTGGGCGGCTCACCAGGCACCCCCCTCTATACCAGACCATGCACTGAGAGGACAGCAGTGATGGAGGTTCTTGTGTCCCAGAGAGCGGTGATGGAGGTTCTTGTGTCCCAGAGAGCGGTGATGGAGAGGTTCTTGTGTCCCAGAGAGCGGTCTCTCTTGTCTGAGGACCAGGAAGGACATCACTTCAGGGTGCTACATTCACTTTGGCTGGTACTGGACTGTCCCCCCTCAGCTTTCAGCCTGTCTCAGCCTATGTCTCCTAGCTGAGCTGGACCAAGGTCTTTGTCAAGGCAGAGCTAAACATGCAGGCTCTTTTGGTGTTTCGGGCCTTGCTTTTCTTAGAAACAGGGTCTCTCTCTCTCTCTCTTTGTGTGTGTGTGTTTGAGGGGCGGGTGGGATGTTAGGGGGTATCTGTACATGTTTATCTTCTAACCCAAACTGTTATATAATTTGGCACAAGAAATACAATGACTTCTAATTTAAGCTCAAAAGGAGTTTAGCATGTCACTATTGATATTTAAAACGGATGGTAAAATATATAGCAATGTTGGCATTTGGAGCATCTGTAGCTCCCATGGCAGTGGCAGTGATTACACCCAGTGTCCTGCAGCTGTCACCACTAGTACTGACTGAACTCAATATCCCTAGCTAAAATATTGTTAGCTATTAAACTACAGCTTTCATTCTTTTCCCTTTCACAGGGATCACCCAAGACCAATGAAAACCACAGATATATATTTTAAATTACAATCAGCAATAGTAGAAAGGTTGGTTATGAGGTAGCAACAAAGTAATTTTATAGTTGAGGCTCATCACAACATGAGGAATTGTACTCAAGGCCCACAACATTAGGAAGGTTGAGAACCACTGCTTTGGCCCATGTCTGTTTCAACCTGCTTTGATGAATTTACAGAGGTAAATTACAAGTAGAGCCAACCAGTACTATCTATCCTGTTGCAGTTGGCTTTCTGCTTTGCCCATGTTATTCATGTGTAGCACGAATCAGAACTTCAATTCTTTTTATGGCTGAATAATGTTCCATTGGTGGACTCTACAGTTTGTCTACTCATTTGTTCACCTACAGTGCTCGCTGGCATAAGCATCTGCCAGAGCTCCTTCTTCAGTTCCTTTGGATAAAACCTTGGAGTCAAAACTGCTGGGTCATGTGGCAGAAGTACTATTAGCTTTTGAGGAGGCCTCAAACCATTCCTCAGTGACTGTACAATCAAATAGAACCACTGGCAATGGATGAATCTCTCCATGCTCTCAACAATCTGGTATGTTTAAAAGCAGCAAGCGTTATCTACTGGATTTTTTTTTTTTTTTTTGAGACAGAGCTTTCTCTGTGTGGTCCTGACTGTCCTGGAACTAAGCCTATACAGACCAAGGCTTGAACTCAGAGATCTGCCTGTCTCTGCTCCCAAATCCTGGGATTAAAGGCATATACTACCACTGCCCACACAGCTCAGCCTGCTGGAATTTTATTCCCCAATATTTAATGCAGTTTTTGCCTTTCCTCATGTTCGCTGGCCATTTATGCTACTGCCAGCAGCTACTGTTCTCAATCTTTGGCAAGGTCCCCCTTCCACTATCCAAGCTTCTGACTCAGTGCTCACTTACAGCCCCCAACTCTCGGGAACCAGTTCAGCAGGTTGTCTGCCACCTTCCCTTCTTTAGGGAAAACAAGTTTTTAAAGATCAGCCTAGCAATATTTCCTGCCCACATGCTCTTCTAGAGCAACAATGGGCGCCTGTCCTCTTCTTGGACTTGAAGCTGTGTAAGGAGACACGAAGCCTCTGTGCTATTCTAACACAAAGGTCTTGGGAGGCTCTACAGCAGCAGTTATTTTTTCCCCCCAAAGATTTATTTTATGTATGTGAGTACACTGTCGCTGTCCTCAGACACAGCAGAAGAGGGCCTCAGAGCCCATTACAGATGGTTGTGAGCCACCATGTGGTTGCTGGGAATTGAACTCAAGACCTCTGGAAGAGCAGCCAATGCTGAGCCATCTCTCCAGCCCTAGCAGCAGTTCTTAATCTGTGGATTTCGAGCCCTTTGGGGGGTGCCATCAGACATTTATGATTTATAACAGTAGCAAAATTAGTTATGAAGTAGCATCAAAATAATTTTATGGCTGGGGTCAGTACAACATGAGGAACTGTATTACGAGGTTGCAGCATTGGGAAGGCTGAGAACCACTGATCTACAGCTTCCACAATGTGCGAAGACAAGAACGTAGAAAGGCCAGAGGTAGGTGTTGACAGTGCAGTGAGCCTACTGGACATCCAGGCCCCCAGCCTCCCATTCCTCCAGCAGCCACCCCAGCTACTGTGGCACAAAGGCAAGCCAGCACACTGCCATTCTGAGTTCATGGTATACAGAACCCAAGAACACCATGGTTGGCTAGAATGGCTAATTTACTGACTGGTATGAAGCGATCGGCCACGAAGCCCTTGGGATAATAAGTTTTGTTCACATCACATTTTGTTCACATCTTGGTGATTCATGATTTGAATGGCGTCTACATCCTTTCACATGTTAGCCAGTCAGCACTACTCCCCACCACCTGGAAACTAATCTAAGCCCAGGGAATGTGGCGAGATGGGAAAAGTGGGCAAACACACTGTCTACGGAGGAGAACACAACATGGAGCTGTGTGTCTCTGTGTCAGTCACCCACACTGGCTGTCACTGCTGGCTTCCATAGCTGTGTCCACTGAGCTTGCATCTTCCTGAACACTGATATCAGGGCTGCTTTAGACCACTATAAAAATGTGACCAAAATTCTACTGCTGATCTACTAACTTCCCCAATCAAGCCTTGAAACTTAACTTTTTAGGCCACACAGGCCCTCGTCTAAACTGTGATCCTCCTGCCTCAGCCTCTCGAGTAGATGGCATTTTAGGCCTGCACCATAACACTTGGCTGAAGATTATTTTTAATGTTTATTTTCTTCCCTTTGAACATAAACATTTTAAAGGGTATTTCATTTATATGTGTGTGTGCGCACCACACAGAGGTCAGAGAAAAAGTCTTGGGAATACGTTCTCTCCTACTATGTAGGTTCCAGGGATCAAACTCAGGCCATCAGGTTGGCAGTGAGTGTTTTTTTTCTTGGAGCTATCTTGCTGGCCTGACTATGACATTCCTCTTGTAACTTGGTCCATATGTGTAAACATTTGTCTAAAGAACAATTCTAGGTAGTTCCTTTACCAGATGATATCAAACTATTGTCTAAGCTTGGTGACCTGTTTATGCTCCCGTTAGGAGCATGTGTGTGTCCTGAAACACACTGGATGTGTGTGAAGCTAGGAGCTGGTGTTAAGTGTTTTTCTCAATAGCTTCTCTGCTTTATTCTACTTTTTGAGACAGGGTCTCACTGAACCTGTAACTTACTTACTGGGTAGGCTGCCTGACCAGGAAGCCTTGGAGATCTTCCTGTCTATCTCTGCCTCTCAGATGCTAGGAACCACACTTGGATACTCATGTCTTTTTTTTCCCCCCCGAAACGGGGGGGGGGGCAGGGGAAACAGGGCTTCTGTGTGTAGCCCTGGCTGTCCTGGAACTCACTCTGTAGACCAGGCTGGCCTCGAACTCAGAAATCCGCCTGTCTCTGCCTCCTGAGTGCTGGGATTAAAGGCATGAGCCACCACTGCCCGGCCTGGATACTCATATCTAACAAGCACATCAGCTACCCAGTGTATTCCTCTGGCCTTCTGATTTTTGCAGTATTATCAGTATGTATGTCTGTGGTTTTAAATTGTATCATTAATCACGTTGACCATCTTTATGTCTATTGGTTATCTGTCCTTTAGTAATTTTTAAAAATCACACTTACTTATTTTTACGTGTATGCATGAGTCCTGACAAGCTTGTGCAGATGAGAGAACAAACTTGGTGAAATCAATTCTCTGGTTCTACCATGTGGGTTCCAAAGATCAATCTTGAGGTCATTAGCTTTGACAACAAGTGCCTTTACCCTGCTGGGACTCCCCTTTACCCTGTGGGGACTCCCCTCTAATTTTTTTTCTTTCTGTGGTATTTTTTTTTACTTATTTTTAGTTTGAGACAGTTCTCACTATGTACAAGCTGGTTCAAATTCAATCATGTAACACAACCTGGTTCTAAACTTGCAGTGATCCTCCTGTCTCTACTTCCTGAGTTTTGGGATTATAGGCAATGTGCTGTGGTGTCTAGTCTAGTTTCTTTTTTTGTATTATGGTAAAATGAAACATAAAAATTGCCAACTCAGCTCTTCCCCATTTCTGTGTGCGGGCGCACAGCACACCATCCATGCATATAATGCACGGACAGTTGCAGGAGTTAGTTCTCAGCTTCTATCTCTTGATTCCTGGGGCTCAACCTTAGGTCACAAGCTCCTTTAACCACTGAGCTACCTTGTAAGCCCCATTTCAGTTTTAAAATTATTTCTGAGATAAGATATTGCCACTCTGTAGTACAAATTGATTTCAACCTTGTCTGGTGATCTTCCTGGTTTGGCCTTATGAGTTCTGGAGCTGCAGTCTCACGCAGTGACAGTACTTACTATACAAGAGAGTTGTCTTCTTCTCTGTCACTGACCTATTTTCTTGTTTCTCTTTTTTATATATCTATAATGTGTGTGCACGTGTGTGCATGCCCCTGCACCCACCAAGTCCTCATATCAGCCCTAATCTTTTTGTTAAGTTGAAACTTTCCATATGAAAATTGTACTAAATCCTGACAAATGTCTGGTGCTCTGTGAGGTCAACGCTCTAGACAGCACTGTCTCTCAGTGTTTCCCAAGGCTCTTGCAATTCCTCTGAAGGAGAGCACTATTAGAACTGCTGTGCCCTCCGGTGAGCCTGCCTGGCCTAGGCTCTGAGGTAAGCATGTAGTGGTAGGCTTGTCTCTCCACACATCAGCACAGGCTGGGGTAGGACATCCATTTTGTTGTGAGGAGCAGCACACTGTACTTTGCTGCTCTGTCTATTCCCCCCCCCCCCTTTTTTGACACAGGGTTTTTCTGTGTAGCCCTGGACGTTCTGGAACTCAATCTGTAGACCAGGCTGGCCTCAAACTCAGAGATCCTGAGTAGATCAGGCTGGCCTCTACCTCCTGAGTGCTGAGATTAAAGGTGTGGCCCACTACCCCCAGCTGCTCTTTTTCTTCTAGGATAACATGGCTCAAACGTGTCCTGAGCCATAATGTGGGTGCTGGAAACCACATCTAGGTCCTTTTGCAAGAGCAACAAGTACTTTTAACTGTTGAGCCTCTCTCCAGCCCACAGCCTACTGCTCTGTCTCTTCAGATTGCCCACTGCTATTTTGGTGCTGCTGAGGCAGAGCAGAGTAGCTGCAAAGCTGCCCACAGTCTCCAGAGCCTAAGCCCTCTGAGCACCCTTATGTACTACCTTCCTTCTGGGTCTAATCTGCTGCTGAATACAGCCATAGTGCCCATAAGTGTCATTTACTACTTTTTTAAAAATAGGAGCTCCATGTGGTCCATTTTTAAGGTATGTTGACACATCGTAGAATTTCTTATTCTTTATTGCAATTTTACGTTTCTCTTTTACATCCCAACATGTAAAGCACAATTGTCTAACACTGTAGACGTGTCTGTAAGTGTGCTTCTTCTGATGTTTATTCTGTGCCTGTTTAGAACTCCTTCGGGAGTAACTTGAGGCATGGAGTGAAGGTTTTCTAAAGTGCTCTTCTTGCTATACTGGGACAGCAGACCACATGCACAAGCCAAGCCCCATGGATCTGGACTCTCTACACTGCACACATCTTGGTTTCTGTCCATTTACCATGGGAGCTACTGACTACAAACACCCTGGTTTTCTCAAGCTAGTGAATGTGGTCAGGGAGCAAATGGCCCTGGAGCTCTACTTGCCTTTTCTGGGTCCCCATCTTTCCCACCTTGGCTTGGTATGTTAGTTTAGTAGTACTGTTAAAGATAGTATTCCCATATCTACACAGCATTTCCCACCTTCCTTGGTAGTTTTTATTAGCAGAGGTCACCTCTCTCTTCTAAGATCACTAACTAGGGTGGAGCCCATCTCCAAAGGGAACCTCGGACGTGTAAGAGACACCCGCCATGCCCACCACTGCGTTCACTGTGGACTCTCACCAGCTCTCAGTGCCAAGGCCACAGTCATCTCACTTGTCTTCTGCAGGGCCTCTGCTGAGAGCAGCTGGTGCTGTGTAACTCGGGCTCTTGGGGCCACACTGTCCTTTTCTTTTAAATGGAGACAGAAATAGCACTTATCTATGGGGTAGTCAACCTGATCGTATGGGTTATTTCAATAAAACACCAAAACTCTGCCTGGCCCAAGTGCCAGAGCTCAGGCTACCAGGAGGCCTAGGACCACAGACAACTCAGTACAGAGTCAGACGTTGTAGTCCCTGCTACACAGTCTTCTTCCTAAGCAAGCATTTAAAAACTAAAAACAACTACAATAACAAAATGCTGGGCTTGGTGGCACAGGTCTAAAATTAAAGCTACGTAGGATGCTGAGGCAGGAGGACTGCAAGTGTAGGCCAGTCTCTGAAACATAGACCTGATTAAAAAAATATAATAAAATAAAAGAGGGAAGGGGGGAACCGGGCATGTAGCTCAGGGTGGAGTACTTGTCTAACATGAAGTGAACCAGGTCCGAGATTCAGTTTAAAAATAAAGATGTAAAAACCATCCTTAGCTCAATAATTGTACAAGAAAGTAAGGCCAACAACAAGTGGCTTTAGTCCGTGGTTATCTACAGCTTGTCAGCCTTGTCCTAAGAGAACAGGTAGACAAACAGAGCCCAGTAAGGTCCTTCTCTGAGTACTGCCAAAGAACGACTCATACACTGGTGACTCTTTAACCAGCAGCAAAGTCTTCTTTACCCTAAAGGCATCTGAGGCCTGCAGTTTAAAAACGGAATTGGAGCCAGGTGTAGTAGTGCATGCCTTTAATGCCAGAATTCTGGAGGCAAAGGCAGAACTGAGAATATCTGAATTTGAGGCTATCCTGCTCTACAGTACAGAACGAGTTCCAGGACAGCCAGGGCTACATAGAGAAGTCCTGTCTAGAAAGAATCCAAAAAATAAAACAAAACAGAAAGAAGTAAGTGGTTGTTTGCCAGCCTGGACCCCAAGCATAAACTGAATCTATTACACTGGAAAAAAACTAGATAGATGCTCACACACATAAGAGACAATCATGTATACTTACCTGGCCAAAGACTGATCCACCGGTACTGGTTGCTTGACCAAACACAGAACCAGTATTACTAGACCCAAAACCTATAAGACACAAAGAAAAAGATTCAATTTGGAGAAATCTTTTTTAACATCACAATTAAACCCAAATCCAAACACCCACAGCCTTTAGATGAGTTATGAATGTCGTTGGAGGTAAAGGCCATCACTGGCCTTCTCCAGGGTGATCTTATCCTACATGCTCCAGTACTAACCCGCTGGAAAAAATGGACCTATTTGTGCACCAGTGACATGAATGTACAGCAGTAACCAATCGCTTTCTGCTCAGAGGCCTGCTCCATGGGAGGAATTCACTCCTGGCACTGTGAACAAGCTGGTCAAAAGTCCAGGCAGAGAAGGTCATAGACACGCCAACTTATAGATTCACACTGCTCTCAGTCTTGGCCAGAGAAGCTTCTGTAGTGGGCAGTTGGTTAATGAGGAGGCTGCTAGCTGACCTGAGACTAAGTGGCTGTTGGACTAAAGGCTCCCAGAACACCGTGGAAGACAGAGCAAGGAACATAAAGAATTTAAGAGCATGACCATCAGAAGGAAAAGAGTAAAACTGTTTTCTAAATGACTTGGCTGTTGTGCTCATGGGCTCACAGCAGCACTGATTCCTGCCTGCTAACAGACCAGAATGGAAGGGGAGGAACACAGAAGGCCCTGCCCCTAGTTGAGGACCTATTGGTAGTTAATGGCTGCTGGAGGAGGGGAATCATTTTTCTTCAGAAGTGTATTTATGGGTTGGTTGCTTGTGATTCCATAAGCAATCCCATACCTACGCTCATAAAAGCTAATCAAACTATTAAACTCAGAAAGCAGGAGGGGATTGTTAGGAAGAAGGGTTCCAGAGAGGAGGCTAAGACGGGATGGAGAGGTGTGGGATTCTGATCAAAATACATTATGTACATGCATGCGCATACACAAGAATGTCAATAAATATATTAACAATCTTTTAAAAATGTTTCCCCACTGAGAAAATGGAGAAAATTCTACGTAAACACAGCTGTTCCTTGGTATCCATAAGGGATCACTTGTAGATCTCTGAGGATACCCAGCTATAAAATCTGAGGATGTAGCAGTGTCCTTCAGGATGAGGTGTGGTGTTTGAGCCTGTGTCTAGCCTCCCACATATCATCTTGGGATGACTTATGGTACGTTGCAGTACACTGGAAAGACTGTCAAGTAGCTGCTACTTTGCACTGCTGAGGGGTAACGACAAGAAAAAGTATAAATGGTCAGTACAGATCGTTCCTAATTATTTCAATCCATGGCAGGCAGGCCACATCTTCAGGTACAGAACCCATACATGTGGAGGGCCACCTGCAAGGCTGTTAGCATTTTAAAGTAATATAAATTACGAACTCCCTAGGATTGACGTCTTCTCTCCTACCAGGTGGTGAGAACTGGCAGGGTGGCACACTATCACGATCTCGGCTAACAAGAGTACTTTCCAGCGACCTACACTAGGAATCTTTCTTCCTGATCTACATACACTCAAGCACTAGATTCCATTATCTTTGGCCAGGTACAACGGGAAGTGAGGCAAGTGATACAGGCATATACCTAAGGGGAGTGGGGTTTCCACTCATTCTGGAGCTGATCAGAGGGGTGAGAACAGACAAATATTAATTCCTCAACTGGCCCTGGAGGTCAGCCCCAGGATCCACCCAAGCACTCTATGTTTAAACAAGACCCCTTTGGAGGCTCCAAATTTGGTGAGTGGGCTCACTGATGTTTGCACAGACTTAAAGTCCTGTCCTCGATGCTCAGGACAAGCAATGGCACAATTTTACTTTCCTTTAAGTCTTAAGCCTTCTCCCTGCCCATTAAATGCCCATCACCCACCCAGATGTGTCACTGCTTTGCACAGCCTCAGGGCATGGGGCAGAGGCCGGGTGGTGGTGGAGTGGGATGGTGGTGTTCAGAGTTCTGTTTCTCTGCCTACTGTGTCTTTATTGTTGTTTTGGTAAGAATTTAACACTCATTAAAAGAAGGGAAATATTTCCCTTTACAAGTCGTTTCGAAAAAATTATCTCTGAGAAAATGAATCAGCAATTACGTGCAATTCTGCCTACCAAGAAACCATTGATCTTTTGTTTCTTCTGGAGCCTAATTGCTGAAGAATTACCTCTCTTCTTTGTGTTCTGTTTTGTTTTTTGTTTTTGTTTTTTTGTATAGGATTTCTCTGTGTAACCCTGGCTGTCTTGGTACTCTATTTGTAGACCAGGATGGCCTTGAACTCCTGAGATCCTCCTGCCTCTGCCTCTCTGTGCTGGGATTAAAGGTGTACACCACTACTGCCTGGCAAGAATTACCTTTCATAAGAGAACGACTAAAAGTCAAAACTGGAACACATCTCCACATTACCATGTCTACCGGGAACTTTTAGAAGTAAAAGTAGATGCTAAGTTTGGATACAGAATGAAGCATCCAGTTTTTCTCTTCAAAAATAGTACAATGTATGCATTTTATGTATGTGTAATTGCTATTCAAAGTAGCAATATGCCTGTATCCCACAAGGAATATGGCATCAAAAGAAATAAAAATTATCCGCAGAGCAATTAACTAAGTGGGGAGAACTGGACCCTCCCTACACTCTATTACCTGCACCATCTACCATGAGGCCAGGTTACCTGAGTCTCCCAGTTTTAGGGCCTCTAATGTGCCTTCCAAATTAAAAAAAAAAATGTAATTAAGAGTTAAATTATTTGCTGTGGCCTTAAACAAACAGGTGTACTTTTTTAACCTGTGAAATTGGTAGTCAGCAAATTTGTGGTCAGCAGAGTTTGCTGCGAAAAAGAATCAGAACAGTACTGAGCCACAGGGTGCAGCCAATCAAGATAAAGCAGGTCCCACCATGTAGGCACTAAGCTCCCTCCTTCATCTTGGATATTAGTTTTTAAGACAGGATGTCATACAGCCTGGGATGGCTTTGAGTGTATTACGTACCCAGGAGCCTTGAACTCCTGACCTCGCTGCCTCTACCCTCTAAGCAAGGATTCCAGCACGCACCACAAAACCCAGCTCCTCTCTTCCAATTATAAGAACAGTGGAGGTTCATTATAAATGTTTTAAATAGCACAGAAGAGAACAAAGCCAAAATGTTCTGCAAATTCTTACCAGAGGCTTGACAAAAGCTAAACCCTGAAGGTGCTGCTGTAGAGGTAGTGGCCGAGGTGCCACCAAACACCGAGCCTCCTTGCCCAAAGCCAGGGCTCTGACCAAAAGCAGGAGGGTTGTTTTGGCCAAATAGCGTCCCTCCTGTACTGGTAGAAGCCTGTCCAAATGAGAAGGAACCAGGGCTGCTGGTACTCGAGGTGGCTCCGAAGACATTTGCACTGGTGGATGTGGGGGCAGAGGAGACAGACTGGCCGAAAGCAGGCCCAGAGCTGAACCCAGGCTGGCCGAAGGAGAAGCCACTCGCAGGGCTGCCTGTTGCCTGCCCAAAGGCTGGGGACTGGCCAAAGGCTGTCTGTCCGAACACTCCAGGAGCTGAAGCACCAAATGCAGGGCTGCCAAATCCTGAACTGCTGGCCTGGGGTGTGGCAGTGGCTGTGCTGGTTATGCTGGCTGCCACTTGCCCAAACACAGGGGTGGCAGAGGGCACAGTGGCTGTGTTACTGGAGAGCTGGTTGAAGGCTGAGCTAGAACTGGCAGCAGGTGGCTGTGTAAAGACCGAGGAGCCAGAAATGGCAGTCCCAAATACAGCTGTCTCTGTGGCAGAAGTTGGGGTACTGCTGGAGACAGTGCTGGAGGTGCTAGGGGTACCCGATGCTTCATTGGCTGCAGAGCCAGCTCCTGGGAGAACAGCTGTTGCCACAGCAGTCTGCCCAGGCCCTGCAAAGGTGGAAGCAGGAGACACTGCCTCTGTCTTGCTGTCAGGGCCCCCTGGGGGTACTGGGGTGGACTCCGTAGATGCCACAAGGCTGGCAGAAGATGCTGGTCTGCCAGGGCTGCTGTCTGTGGTCTGCACAAGAACAGGTTCTTTTTTGACAGGGTCAGAAGTTTGCAGAGATGCCTGGGGAAGCTGGGTTGACTGTGGCTGTAATGACAGTGAGGGTGTTGATGCTGAAACTTCACTGTGGTCTGACTTGTCAGGCACAGCTGGTAGTGTGGTTTCCTCTGTACTCTTACCAGAAGACAGAGGCAGGGAAGAAACTGATGGTGAACTCAGGAGGCCACCAAATGACAAAGTAGGGAAAGATGCTGGAAGGGAAGGGGCAACTGAGGTCGATGTTGGGGTAGCCGATGATGCTGTACTACTAGTCTGTTGGTTTCCAAATGAGAAACTAGCTTTGCTACTAGCCAAAGAGGCCACACCAAAACTGATGAGCCCAGAAGGTCCAGCACTGGTAAGGGGCACACTGCCAAAGACAGTTGCCGAGGAACTGCTAGTGCTCACGTTCAGAGCAGAGACTGGTGCTGCTGGGGCAGGGCTCACTGAGGATGTCACAGTGGGCTCCATTGGCTTCCCTAACACTGAAGTACTAGGAAAGCTAAACCCTGAGGGCTTGGCTGGCTGCACTCCAGCTAGACTGGTGGAGGAGGCCTTACTAACTGGCTTTGTAGAATCCTCAGCTTGGCCAACACGAAGTCCTGAGAAGCTCCCTAGTGTCTCTCCAGCTAGAGGACCTGGGAACAGAAGCTCTCCTAACTTGGATGGTGGAGTTTCCAGTTTGCTAGAGGCAGTGGACACAGTAGTCTCAGAAGGAGCTGCAGGTTTGCTGCTGGACGGAGCAGAGTCTTCCAGAGAGGCAGTTGCTACAGAAGTACTGGGTGCCGAGGTGGCTCCTGCGGCAGGGGAGTTTCCAGGAATGGTCTCACAAAAAGGTTTGCCTCCCCCGCCAAATGAGAACGCCTCAAGCTGGTTTGACTCTTTAGTGGGGGGTGCTGCCCCTAGCAAGAAAAAGAAAGCAGGAAGAGTTGGATTTAGCAAAACAGAATTCATCACATTTCTACTAATTGCCCTTCTAAGGCAATCTTTCTTCTTCAGTCAGGGAAGAGACTTATGGTTCTAATGGCAGAGTTCTCTAGAACCGCTTGCTCTGCACAGGAGTGTTAGCATCGCCAGAGTCAGCTCTCAAGTGGGAAGGAATGAAGGTTCTGTTTATGATCACTACATCACAACAAACACATGACATCTAGGATACATGAAATGGACACATTGTCTCCAAAAGGAAGTACAACAGTCCCTACCAGAGCTACTTTCTCGACTGCCCTCAACACAGTGCCCTGGGTAATGGCTTTCCTCCCACTCTGGGCATCAGCTAATCTAGGGGTAATCCTCAAAGCCCAATTGGACCCAGACTGGAAGCCCTTCACTGTTTAAGGACAGACAGAGTGTCGACCCACGGATGGCGATTTTTCCTACAATCAAGCTGTTTACTAGGGTCCTGCTGAGTATGGCATTTTATTACCGGTGATGTCGTTTATGGCTTTTGGGTTGTTATCCATCATTGTACTGATTCAGTTGATGCAGGATTTCTACTGCTTCTTATCCTGACTTTTATTTCCTTATGATCTGGACAATGGTCTTGTTCTTCTCCAAGCTTTCATGGTTCTGAGTTGATTTTTACACAGCAAATGAGTGAGCAGGACTGGGAGCTAGCTTGGTGGGATTACCTTACAAATGTGAGGACCTAAGTCAGAACTACAATACCATTCAAGGCCAGGCTAGTTTACAAAGTGAGTTGAAGGACAGACAGGGAGGGAGGGCTACACAGAGAAACCCTGCCTGGAAAAACAAACAAACAAAAAAAACCAACCCCATCCCCTGAAAAAAAAAAAAAAGCCAAACTCCAATAGCCACATAAAGCCAGACACAGTAACGTGAACACAGCGCTTCTAAAACGAGAGAGAAACTGGAGACAGGATAATTCTTGGATTGTGGGTCAGCTAACCTGATGTATGTAACGGCAAACAAGAGACCTGACTGATTCTAAATAAGGTGGAAGGCAGGACTGAGACCCCAGGTCATCATCTGACCTATACACACACACACTTGGGCTTACACATAAGAGCACATATGTGTGCTGGTGCATGCATACATATGTGTACACACACAGATAGAGATAGATAGATAGATAGATAGATAGATAGAAAGAAAGAAAGAAAGAAAGAAATTAATTAATTAATTGAAAATGTTGGGGCCATCTATATCCAGACCAGAATGAGTGTCTGCTCTGCATTCGTTCAGTGCCCCGCTCCCCATGTGACTATTAGGAGAGTTTCCTTATGACTAGGAAACTCTAGTTCTTGAGTGCACACAGAAAATACCAGACAATCTGTTAGCTGGGCATGGTGGCCCACAATTATAGCCCCAGGTACTTAGAGATGGCTAAGACAAGATCACTTGTGCCAAGGAGTTTGAGACCAGATTAAGTAACAGTGACACCATGTCTCATAATAAAATTTTGGAAAAAAAAAAAGAGGTTTGTTAAATCCAAAGCATCAGGTTCTATTCCTAGCACACACAGAGAAAAAGTTTGTTGATTAAAAAACTAAAGATGACTGATGTCTATTTATCACGTGCATAGTCCAAAACTACACTAAGAGTAGACGGACTATAGAGCATGGCAAAGCCATGGGACAGAACTAAGAGCCTCTAACACGACTCCCTGACCCCTGCCTGGTGAGGGTTCTGTCTATGCCTCCATCTTCCCGCCCCCTTTCTACTTTTTATTTAGAGGAAGTCCAGGCTGGCCTTGACCAACTCTGTAGCCTAGACAGGCTTTAAATTCGAGCTTCCTATCTCACCCTCTAAGTAGCTGAGATTCTAAGCTGTGTCAGCAGATCCAGCAAAGGTGACCGAAGACATGAGGTTACATGAGAACTAAAGACAAAGCTCTGCAGAGGAAATGCCACACAACTGCAGGGCTACTGTGGAGTGACTGGAACTCCATCATGCAGTTTATACTTCACAATTTCCTAAGAAAAACCCATCACAGTAAAGGCTTGCTTTTGAATAAAATAAAAACCTATTTCATTAGAGAGAATCTGGAGGAACTTAAACTGTTCTCTTGGGTGGGTCTGGGTTACGAGCAAGATATGTGGACCAGAGTTTAGGACCAGTTGATCTTTTACTTCCACGGTACTATGCCCACCTCTTCTTGGGACCAAGTTTGCATGATAACATTAGAATGTTACAGCAATGCGACTTTGAGAAACAAGACTTTTCCCTCTTTATAATTATGTAAACAGATCTCCTTCACAACAGGTTCTTTAAAAAAAAAATTACTGCATTAAAATATTTTATTTTGTGTGCATGTTTGCATGTCACAGAGAACGTCGAAGGCCGAGGGATATTTTGGGGGGTCAGTTCTCTCTTTCTTCCACGTGGGTTCCAGGAATGACATTGAGATGTGCAGCATGGCCCAGGTGCTGAGCCTCCTCAGCAGCCCCACATCAAGTTTTGGGTTAGACACTCTGCTGGTGGCCTGATGCTAAGAATTCAAGCCAGGGTGTCTGGGATGGCAAGGCGCCCTGCTATCGAGCCACTTCCAGCCCTTTAATATGTCTCTGATGTACATCATCACTACCAACCTGACTGTACCAACTGGAAAAGAGCCACAAAGTCACAGTGACAATGTTACACATTCACATACAGCGGTTCTCCCACGAGGGAAACACAAAGAACACCATGCAACATGGGGACTGTACCTGGTGCAGCAGTGAAACTAGAAGATGGGGTTGGTGTGATTGTCCCAAAAGTAAAGGTCCTGAGGAGTGGAAAGAGAAGTTAAAACTGAGCAAACTCAACTCAGCATCAGCTTTCAACTATTACTCCTTATAATTCATTCATACAATATGCTCTTGAAGGATTTACATCTAGTGATCAGCAATAGCCGAGTTAAATACGCATCTCAGAGGTGCCCAGCACCTCCAAGCAGGGCACACGCTTTGGCGAGGAGGCAGGAAGGAGCAGGAGCAGGAAGGCTTTGGCTAGATGGCTGGTTTTCCACAGGAGGCCTGGGAAGAGTGAAGTGCAGCAGTAACAACACACTAAGCATGTGTAGATGACACTGGAGGAGACACTTGCCTAGTGAGTGGAAGGAAAGGCTGGCAAGGGAATAGAAAGGAGAATAGGGAGAATCTCTGGGCACCTGCCTCAAGTCCAGGAGCATGTCAGGAGAGCTACTGTGCAGAGAATGCAGCAGCAGCACAAAGCAACATACTGCAAACAGCAGCAAGAGTGCAGATGTCTCACCGAGTAACTCAAACACATGGGGCACTAAGCCTATCCAATTCAGTAAATAATGCCAGGATTCAGTGTTACACGATATTTGGACCTGTTTCTAGTTAGGGTGTGGCTCAACCCTTAGCACACACCTTTATTCCCTCTGGCTGGACTCTTAGTACTCACCGTTAATCCCAAACAATGAAGCTAAAGTGAGTTTGCAGAAGGAAGCAGCCATGTTTGAAAGGGATATCAGAAGAGGATATGCCCAACTCTCAGGAGAAGAGAGAGGAGGAAGAAGAGAGGAAGCTACTTGAGAAAGAGACAAGACAGTACAGGAGGAAGAGAGTCCAGTACAGGAATATAGGAGAGCTCATGGAGAGCAACGCAGTAGAGTTGAGAGGGAGAAGAAGGCAGTTTTACTGGGAGAGTTTTACAGACAGATTGAAGAGAGAACACATGTGAGGACAGAATAAGCCATGAGAATGAGAAGGAGCCAGAAGATTAGGAAAGATTGCTAGAGTTAGTTTACCACCAAACAGAGCACTCGGAGGCCGAAATAAAAGCCAGATTGACTCAGTCAGCTGGGAGAGGAGTTTGAGCCAGAAGATCGGAGTTGAACCAGTCAGCCAGAGTTCAGAAACAGGTAGAAAGGGGGAGCTTATTCAGCAGCAAGTCTCAGAGGCTGAAAACATTCTTGGCCTAGACTGGATTGCATGGAGGCTTCCAGGACTAGGCCTAGGTCAGCTGAGGGAAGCAGAGCCTCAAAGGCAAGTTACTATAGAAGAGGAAGAGACACAATTCAGGTTTTGTCATCTACTGTTGCCATCCCTCAAGTGGACAAAGACCTCCTAAGGATTTGCTACACATTTTTCATCACACTGAAAAGCAAAAATCGTTTTTCTTTATTGGCTGGCCTCAATCTTGGCAAAGAAATTTTATCAAATAGATCAGCCATTGGCTCTCTGACCCAAATTTTTCCAGCTTTCTTTACAAACTGGAAAAGCACTATCATTTTAGAGACATGGAGACTAATTATTATATTTGTAAAGGATTCAGTCATCCTTGGCATAGCTGCAATGACTTACAACAACAGAAAGAGTTCACAGCTAGCTCCTCCTCCTAGTTAACTTAGCGTCTCATCTCACTTTACACTGAAGGGTGTGCAGAAACACATTACTCAGAAGAACTGGAGTGCGGTGAGTGGCGCCCAGTACAGAGGCAGACAATGAAAGCACTAGGGTTCTCTAACACAAATGGCACGCAGCCTTTCCGTGGCAGCAATTGTGCCGGCAGGCGTGGATGGCAGTCACACTCGATTTTGGCAAGCTAAGAAGGGCCAGCTTCACCAACTTGCCTGGCTTTTACCAAGAAAATGGGCTCTTTCAGTCTTTTCATTTCCTCAACCTGATTCTCAAATCCACACCATGGCTGTCACTGTTTCTGGAAAACAGATCCCCATTGCTGGTAGGTTAGCTTATTATCCCAGCACTTAGGAAGTAGAGGTAGGAGGTTCAGGAGTTTAAGGACATCCTTGGCCACATAGCAAATCTGAGGCCAGCCTCAGTCTTTGTTGAACCCCCAACCCTATTATCTCTTTACAAATCACAATTTGTAATCAAATGGTCATTGTCTTTCACTACATTTTCTGTATAGGTCAAGAGACCCAATCCAGTGTAGTCTGATCATTCTAGAGTCAGGCTGACTAATCACTAAACAGTGTCAGAATGAAAACACCTGGTGTGCTACACCCAATGGCCTACAGAAGGGAACATACATTTTCTGCCAGAAGAAAGGAGGCTTAGGCTTAAAAACAGAGCAAATGTGATCATAACCCTGAGCTACAAAGAAAAAACAGTTCTAACGTCCATCCGTTGCCACTGTCTACGGAAGCCCTGGCACAGATGTGAGAGCTCACGGCTCTCGTGGACCTGGCTGATAATGACAAAACAAGTCCATCCACTGACCCTGGGGAGGCGAATGAGAAAGGCTTGTTGAGCTGTCCCGCAGCAGATGGAGTCGAGGTCACCTCTGTCTTGGCTGTCCCTGGACCTGAAATGGACAAAATAAGGACATTCCAAAAGTCAGTCAGGAATACGTTCTGGTCTGTAATTCCCTACAGCTCAAACTGTGTGCTGTTGCTCAGAGCCACAGCCCCAGTTTTTGGAACCTCTAGTGTATCTGTGACAATCCTCAAGCCAAGGGAAGTTGGCATGTCACCTCCTTGTGCTCAAGGTCTCTTAGTCTTACTCTTTGGTTCTATCAAGGCATGATACACTTTTCCAGAAAAGACAGCTAAACAACCCCCACGCAGCCTAACTCCAGAACTGAGGATGCAATCCTCTATACCGACTGACTGACAAATGCTTTTCACATACATAGGGAGAAAATCCCAAATAAGCAAAGTGATACAGCGAGCATTTCTAAACAATGGTCTCAGAGTTACCTATACATTTCTGCCTTTCTATAGGTTTTGCTTTATTATTATTTATTTATTTTTTTTTGAAATTCAGCAAATACCAGTTTTCTTTCTTTCCTTCCTTCCTTTCTAACCTACAGAGGTAATGGATCATTCTAGAAGCAGACACTGGCTATCAGCCCCATGTTGGGCTTCACTCAGTACCGAACTGCAATGTGGGCTGTAGAAAGATGCTCAGTAAAGGCCTGTCCATAGCTAACATATAAGGAGCACGTCAACTGTCAGCAGAGCACTGCTAAGACGCAATCCCAGGCGGCCATCACATAAATGAGTAAGGTGAATGTGCCAGAAGAGGGATAGAACACACAACTGTAACGGGGCTGGAAGAGGGGGAACCAGTCACAAGAGCGCACAGGAAATGCTGGTGGTGTTTCAAACAGTGCAGTGGGCAGGGGAGAGAGATGGCCCAGCAGGGAAAGGCACTTGTCAAGACTGCGACATGGAGTTGGATACCTGGGCCTACATGGTGAAAGGATGTGACTTCCACAAGAATGTCCCCTTCCTGTGGATGTCAGGTGACTTCCTGACCCATAGGAGCACTATGCTTGACCCCCTCTACTACTGTAACAATTCTAAAAAGCAACAGACAAAAGACATGTATATATATGTGTATATATATATATTTTTTGTTGTTTGTTTGTTTGTTTTTTTCAAGACAGGGTTTCTATGTGGAGCACTGGCTGTTCTGGAACTCACTCTAGACCAGGCTGACCGCGAACCCACAGAAAGCCCCTGCCCACTGCTTCTGGAGTGCTGGGATCAGAGATATGTGGTTGCACCACCACAGCCCAGGATCACAAAATTCTTAAGGGCATGTTTAAAACCAATTCCCAGGGCAGCGTTCACTTCCCACATGCTTTATTTTTATACTGACATTTTTGCATATAACCATGTCATGATCAGTAAAGCAAGACACACACACACACACACACACACACACACACACACACACACACAGGGGTTCTTTGTGTTACTCTGGTTGACCTGGAATTCACTATGTAGACCAGGCTGGACTTGAACTCACTATGTAGAACAGGCAAGACTTGAACTCACAGAGACCTGCCTGCCTTTGCTGGGAATAAAGGTGTATGCTGCCACCACCCAGCTACAAGAAGGTATTCCTATTACTAATGAGTAGGAGAGCTATTCCACAGGTTCCAGAAATACACATACAACAAGAAAGGAAGGGAGAGAGGGAGGGAGGAGAGAGAGGGAAAGGGAGAAGGAGGTGGTAGAGAGAGGGAAAGGGACAGTGCAGGAGAGAAATAGAGGTATAGAGACTCATGCCTTTAACCCTACCACTTGGGAAGTTGAAGCAGGGGGGTTGCTATAAGCTCAAGGGCAAGGCTAGCCTGAGTTATAGTGAGCTAGATATAATGAGTTACAGGTTAGCCTGAGCTACCATGTGAGACTTTATCTCAAATAAAAAAGAAAAGTTTCTGTAAATGCATGCTGGGTTTTCAGGGATGTTTCCAGCCTAAAGGGAAAAGCTCTCTAAGCTGTCATCACCTGCCAAGGGAAGGCAGCAGTGAACAGTGAGGGGCTAAGTGATGCAGGCCAGACTGACGCCTGAGACTGGCCTGCCACAAAGGCCTTAGGACCCCTCCAGTCTTAATTTTAAGTGCACGAAGGGCTTTGCAACAAAGTCCTTCAGAGAAGTAAGATCATGCCTTTTGAAATCTTTTCAAAAACATTAACCTAAATGACTCAAGTCTTTGCTGAACCCACTAAACAACTTGTCTTGGCCTATAATGCTGTGTGTGTGTGTGTGTGTGTGTGTGTGTGTGTGTGTATGTGTGTGTACACGTGCATATGTGAGTGCGTGGGCACACGAGGAACACTTCGAGCTTCAATCGGGTTCTGCATGAAGGAGAAAGAGAGTACCTGAGTAACTGGTGGCCATTATGAGAAGCAGGCAGCTGCTGCGTGCCGTTCAGCCTGAATCAGCTGTCAGCCGTGAATGGAAATACTGTCAGCCGTGAATGGAAATAAAAGCTAACCACAGAGTTGTGGCGTGCAGAACTAAGTCAGCACAGGCTGTTCAATGGAAGCTGTGGGTGCCCCAAGTGGCTACAGGAGATCAACGGCAGCCACTGAGAGATGCTCATGGATAGAGGCTTTCAGTGGTTATGGACGGGGAACCAAGAGAGTCCTTGGCAAATGTGTAATGCTTGACAGGGTCCTGGCCATGTCACAGACCAATGCCTCAGCTCAAAGGGAAAGGACAAGGTGTGAATGCTGATAGTTTGTGCAGAAAACACCCTCTGTAGCTATTCCCACACCCTACATGCAGTCTGGAGACTGCTCCCTACAGAGATTGCTCCTACCCAGCTTAGCTAAGCCTGCCTCCTTGTTTAGCTGTGTGTACTAACCCCGCCTCCCTGTCCAAGTGTATATAATGAACATGCTGAGCCCCCAGAAAGCTGTGGCTGGCCCACCTGACCCCAGTTTTTCTCATTCTCTTGCCAGTCCAGTCAGGTCATTCCCTGGAGCAGCACAAACCTTAGCAATTTATACTATGGTCAAAACACTTCCAGTTACTGTAAAAACTAACTTAATTAAAAATATTCATGCTTGAGTTAGTTGGCAAGTCTGTGAAGCCATAAAACCTTGTATTATTAGCTTACCTAATAGGATCTTAAACTGCAACAAGCATATTGTATTTTATGTATTTTACTAATTTTTGAAGAGCTATTGTGAAGGGGCTGGGAATGGAGCCTAGCTGAAAGAGTATTTCCCAAGCACACAGAAAGTCCTGCACTATATAGAAACCAGACACATGGTACATGCACAGAATCCTACCACTGGGAAGGCAGAGGCAAGATTATCATCATCTGATGTCATGCCTAAGCTCCATGAGACACTCCCCTCAGGGTCTCACATAGAAAGGAAGAGAGAGAGGTGGAAGGCAAGGGAAGGAGAGAGGAAAAGAGAAGAGGAATGAAGGGAGAGGAAAGGAAAGACAGTCATTTACCTGCAAGGGTGTCAAGAGGTATTCGGGTTCTTTCCCTTTGAGAAGAGGGAACAGTGCTCAGCTGTCTACCATGCTTCTCTCTGCACACCTAGCATGCAGCGAGGCACAAAGACATTGCTATTGCTTCCCTTAGAAAAGGAACATCAAAAGTTTTCTCATGCTGAGTCTAAAGTCTAAGCTCGCTCCAAATTTTAGCCACTGTCAAAGGGCTTCTCCATGTGCTTACAACTCCTCATAGTGGAGGGAGGCCTGTGGGGCACGGCATCTACCTTCCTACCATTTCATCTTCACTCTCATGAGGCAGGCATGCAGACTCACCCACAGCTTTATCCCCAGAGGACAGCTGACAGGATGCCGCTGTAGGTCCTGACGGCTTGAAGGAATTTATCAGAGATCCCTGTACAGAACACACACACACAAAAACGCTTTGTTAAACTGCTAGCTATTCTTGCAATAAGTGAACTGTGAAACGAAAGCGTAAAAACAAACTAAGCAGGCACAAACACTTGCAGTCAGTGTAATTACTCAAGAAAAGGAGGAAAGGAAAAATAACAAAACGTGGCGACGTCACACTGGAGGCGTCTGCGTGACTTCTCAGTACCCAGTGCAGTGTCTGCCACGGGAATGGCACTTGAATACTTGGTAGAGGACTGGATGGGAGGATGAAGAACAGCCCCAGCAATTTGTGAGTTTACAACTGTGAGCAGGACAGCCACCTGGGCTTTCCACCTGCAGCCAGCGCCTCTGCCTCACCTGTCATGCTCTATGGATGACTTACTATCCGCCCTCCATGAAGAACAGAGGCGGACTAAGGCACAGGATGGTGTTGGGAACCCAGTCGGCAGCTAATGGTGCAGTCCCAAACTCTAGATTCAAGTGTAATCTAAAGCTGCTCATCTCCAAGACAGACCTGAGAGAAACCAGGACTGCTGGGAAAATTCCAGAGACAGCTTGGTCTCCCTTCTAGCCTCCTCCTAGCGCCCCCCCCCCTTCTTTATTATTGTCTTCTTCACTGTTTAACTGCTTACAGTCAGTCAAGGTCAGGGCTAGACACATCACTGAAAGCAAACTCTGAAAGGCAGAGCTGCAGGAGTGAGCTGCAGGACTCAGGCAACCCATACCTGACACCGCTGTTCAACAGTGTGGTGTGGTGGGAGAAGCAAAGGGCAGATGGTTCAGCCTTGGGTCCCAGCTGTTTCTATCAATAACTGACTGGATGAGCCCACGGGACTCACTTGACCTCAGCTGCCTCAAAAGGGACATATCTAAACACCAACTGGACAAGCCAGTTGCATGGACTGAGATAATGTTAAGAAAAACTAAACAAATGGCAAACTAAAACATCTTATCCAAAAGCATTGTTAGCATACGGCCTAAGATGACTTGTGAAGAAAGTCAATGGCCTCAAATGGTTAACCATGTCAGGACTAGCATGAATTATGGAAAAGAAGTATGTAGAGGTTTGTAGATGCTTGGCCCAAGGAGTGGTACTATCAGGAGGTATGGCCATGTTGGAATAGGTGTGTCACTGTGGGCGTGGGCTAGTCCTAGCTGCCTGGAAGTCAGTCTTCTGCTAGCAGCCTTCAGATGAAGAGGTAGAACTCTCAGCTCCTCCTGCACCATGCCTGCCTGGATGCTGCCATGTCTCCACACTGATGATAGTGGACTGAACCTCTGAACCCGTAAGGCAGCCCCAATTAAATGTTGGCCTTTATAATGTTGCCTTGGTCATGGTGTCTCTTCACAGCAGTAAAACCCCAACTAAGACAAAGTAACAGCCTTTTCTAAGAATCACATTCATTAGATGTTATTAAATTAAATGAAGTCAAACCATAAAATGACCTTCAGTTACAGAGACATACTGCTATAAAGAACACATCAGTAAGTTACCTGCTTGGCTTGGCTGGCAGCCACCGGGGTTAACACTGCATGGGGGGTTTTGGCTGCTGAGTGAGGTGCTGAAGAACTGAAAGACAGAAATTGTTTGCTCAGACATTACTGGGGGAAAAAACATGTTCATCCTCAAGCCAGTTCCCTGCTCAACACATGAAAACACTTTGGGGCAGCATATAGGTGTCTGGGACGCCAACCAAAACTCAGACATTTGTTGAAGAATTAGTTTTAAATGAAATCTGGGTTTTCAATGATATAAAAGTCAAGCCAATGACCTTGTTAACTTATCATTAGGAAAAGCTTTTCAATTTCTCTGTCCTCAGTGCTACTTTACTGAAATGAACAGCAGCAGTTGTAGTAGTGGGTGTTGGTTTTTAGAACTCTTTGCAGATTTGAGGGAACATCATTAGTAACTTTTCATCAAAAATTAACTTGACGCCAGGCAGTGGTGGCACAGGCCTTTAATCCTGGTACTTGGTACTGGCCTCTGAGTTTGAGGCCAGCCTGTTTTACATGAGTTCCAAGACAGCCAAGGCTACACAGAGAAATATGGTCTCAAAATAATTTTTTTTTTTTTCCTTTTGAAAGAGGAAATCAGCAAACAGCTTAGTCCTCAATGGTCTATCTTAATTCTCTGTGTGATAACACATAATCTTCCCAGACTAGGTAGAAGAAGAAAAAGAGACTCATCTTCAACGATACAAAACCCTCATGATAATTCTGCCAAAGCAAAAGAAGATGCAGGAGTGCCCTGGGACACTCCACTGTTCAGGGCCTCAGGTGCTGTGCCTGCCCTCCTCCAACAGAGACCCAAGATCCCGGAGTGGGTTTAGCCAACTTGCTGACAGAACAGTTTGAGCTCAGGGAACTATAAGGGAAATGAACCTCTTTAATGTAAAACTAGAAATGGACATTAAAAAGCAGTATTTTATCCAAATCTTGGAGAATATTTGTAGCTAAACCTTAGTGACAACATGATGGTAATTAAATCACGAAGGCATAGTTGTACACAGTCACTGTTCTATTTACTTGTGAGTATGCCACATGTCATCCTGACTCCCCAAACACAAAACCAGGAGGCACCGAGGCAGCACACTATACCACATGACATCTCTATAGAGAAATGCTGTTTGGCACAAGCAGCCAATAACCCTTTAACAACAAACCAGCTTCAAGAAATCTCTACCTTGACTAAAAGGGTCAATCAGCAAATAGTACACGCCTGAATGAGCACACAAAGGACTGCGCACAAATACAGGCAAATGAAGGAAGTCGACCCGGGAAATGTTCATGGGAATACTTGGGTACGAGACTGCTTGGATACTGTAATCAAAAACAAACAACAGCATCAGGCAACTGGGCTCGAGAGTTGCTCAGGCAAGAGCACTTGCAGAGGACCCACACTCAAATCCTGGCTCACCATGTCGGCTCCTGTCACCTCTACCTCCAGCTCTAGGGAATCAATGCCCTCTTCTGGCCTATTCTGGCACGGGGCACACAATATACACATACACAGGCATGCAACACACACACACACACACCCCTAAAAAAGGAAGCAATTATCAGAGGACAACAGCAGAAGACGGCACAGTGGAAGCCAGAGCTGCTGTGAGGCATCCCAGCATTTCTAGGAAAGGGTTTAAAAGAGAAGACTCATTCTTTCTTTCACTTAGTTCAACAGCTTGCTTAAGTGGCCTAAAACAAGAGACACAGGTCTTCTTTTGGATAATCTTAATTATTAACAAATATCTTTTAATAACCATGCATATATGACAGGGCTGAACAAGCAGACCTGATGAATCATGTAATGAACAATGAAATGCTGAGTATTCATTCGGAAGTGAGGCAAGTAAGTAAAGCTTATCAAGGAAAACAACAAAAAATAAACCTAGAGGGAAAAAGAGAAACCAATGAAAATGGTACTTTATTCATTTATTTATTGAGGTTTTTTAGAGGAAGGGTTTCTCTCTGTAGCCCTGGCTGTCCTTAAAGTCTGACCTCAGCCTGCCTCTGCCTCCCAAGGCTGGGACTAAGTGTGTGCCCCTCCCTGTTACTTTTATTTAGTACAGTTACTCTCAACCTGTGGGTTAGGACCCCTGGAGGATCAAATGATCCTTTCCCTGGGGTCACCTAAGACCACCAGAAAACAGGTATTTTCACATTATGATTCTTAACAGTAGCAAAATTAGTTATGAAGTAGCAACAAAAATAACTTTATGGTTGGGGTCTCCACAACATGAGGAACTGTGTTAAAGGCCTGCAGCATTAGGAAGCCGAGAACCACTGACTTAACAGATTCCAAATCTACTAAGGCATTCCTGAAGCCTGCCCATGGAGACACAACTATCAGCTACTATCACTTCTCCTGAGCCTGTTTCTGAAGAAAAAAAGTCTCTTAAAGGGAACTGAAGTTTCTCCTATGACAGAGGCAGGTGGATCTCTGTGAGTTCAAGATCCATTAGGAAAACAGTGAGACCCTATCCTAAAAACAAACAAATGAATAAAAGTACTTTAAAACTCCATTTACAAGACAGCCAGATATAGTGTAACAATGCACCAATGTAGCACAGGGTGGGAGGCAGGCAGAAGAACTCAACGTATAGCAGGAGCACCAAGATGGAGGGAGAAACAGACTGTGCTCAGTGCTGCACTGTCCTTTAGCAGTGCTATCACCTGACGATGCAGAGTTAATGGTAGACTGGAGAGCCTAATGGAGTTATCATCAATGAACAAGCAAGAAAGCCTGAATGGTACACAAATACTGAAGCACAGAATATGAGAGGATATTTGGAGCTACCATAAGCAAGGCTTTCCTTGCCATGAATTTAGAAAAAGAAATATACACCAAGCCTTCAAAACCAGTAACCACAAATCAATTAAGTCAGGCAATCACAAGAGCAAACATGAGCAGCACCTGGGCGTGCAGACAAGGAGTAGCACTGTAGGTGTGAGGTTAGCCTGGGCTACATAGTGTGTTGCAAGATAGCCAGCCAGGCTTTATAGAGAGAAAAGAAAATCAATAAAGTAGCAGAGTGACCCAACTATTTATTTCCCTGTCCCCCTGTTCCCGCTCCTCTCTCTCTTCTGAGACAATCATGCTATATATATGTAGCCCAGGCTCACATCGATCAACCTTATGGTATTCCTCCTGCCTCAGCCTCTTCACTGCTGATTGACAAGTATGTTTCACCATACCCAGGACTATGTGGAAATTTGAGGAAGAATAACTAGCTAATCTGTTTCAGTAACAATACTGAATTGTACTGAACTAGACACCAAAAAATAATCATGTGTAGTATGAGCAGTGCCTAGAGTTTAGGGAAGATAACAATAACAAACTGGAACAAAAGCAAGCAAGAAAGGCTGTATGCAAAACTACAGGGATGGAAGCCACAACGGAGTTCAGATTGGAAAACTGTTAGCAAAGTGCTCAATGTTTGATCTGCGAAAATACGTTCATGATGCGTAAGGACATGAAACATGGCCAATAGCTCTATGAGCAGCAGCAGCAAGACTTGGCAAGTACTTGATGGTCTCCTGAATCCATATTATCTATTGTCTCTGTGAAAGACAATGACCCTAGGCAACATGACATGGCTATATCATCAGCCACAATGCACGGCTTTAGAGTAGTTGAGAACCCAGGTTTACAAGATGATGACTCCCTTTATACATCAACATGCAAAGAGCAGGACCTCTTTTCCTGTTAGCTTCCAAATAATGCATAAGCAGCTATATAAATATTAGCTGTTTCCGTGCACTGAACCTTCTGCTCAACAGTTGAATAGTGACTCTTTCTGTTAATGGACTTTTATCAATAAATTTAAATTTAAAAAAGTAAAATAATATACCATACTAACAGAGAAGAAAGATAGACAATAGAACTCTTGGGAGGTTAGAAGCAGGAGTGTCATGAAATTCAGGGTCACCCTCAGCTATATACTGAGTTCAAGGCCAACCTGTGCTATGAGACTTATGGGGGGGGGATTATCTTACTACATTGCATATTATTTTTTTTTAAAGTTGGAAGATTACTTTCATTTACATGTGCATCTATGTGTGGGTACCCTCAGAGGTCAGAAGAGGATGTCACAGGCAGTTTTAAGCTACCCAGCATGAGTGCTAAGCCATCTCTCTAGCCCCTAGATTAATATTATTCATTCAGATAGCTGTAGAAATTCTTAAAATGTTAGCACACTGATTAGGATCAAATACTTAAAGGACAATGGGTCACAAACATTCCAAGATGAACAACTGCAAGAATGCCAGGGTAACTGGAAACAAAGAGTCTTCAACAAAGGATACTGGAATGAGCAGAGTGAAATGGACCCTACCTCACACCATTTACAGTAGTAAAGTTAAAAGTGATCAAAGACTAAAACATGTTAGACCTTAAAGCGGACGTTCCCACTGCCACACAGGGCAGTGAGCTGGGGCTGGGATGAGCACTTGGTGCTGGCCCATGGAACTCAGGCATGTCTAGTACAGTGGTAGAAGACGGACTTAACTACTGCTGCTACAGGACCTGCAGGTCACTATGCTTTACAAGCTGTGGAGCACGTGGAACCTCAAATAAAAAGTCTCCTTAAGTCTACCAAAACCTGTCTTCAGTGGTGGGTACTTCAGAGCTGGGCTTGAACCCAGAATGCCAAAGCAGAAGGTAGGATTAAATCTAGGCGTTAGTCTACTCCAGGAAAGGACAGATTAGAGATGCCTGCTGATGAATGACGCTCTTAATCCACCCAGAAAAGGGAGGATGGATCTCCTTATACAGCAGTGAAAATCAGTGAAGACGACTTACTAGAAGGTCAAGCTAAACGTGAAGTAATTGGATACGAATCTTAAGTCCATTTGTCTATGTATTAGAAACAATTTTTGTAATAAAATGACTTAAGAGCTATAAAACAAACAAAAACGCCTCAAAGGAAAACACAAGCATTCATTTTATGACCCAGGATTAAGCATCCTGTCCCAAGGGAGGTGGATGACACCCTGAGGATGACATCCAAGGCTGTCCTCTGGCTTCCAAATAGACAGCCAAAGTACGTTAAAAATACCAAAGCAGGCCGGGCCGTGGTGGCGCATGCCTATAATCCCTGCACTTGGGAGGCAGAGGCAGGTGGATTTCTGAGTTCAAGGCCAGCCTGGTCTACAGAATGAGTTCCAAGAAACCCTGTCTCGAAAAACCAAAAAAACAAAACAAACCAAAAAAACAAACAAAACAACAACGACAAAAAATCCAAAGCAGGTATTGCCTACCAACATGGCTCCTTGAGCTGATCCCTCACTGGCTCTTACTCTTTGCTTCCCCTTATTTTTGCAACCAGAGACCTCCTGGTGTCACAGACACACTTCTATTACACATGCCCATTCACAGGAACCACTCCTTGGCTCTTTACTGGTTAGTCAATTTCCCTAAAGTCTTTCCTATGCTGTTTTCTGCACCACACCTACCATCATATCTGGATAGATATAACACGCATGTGTACATATATGTACCATAGTATCTATATCCTATATTACATACTTATTTAGTGTGTTGTCTCCATGACCACAGCAGTGTTAATGAAACATGACTGGGGTCAGTTTTATTACCTGTGTTATTTCTGGCCTGGCAATGGTGGTGCACACTTTGAGTGGTGGATTTTTGAGGTCGAGACCAGCCTGGTCTACAGAGTTCCAAGGACAGCCAGGGCTATACAGGGAAACCCTGTCTGGAAAAACCACTTGGATTCACTTCCTGCCAGGACTCTAGCCATTCTGGCCTTTCACCTGTGCCCCAGATATGCTCTGGCCCTCCCTAGGTTTGATTTTCAACACACCGCACCCATGGACTCTCACATGTACTATGTCTAGTCTGCCTAGACCTTCTGGTCAGTCTTTAAAACTCAGCTAAAATGACTTCTTGCTTAACGCTTTCTTCCCCAAGCCCAGATCTGCTTGAGTGCCTGTCCTGTGCCATCCGAGTCCTCTCCTGTACCCACCACACTGCAACAAAACAACTGTGCAATTGGTTGTCTCGTGGCCTCCTGGCTAAGGTCCCTGTGGTGACAACAGGGATGAAGGCCCTCTTCACTACCACTTCTCCCTCACCCCAGGGAAGCACCACACTCACGGCA
Organism: Rhynchomys soricoides; assembly: GCA_019843965.1. Taxonomy (NCBI): domain Eukaryota; kingdom Metazoa; phylum Chordata; class Mammalia; order Rodentia; family Muridae; genus Rhynchomys; species Rhynchomys soricoides. Next base: position 5,240,604 of record JADRCH010000078.1, on the reverse strand, counting down.
GATGCTCTGCAGGGAGCAATGCAGGAGTGAGAACAGCTATGGATTTGCTCCAGCTAAAGAGAAAGGAAAGCCTCACAACCCCAACACACAGGGAGCAGAAATACGCAAGCTCAGCCTCCACTGAACATGTGTGGATTAATACACTCTAGAGACAGCTGCTCACAAGACCCTGAAAGTCAGTCATTTTGCAATGAACTCACCTATGGTGGTGAAATATATCAATTTTTACTTATAAACTGTTTTCAAGATTATGAGTTATTGAAATAAGTGACTAAAAGGCTTAGTGAGATGATGATGATGACCTGAGTTTGATTGCTGGAACCCCCAGGGTAGAAGGAGAACCAATTCCCCTAAGTTTTCTTCTGATCTCCATATGTGCCTTGGCACACATGTGCACATGAACACAAATAAATGTACTTAAAAAAACAATTTTAAGGGGCTGGAGAGATGGCTCAGCAGTTAAGAGCACTGTATGCTCTTCCAGGGGTCCTGAGTTCAATTTACAGCAACCACATGGTGGCTCACAACCATCTGTAATGGGATCCGATGCCCTCTTCTAGTCTGCAGGCGTACATGCAGATAGAGCACTCATAGACATAAAAAAATAAATCTTAAAAAAAACAACAACAAAAAAAACCCAAAAACAACAACAACAATTTTAAAGTTAGAAAATGAAAATAAAAAGAAACTGTTTCAGGTATAGGGTGCTTAAGCTCAATAACTATCAGAGTCCAACTCTGGGGAGAAAGAAAGAGAAATGTTAACAGATTCTGAGGGCCTAGTGTTAGGAGCTCCTGCCGACCACCTAGGTTCAGTTGCCAGCGTGCATGTAGGGCAGCTCACAAGGACAGTGGTAGCCCGCTCCAGGGGCTCTGACGCCCTCTTCTGGCCTCCACAGGCGCTTACACGCACGCAGTGCACATAAACTCATGCAAGCACACACGTACATATAAAAGATAATAAATAAAAGATTTAAAAACTCTTCCTTCACCACTGATGACTATTTGTGTTGAAGAGCAAAGCCAGGGAAGCCCTGCCGTCAGGGATGAGCAGCATGAGGGAGGTGAGCTGAGCACAAACTAAGGTGCTTCTCTTCTGTGGTCAGTGGTCAGTGTCTGAAAAGTACCAGCCCACACCATACCCACATGCCCGGCCTTACAAAACACCTTGCCTTTCAGTGGCCTCCCGTCTTCTCTACAGTGGGAATCTGCTACAGTCCCCAACCTCCAATGCACAGTTCTCTGAAGAGTTCAAGCAACCACAAATACCAGCCTTGGTCCAAATGGCATTCCAAGGAAAGCTTCAAGTCATTCCAACACAGCAAAGAGGGTGAATTTGGTTTGACCCTGAGTTAACTAGAAATTTTTACAACAGGCAGTGTTGGTAGACAAACATGCAGACAGGCAAAGTCCAGCATCAGAATGGCAAGGCCACTCAATAAAATGGGTCTTGGGTAGGTAGGCCTGCGCTGTAGTACCAGTGGAGAACAAGAATACAGTACAAAACACAGGGCCTGTAGTTTCTCACTTTGCCACTGACTATCCATGGGCACCAGACATTGGGTCCCCTAAAGATACTAGTCCCTGATGATCTCCCATCCAAGCCAAAGGGGTGCCCCCAACTCTTCCAGACAGCATAGGGAGGCTAGTTGCTCTACAGGAAACATGGCTTCAAACTTTGTGCACAGTGAGAAGGACATGAACAACGCTGCTAAAGGAATGGATGTGCAAGTGTGTGTGGGGGAGCACCACACAACACGAGCCCTGGGTGTGGGGGAGCACCACACAACGCCAGCCCTGGTGGAGACCAAAGGCAAGTGAGCTCTGGTAAGGACCTTGCCTAAATCAGCACAGAGGAGAAGCAGAAGTTCTGCAAGTGTAAGCTGCTTGCTTCTCAAACCCTGTTTCTTCATGAAAAATGTAGAGAGTTGAAACACTGGGAGAGAGGGAGTCAGGGAGGGCACCGCCGTTCTCCATGGCCCACCATCTTTACACAGTGCTCAGGGGACTTGAAGACCAATTTGGAGCCCTGAGAACATTAAAAAAATGGGTGCGTCCAACTTCGCACCTGGCTTAGTGGGGGCCCTGGCAAGGTGAAAAGTTTCACCTCCCTAAAAACTTAGTAATGGCTGCCCCATCCCTCCACAGTCCAGGGCTCTATAAAAGCTGTGACAACAGTGCTCCCTTCAGACAAACTGCCTCCATGCCAGCAACCATGGGATGACTACACAGAAGAGCCATAACTTACCCCATGGCCACAGAGGGGGGTGAGGGATTATTCTTCAGCTCCTGTACATTCACCACTTGAGGGACATTCTTCAAAGCTGATTCGGTCAGAGTGCTCACAGCTATGTAAACAGGGGAGAGAGAACCACATTAATTCCTGTAGAGGATTAAAAATCCTTTCCTATAGAAATTCTAACTCAAATGAAGGAAATCTAGTCAGCAGTGCAGTCAATAGAACACCTGGCTGATTAATAGCAAAGGCCAAGGAATGGACTTCTCGCTATCTAATAAAACTTGCTGGCACAGAGGGACAATTCCCTGGCCAGCTCTCTGCAGCAGAACCCAGATACCTGCCACACTGTTGGCTCATCTTGAAAGCAGTGGCAACACCCAGAGGATTAACAGCTTTCAGCTCAGGGCCAAAGCCACTCATTCATCCCTCATGGGCTTATGATGTGCCAGGTTCTGGGTAACTGCAAGCACAGAAGCTGCCTAAAGTAGCTCAGGCTGGACTCACACTCCAGAGATGCAGCTGACTCTGCCTCCTAGCTTTTTGATCCTTTCTGTCTTGCTTTTTGACCACACCTCACAACCATTAATGAAATTCTGTCTTAACAACCGGAAAGGCTTGAGCAAAGCTCTCTGGTCTCCCCTGAGCAAATCCCAGGCAGCCTGTGGATCTGTGGGAACTCTCATTTCCTTCTCCAGCGCAAGAGCTGGGAGAACACCCCCCCGCCCCCCCCCCCAAAATGGCCCACAGTTCATCGTAACAACAAACTGTCTCCAGCTTAAAAACTTGCTCCAAGAGACAGTGTGAATGAAGGCCACAGTGTTTCCTGCTGAGTATACCATTCTAAAGCCTGACAAATCTGAACTTTATAAATAACTGGCTGGATGAGGGACCTGATCAGTGTAATGTCAACCTCCTAACTGTCCAGGAAATAAGGAGATCATCAAAGAACTGTGTTCCTAAAGCTTACATGTTCTGAAAGCTTAGCGCTATCCTGTCTTTAGTTGTTATTATGTGTTTTAGGTACCTAAAGAAGGTTCTAGTTAAACTGATTTATTGCTATTTAATGGTCTTTAGTTTTTTGTTTGCTTTTTTTGAGACGGGGTTTCATTCTGTAGCCTAGGCAGATCCCAGGTTCACAATCTATCCCCGTTTGGCTGTGAACTTTGCAACAATCTGCTTCAGTCAGCCCCTAAGCGCTAGGATCATAGTCCGAGCAACTCTGTCTGGCTAACAATTCTTTCCTAGCTGTATGAGTCTACCATGTCTTGGAAAGTCTCAAGTGAAAATATTTGGCACTAATAGTTTGTCAGCCTTGGTACTCTTCCTATTTGGGGAGTAGATAACCTGTCCTTGTGGGGTGTTTAAGAACCTTCTTTAATGCTCCCAGCCAGTAACTCTTCAACTGTTTTTGGGCCAGCTGGAAGGATGAACAGCCTCTGAGTAAGAACCACTTACCAAGCTGACAAGCAGTGACAACTAGCCCTGAGTCCCACTCCCTAGACCTAAGTCCTGACTAGCTAAGTCACTGTCCTAACTAAAGCCAGTGACAATGTCAGTGTAGAACAGCCATCTAGAAAGGTCTGGTATATACTGCTTGGGTAACTTTCTCTGCTGACTCGCTCAGTACTGGAACAAAAACAGGCACAGGAGTGCAGCCACCCTCCCAGTGCCTGGATTCCTTAAAACATTGTTCTTATGATGTCAGATGGTTTAATTTCCAAGATCAAGTTAGGAGAGTAAAGCAGAGATCACCAATCAAAAGTAAGAAAATCAGCATCAAAAGTCATCAATTTTCCATAAAACTAAGTGACACATCTAATACCTCCTCTTCAAAGCAAAGAACTTGAGACCTAGTCTTTGCCTCCTGGGAGCTCTCCTCACAGGTATGAAGGCCATCAAACTAGCCTTCTCTTCTAAGAAGTGGCAAGAAAACCAGCTGTTTCCCACCCCAAAGCCCAAGCCTGTGACCTGGACAGCTCATAAGCACTCTCCTAGAAATGGGGCTGTAGTCTTTACCTGGTGCCTGATTGGCCATCTGCCGTCTCAGGGCTGCAGCAGCTGCTGCCTGGGGAGCTGCGACAGTGTGGGAAGGACCTGGTGCACCATGCTTTACCGTTTTAGTTGCCAGCACTGTGCTGTCGGCTCCTTGAGGACTAACTTTGGTGGCGGACATAGAGACTAAGGGGGAAAAAGAATCATCAGAAAACTGGGGTCAGTGAAGGAAACATAGGAAAGTTAAAATGGTAAATTCTGTTGAGTTGTACAAAACCCGCTAAAATTTAAAAAATTTAAATTAAAATTTAAGAAATTTTTTAAAATTAAAATTTTTTAGCATTATAGAGAACATTTAGAGCAACACAGAGAGTGTCTGATTTCCTGTAAAGTAGATTTGTTCCTGCACCTCACTCCTGTGTCTCTGCTAGAAGTCACTATGGCACAAGGCCCTGACATTGCCCAGCAGCAGTGAGCACACAATGCACATGGCCTCAGTGGTGACTATGACATGACACTGGAGCTGGTGAGCTCTGAGCCAGATGCTCCACAGCTGCTGATGGAGGATATGAGTTCACATGTTGCTTTACACTGGGGCAAACAGCCTCCCTCCTTTACTTCTGAAAAAGACCTATGTTAACAAAAGCAAAGTGGATGCCGGAGTTAAGCTGTTATTGTGTGTAACCTTAGAGTCTTTTATTCCATAGCAGTCTTACCAACCACTTCAAGAGAACCTATACCTTTTGAATCGTGCTTCTAATTTTTGGTATAGTAGCAGAAATGAATGGGAACTCAGTGGTCTAAAGTCTAAACCCTGGTGAGTAGAAACCTAACAGGGATGAAAGCTGTCCTGTAAAATGGCTTCATTCCTGTGTCTCTGCTAAAGGTCACTGTGACACACAGCCCTGACACTGCCTTGCAACAGTGAGCACACACAATGCAGACGGCCCCAGTGAGTGACTACTGTGACACGACATGCAGCGCTCCAGCTACAGTCCTCCACGGGCAGAGTTTCAATTGGTGACTTACCTGAAGAGCTCACCACAGCAGGTGAGGGACTATGAATCGGGTGAGGCTTCGCAAAAGGCATCGCCTGAGGCAAGAGACTGGGTTGGATAGATGGTGTGCGAACCACAGGGGCATGCCGAGGGACAGGGACCACAGCCTCCTCCTCTTTGCAGGTTGGATGGATATCTTCTCCCTCCTGAGGGTGAGCAACAGATGCCTCGGAGCTGCCTTCATCCAAGTCTTCATAGTACCTCTGAGACAGGAAGGCCGACCGAGACAGGCTGGCTAGAGAAGGCCCACCCAAAAAACAACATTAGACAACTCAAAGCAAACCCAAAAGCTGTGCCATTTCAGTGTTAAGAGAGACAGACTCATAAAACATTTTCATTATTTTATACCTTAGGTGGAAGCAGCTACGGCTGAACACGAGTAATGATAATTTGTGGTCTTTGCTCAAAGGGGGCTTTGAAAACTAAGCTGCAAGGACAGACAGCTTTGACTATCAGACAAGACAGAAAATGAGAGAGAGATAGTCAACACTAGTAGAAAAACAAGAGATTAAGCTCTCACAGGAAAAAGAGGGTGTTAGAGAGGCAGCAGGCCAGCTCCCGGGACAGGCTGAACAGCATCACCTCTGCTTTCCAACCTCAGAACACCAAAGTGAGACAGCCTTAGTCTGAGCATCTCACACACATCTAAATGAGCCCAGTGACTCTCAACATGGAACTTAGCCCTGGCCTTCTCTGCTCTCCTTTATGCCATAGAGTCAGGTTCTGCCACCACCTACTGTGTGCACACTATTACTGTACACTAGAAAACAGTTATTCAAAACAGCACTCTTACACTACCACTTGTTGGTCCTGTAGGGAGATCATGGATCTTAAGTCTACAGGATCTTAAGTCTCAGGCTGGATAATGGTGGCATGTGCCTTTGGTCCTAGCACTTGGGAGGCAGAGGCAGGTGGATCCAAGTTTGAGGCCAGCCTGGTCTACAGAGTGAGTTCTAGGACAGCTTGGGCTACACAGAGGAAACTTGTCTCAGAAAAGCAACAAAATCTCAGCATAAGTGCAATACAGCAGATAAAGCTGAAATCAGTACCACATGACAGGGCCCTGCTGTCCAGTAGCTACTAGCCACTGTGGCTATTTAAAGTAGTTAAGTACAGTGCTATGTGCTGTGACACAAGTCTTAAATCCCAGGACTTGGGGGGTAGAGGCAGGTGGATGTCTATGAGTTTGAGGCCACTCTAGTCTACATAGTTCTAGATCAGTCAGAACTACAAATGGAGACCCAGTCTCAAAAAGTAAATAAAAATAGTCATACAAATAAAAATAACGAAGTGCAAAAAAATAAATAAATAAATAAATCAAAGTTCTTTTCCACATTTCCAGTGCTCAATGGGCAGCAGCATTTGCATGCTGGACCAAGCTCTGATCAAGTATTCTGAGACAGACAACTATGTGGTAGGCCACTTAGAAACATCATCTAAGTATATGATGTCAGGATCCAAAATATTAAAGTTTATTTTCTGCAAATGACTTGATATCTTCATTATTCAATTTAAGAATGGAGTTCCCTGTGTCTTCCATTTCTGACCCAAAAGTTGTTCAGAAGGAGGTTGGGGAAGCCAGCTGAATTAATTTATCCGCGCAATATGGCAGAGATGCTATTTTTATGGCCTTTGTTACAGTTAACAGTGTTACCTTGTCAAGACATACTACATAGCCAAAGGCAGCACCAGGAAGGTGGCAGGTGCAGTGCCCAGACCCACTGTGTCAGCTACTCGCATAATCAGCATACAATTTGGGAACTGCTATTGAACTTTTGCCTAGTGTTTAGAGCGGCGAAGCGATTCGCCTGAGATTATGAAGTTGGTGAGCAGCCACAATTCAAACCCCCATGCACCTAACTTTATAGACCTTTTCTTCAACACTGCTATTTAAGAGGGTCCTATGCCAACAGAATTTCCACTGTAGGGATGGGTGGACAAACAGACAGTTACACACACACAGCAAAAGGAGGTGGCAAAAGGCACCCTAGAGGTGTAAGTAAAAGTCACATACCTGCTGACTTAAACCAGGGAGCTTATCCTACAGGTCAAAACCTCTGAACTCTTTTTTTCTTTTTCTTTATGTTACAGGGTTTCTCTGTGTAGCCCTGGCTGTCCTGGAACTTACTCTGTAGACCAGGCTGGCCTCGAACTCAGAAATCTGCCTGCCTCTGCCTCCTGAGGGCAGTAACTAAAGGTGTTGTCACCACCACCAAGCAATCCCTCTCTTAAAGGCACAGTATTAAAGCAAGGGGGGAAGCTGAAGAGATAAGGCAGAAGTCCAGGGAGACAAGATCTCTAGCAAGAGGACTCCTGTGCAATAGCGGCCTGAAGATGAGAGGCAAGGAAACCACCACGGGGACGAGAACCTCATCCTGCGGCTCCAAGAGGCCTCTTCAGTGCTTGGAAGTGCATCTTCACCACAACTCCCACAGAGCACTCCAGTCAACACCTGGAGTCCAGCCTGTCCTGGCAGAGGACCTAGCTGAGCCACAGTGCGAACTCAACTGCACACGCTGCAGCAGCAGACGCTATCTACTATGAGCCACTAAGTCTGTGCTCAGGAAAACAAGGGAACAGGGTTGGTGTGGGCTTGGTCGTAAGTGCAGCCTTAGTGTGATCTTAGTACCAAAACCATTCTAACAACTGCACAACAGAGTCCTGAGCGGGAGGGAGACGGATGCTCCTTTAGCTACATCAGGGTCACACTGCGAAAACCCACTGTAAGTGGAAGAAACCAATCAGAAGGGCACAAAATACATGGAGGCTGCCAAACTCCACAGCTCAGCCTGGTCTATATTTAATGTGCTCAGAAGCTCACAAGTAACCTACAGCTGGACAAAATCACCCAGCAAAAACCTTTTTTATAAGAAAGCATTGAGTATCTTGTGTAAGATTTTGAACACTGCCCTGAATTGGAAGACAGAAAGGCTTCAAGAGCACGTTCCGGAAGGTGAAGTAGAAAGGTCCTAAGTCAAGCTCAAGCTAAGGCTAGGACGTCTCACAGGCTCAGTGACTATATTTATTCTTAAAGGTTTCTTTTCCCAAAATAATAAATTAAAAATGACACAAACATAATAAATTAAAAAAACGCAAGCAAAGACACAACTTCAACGTCTTCCCATGTAACATTAAGAGGGAATGTGGGGGATACAAGAGAGATTTTGCACGCACATGCATGTGTGTGTATATGTGTACGTGTGTGCATGTGCGTGTATACATACTCATGCGTACACAATTAGAAGGTTGGAACAGGATATTTCCTCTATCACTTTCTACCTTATTGTTTACAGATAGTCTTTCACTGAATCAGAATTTGCTATTTTGGTTAAGGCTGGTTAGTCAGTGGCATCTAGAGATTAGCCTGTCTCTATCCCCTAATGCTGAGATTACAGGCAAAGGCAAAAACTTTTTATATGGCTGCTGGGGATGTGAACTCAGGACTGCATGTTCACAGAGCAGACATTCTAACTGAGTTCTCTCTCTAGCCCCAAGAGGGGGCTTTCTAAAACTCTAGCGCGTGTTTTGTTTTTTAACTTCAGTTGAAGTTACACAATTTTTGATTTGCACATTTTTTTGTAACCATGTTTCAATTTTAAAAATTAAAACAAAAAATGTTATGTGTACACTGTGGGTGGTAGTAATGCCTGGAATCCTAGCATTTAGGAGGTAGAGAAAGAGGATCCTAAGTTTACTGCCATCTTCCATCACACAAACCATGACTGTGTGAGCCTGGACTATGTGAGACCCTATCTCCCAAACAAGCGTCCATGTCCCGAGCTATTTATTCTCCCTAGCACATGTGCTATCATTAAACAAGTACACTGTGCGGCTTCAGCTGAATGTCTGCATTCTCTTTATTCAAATGTTGAGTGGCCAGACCTTGCTGCTCTTCCGGATACCTGGAACCGAAGTAGGCAATTGCATCTCCCAGCTTAAGGACTCAATCATAAAGATGTGATCAGAGATGTGAGCTAAGGATTTTACGGGCGGCAACAGATAAAGAAGTAACAAGACTGGGTAACTGTGCAATGGTTTTCTAGTACAAGGACGTACCCTGAAGTCATCATCAGGCACCAGCTCAATGAACACAAACAGCAGGAAGGGTTTACTGCACAAGAAAGTTTGATTGTGGAGGTGTTAGCGGCAGATGTACTAGTACCTGCCCTGGCTGGGTGGGTTTGCTGTTTTCTGTCAACTTGACTTAAGCTAGAATTATATTGGAAGAGAGAACTGAGAAAATGCCTCCATAGACTTGGCCTGTAGGCAAGCCTGTGGGATATTTTCTTGATTAGTGATTGATGTGACAGGGCCCAGCTGACTGGGCACAGCCACCCACCAGCTGTTGATCTTAGGTGCTATACAACAAACAGCCTAATCAAAGCTTGAGGAGCAAGCCAGGAAGCAACACTCCTCCATGGCCTCTGCATCTGGTCCTGCCTCCGGAGTCCCACCTTGATTCCCTGCCCAGAATTCCCCAGATGACAGACCACAAGCTATAAGATGAAATAAACCCTTTCCCTTCCAAGTTGATTTTCGTCATGGTGTTTTTACACAGCAACCAAAAAAAATAAACTAAGATAGTACCACAGACCAGGAAGGCAAGTACAACAGTTTGGTGAAGCCTTAGAATGTGCAACAGAAATGGTGGCCTATAGGAGTTAGAGAGATGGCTCAGTGGCCAGCAGTAGATGCTGCGCAAACATGAGGCCTGAATTAAAATCCCCAGGCACCCATGTGAAAAGCAGGTGCTGGCGTGTGGACCTATGCTCATCACGAGGCGGCAGAGACATGGGAATCAATGGCACTGCTGCGCTCCAGTTCAGAGACCATGTCTCAAGCAAATGCTGGAGAAGAACACTGACATGTCTGACTGTCCTGAGGCAGCCATGGCTCAGCATAGCCATGAGTGTACTTGTGTGCTTATATTTCCCTTCCCCCAAAAAGCAGTGGCCTGAGCAGGGGTGGCCATGGAAAAATATCTTGCAAAATCCTCTGTAGGAACGTAGGAAGCAGCTGCAAGAGGAAAGAACTAAAAGGCAGAGATTGGCAAACAAAACCCTTTACAACTGCACTGTGCTGGAGGTCATGCAGTGCTGAGGATCACCAGGGCAATGGCAAATGTAGCCTTAGCTTTGGAAAATGAAACACACAGCTATACAGTTACATAGTGAATTTCAGGCTAGCCTGGGCTATATGGAGAAAAACAACAACAACAACAACTAAGGGATAGGATGAGCTTAGTGGTAGTGGTAACCCTGGCATGTGCTAGGTTGGGGTTTGATCCCCAGCACTAAGGAATTTTATAGAAAATGTAAGACACTTTCATCTCTTATGCTGTAGCTTTTCTGTAAGTATTTTTAAAATCGATTACTACAGTTATTTACTGTGCTGTGTGTGTGTGTACATATTCCACAACGTACAAGTAGAAGTCAAAGATGAGTTGTTTCTCTACTTTCATTGTGTGACCTAGGGATTGAATTCAGATCTTCAGGTTTGACAGCATATGCCTTTATTCACTGGGTCAATTACCTCCCAGTCCCTTAGCAAGTATTAGCTGCCTACCTTATAGATTCCTTCATAAGAAGACTTTTCTCCAGTGTGATATTGGTAAAAACTCATATAAGGCTTGAGTCTTGACTCCAACTCAGTGCCACTTGCAACCATCACTATGTGATGTCAAAGTGCAAAGGTTCACCTTGAGCTGTGTCATCCAAAATACACGAACTGCTTCTTCCCATGCTCGGACTGCAGCAGATTCTGGGGATCTGTGCAACTGAGCCACCTCCACTGTGCGCTAGCCCTGCACAGCTAGTGCTGGAAATCTCAGGCCTAGTTCCCTTTACCTGGAGCAGTGGACCTCACTGGTGGGGTCTTCCTTTTGGCCAAGAAGTTCCTCAGTTGGGCCTGTTTCGCAGGGGACAGTTTACCTACAAAAAAATTTACCAGCCCATAAATGCTTAAGATTTGGTTTTGAAAAGCCAGGTTAGCTTACAAACTGTGCTGGGAGGCAGCACTTACCTGGAACTCTGGGAGACGGCTTGGTATGAGATTCAATGGTAGTTTTTAGCAGGCGTTCAAGGTCACTGTCAAAACTGAAACAGAGCAGTGTTACATCCCAACTAACCAGGAGAAGGCTGAAGCTATGTGGTATACACTCTTCTTAATATCTCAGCCCAAGAGATTAGAGAATGCTACCTGTCAACACATGCAAGGAAAGCCAACTTCAACATCACACACTCCCGCTCCAAGCCTAATTTAACACTGTTGCCTTAGCAAAAGACCAGTAAATTACACATGTGCCAAAAGCAAATACAAGACACCATCAGGGTTAAGTTCGGGGTAAACTGGTTAACTGCAATGATCTGCATGTCTTGTGTTAAAGCTGAATGGCAGATCTGGGCTTCTGAGAGAAGTTAGAAAATGTATCCCAATTAAGCTATTGTCAGTTTAGCTGCCTCAGTGTTACTATGCAGACTGTTATGGCCTGCCTTACAGACACAGGCCTACACACAAACTGAAGGCAGGCACTGTCAGCCCTACTACAGTCAAAGAACTGGAGGTCAGAGGGGGTGAAGAACCTGACCAGGACAACATGGCCAACAGGCGCAGCACTGCCCGAGCCACTCTAAGACCACCTCACACGCCTTCTCTAAACTTCTTCTCCCTGCCCAGCAGCCTCACATACCTATGAGGGCTGCTTTGGGGTGAAAGCGTTGAGGGCAGGCTCCATGGGGATGTCTGGTTATAGAGACGGAGCTGCTGCAGACTGTGCACCAGGTGATTCAACCTCTTCCTCTGCTGGTTGATGATTTCCCGGTTGTTGGCTAGTGTGTTGAAAAGTGTCTCTCGTTCTGGCACAATTAGGCGCCTAGTGGCAACAAGGAAAAGAATTAAATAGTGGCTCCCCTCTACCCCACACCACACGAGGCTGCAATTCTGACAGGGAAAATAATAAAAGAGAGAAGCGGAAACGTCAAGAGATACTAGAAGTGGGATGGGCATGAGACCCTTACAAGAGTGAGCAGGACCGAGGGCCTGGAGCAGGCCACAGTACAGACTGCACAACGCTGGAGCACTGGAAGAAGGCAGGAGGAGGGAGACAGGAACCAAGAACAGGGCAACCCCTCCTGTGCTCACTTGCCTCTTGTGTTTTCTGTACATAAGTTACACTCAATAAGAAAAGAACCCAGGCTGGAAGTGTGTGGGAGCCAGTCACTGACTGCTGACCGAGACAATACAGGTGCTGGCAGCAGAGGGAGGTTGTCCTCAAGAATCAACCGGTCCGATGGTAGGCCGGGCAGTGGTGGCGCACGCCTTTGATCCCAGCACTTGGGAGGCAGAGGCAGGTGGATTTCTGAGTTTGAGGCCAGCCTGGTCTACAGAGTGAGTTCCAGGACAGCCAGGGCTACATAGAGAAACCCTGTCTTGAAAAACCAAAAAAAAGAAAAAAGAAAGAAAGAAAACCAGTCTGACGGGTGCTGCTCAATGGCAGGTCTAAGGTCAGAGACACACAGGCCTAGATTCTTTTGTTTCTCATTACAAACCTTTGAGCATTGACAAAAATGTTTCTTTTAACTTGAGAAAAAATATACAAAAACAAAAACGGGTGGTCCAACACAGGTACAAGCCACTGGTTGTTTGCTACTGTCTGTGCATCGGTCACATAATGATCAGAATGAAAACTGCTGATGTTCAACAGAAACTCTCAGTTTTATTTCCTTTTCTCAGAACCGCTAAGAACAATGCGGCCAAGTGAGTGGACACAATTTTCCAGGACTTTCCAGTTGGTATAAGACAATACTTAGAGAAGGGCTGAAGACAGAAAACTGCCAAGAAAAAACCACGCCCAGACCTTGAGCTCTGCAGAAAGGGACCTGAGCAGTGCAGTGCAGCGAGGAGATGCTGTCACGGTAAAGAAAGCTCGTTTCTGTTAGCATGTGCAGTTTCGGAAAGCCTACTTCTAGGCAAAGAGGAACTCAGCTGGAAAAAAGAGCAGCTGCCTCACTGTCTCAGGGAATTCACAACTAGTGTGAAGGCATAGTGTTTTCATATGTTGTGTAAAGTTTACCCGTCTGTTATTCAAACGCTGATTGTCTGCCCTCACATCCTGTTTCAAACCGGACATGGCATTGTGCTGCTTATACCAAGAATCTCCCTGTCTTAAGTTTGTGTAAACAGTTTTACCATTTATTCTCTGCTTGTCAATAAATGCTGACCACTCAATGGCTGGGCAGAATAGAGAAGAGGGCAGGATGTCTGCCAACCAGAGAAAGGAGAAAGAGAGAGAGAGGGAGATTCAGATCAGCAGCAGGATGGAGGCACTGGAGCCATGAAGAAGGGGTCTGAAGAGCCAGATCAATAATAATATGCAGGTATCATGGTATGGGACTGGGAGGTAGTCAGATTAGCATAGGAGCTAAAAGTAGATCATTTAATTGCCCAGCTATTGATAGGCAGTTTTGAATAAATCTCATTTTTTCTGTGTGGTTACTGGGGAATAACAAAGAAATACAGCCATTTGACTAGCTCCTTGTTTATATTTATATCGAGGACAATTCATTTACACTAGTAGAGTGAGCTCTGACCATCCGTGGGGGCAAGGGCTTCCCTGGGCAGAGCTGGGCAGAACTTCTCAGCCCGCTCCACACAGCATGGTGACACTTACTTACTTCTGCTTACTACACTATACACGCACCCTAGTCCCGTCCCTGACCAGACATCCACTGCCCAAAGAAAACGCTTTACACTGACAGACCGGCATGCCAGTTTTTGTCTCCATACAGGGTGAATTACTGTGTCAGAAATCTAACATATACAGGGGCTGGCACACACTTAGTCCTCTTGAGTACTTTCCCGTTGTCAGCACACTGCGTTCTACTGCTTCTACAAAGCACATGTACAAAGCACAGCACGAGGCTGCACGCTCACCCTGCCTTCACTTTTAACGGCCACACTGATTACATTTCTCCCTCATGCTCATGCTGACACTCCCGGCCCTTGGGGGACCAAGGCAGGAGGAATGCCAAGTATCCAGGCCTTCTGGACAATAAAAGGTGAGAGCATTTCTCAAAAAGCTAATCAAACAAACACCCCCCAAAAATTTTATTTTTATATATATATATATATATATATTCTCAAAAGGACAACTTAGAAGACTAACAAATGTACAAGAGGATTGCTGTTTTCTAAGGTTTACTTATTTAGTGTGTGTCAGAGTGTATTTATGAGCACTATGAACATAACGAAGTTGTGCAAAGAAGATGGTCAGATTCCTTGAAACTAGAGTTACAGGCAGCTCTGCACCACTGTGGGTGCTGGGAACTGAACTCAGGTCCTCTGGAAGATCAGCCAGCACTCCTAACCACTGAGCCATCCTATCCAGTTCCATGGGGAATTCTCTTTTTTTTCCACTGTTCTAGGTTTATTTGGTGTTTTCCTTGGCATGACACTTGGGTGGTTGGTTCCATCATCCATATGCAGGTTTTACATTTCACATAATAGTGCAATGTACAATACAGATACATACAATACATAAGTTATCCCGTAGAAGTTATGCGTAAGATATGCGTAGTGGGGCTTACACACTGCAGCCAAGTTATGACTAACTGGGAACTTGTTGGCCTAGGCATGTTTGTAAGGGCGTGCAGCACAGAAATCAGCAGGCTCACAGGATAACTGAAGCCTGCACAGTTGGCTGTGTGCCTTGGAGGCAGTGGGACTGTCACACTAGCAAGGCTACCACTGTACAAGAACCACTTAGCACCAGGGCAGGGCTGCGGGAAGGGAAGTCTAAGGGACTCTCCTAATCAAGCACCGTATCAATCCTGTGAATCCACCCACAGATCTGCTCCCTTTCCCACATCTGTACCGTCCCACTGAAATCATCTGAAATGCTTCTCAATTATTTTATATGTTTGAAACAAGGTAAAGATCACTCAGTGTCATTCCTAGAGAACATGCTAGCAGTGACCACAGAGTCTAATCCAGACCTTCTTGATGTCTGGGCTGTCTGGGGATGCTAGGCATTGAAACAGATGCACAGAAGTCAACTGCCTCATCCCTGAGACACATCCTCAGCCTTATGAAATGCATATTCTTTTGTTTGTTTGTTTTTCGAGACATGGCTTTTCCGTGTATCACAGGCTGGCCTTGAACTCAAAGATCCACCTGCCCCTGCCTCCCAAGCACTTGGATTGGAGGCGTGTACCACCACACCCAGTTGAAACTCAAATTATCATTTTAAAATTACGATTCCATGCAAATTCATTTATATAAATCACTATGGCCATCACTCAGTGTTTTGCAAATGATACTTTTAGAGATGAAATGGTTAAGCAGGAGGAAGGGCGCCTGTGAGATTTTTACATGTGAGGGACACGTCCTCTCCCTCACCTCTGTCTCTTCTTCTGCTCCAGATGCCGATCCCACTCTAAGTCTAGAACATCATTCACATCCTGGACAGCAAATTTCACATATTGGTGAAGGCGGCGAATTTCCTACAAGAGAAAAATTAAAAGGCAGTTGATTCATTTTTCTGGTAGCTAGCTGGGTAGCTGGGGAAAGATGCATTAAAATATTCAAAAATAATTTTGAAATAAATCTATATTGAGAACAAGGAAAGAACTAGGTTTTAATATATCCATTAAATACAAGCCATTTAATAAAATGGACAATGGAAATTCCATTTCTGCAGTAGTATAACAGAGATGGAGCAGAGACAGGGTGAGAGGGTGAGTGGAACAGACGCACCCACTTCCTTCCCCGCTGCCCCCGGGAAGGGTGGGACATGTAGGAGTGCCCCCGCTATGCTCGCTCCCAGTGCACCCATTTAGCCCTTCTCCCCCACGATGAAATGAACTGTAAAGGAGACAAGGTGATTCAACAGCTGGTGCTGCAAATAACTCTGACCTCAATATTCACAGCACAGAACACCCAGGCCACCTCACCATTGGAGCAGCACTCTTCAAAAATACACAAGGCTATCCGCACTGGAAGCCCCGCCCATCACTACTAAAATTCTAACAGGCTGGTGAGCCTGTAATAACGCTCTTTCAGCTGGCAGCACAGTTAACCTTCATGGCTATACAATTGGACTCTCAAAATTAAAAATGTAGCTAATTATTTAATCAAGTAAGTGTACAGGCCCTGACAGGCCCCAGTAAACTCTTCACACGTGGCACACATCTGACTACGGTGAAATGCATTTCACACATATTCTGGGAGAAGTGTTCTGTCTCAACCACAAACAGAAAATGTCATTTAAAAAGAGTCAAACTGAATCCAGGGAGGCAGCGGCCTCAAAGGCATTTAATGACCACAGGCGGCTTTCTTTCACCCACCTCAGCCATGACCTCAGGTTGGCACTAGCTGATGCCCTTTCTTCCAAATGTGACCCAACTGTGCGGAGCAGCACCTTCATCAAAGGCCTGCTGCAACACTTTGCAGTGACTTCCATGTTCTCATCTGTGGTCCCAAGGCAACATACCCCACATGAAAATTCAATGTCTGCCTCCCTGACTGTGCTGTAGCCGTGGCTAGGGGCATGGGTGTAGGCTCTGTCAGTTATGAGCCTTGGCAGTCTGCATCACAGCACCACCCTTGCTTTGTATGTAGTAAGTGGCTAATTACATTTCCTGCAATTACCTATTTAGCATGGTCAAGAAGACAATTTACTCCTTTCTCAGTGTGGAAGCTCAATGCTTTCCTCTAGGCCAGAGGCGAAGGGTTTGAGTGGGAAACGGCAGTCTGAGAACAGTCCTACCAGAAAACACCCACAGGGCAGGAAGAGCAGTCAATGATCCCAAGAGATCACGGCTACAAGAGGCCATTCTCTCACCTTCCAGGTGCTGGAAGGTCTCCTGGGCATGGGATAGAAAACTAGGAGCAGAGGCCTAACGTTTAAGTCTTTCCAGAGGGTCTCACCACACCCACAGACCCATGTCTGAAGTGAGGAGAATCAGGGCTGCCTACGTACTGCCCCTCTGGGATTCATGATGAGTGGAAGAGAAAGAAGACCCATGTAGACAGAGGCAAACAAAACCCAAGTAGCTAAAGTGGAATGTAACTGCTGCAGCACAGCAGGTGACAGAGCTCCCACATCAGAGGCTCTGATGGTGCTATGCCCAGCCACCATGAATCCTCAAACTCAGCCTTCTCCTTCCTCTATCTCCTGAGTGTGAGGTATGTGCCAATACAGTGTTACTGGCTGCTTTCACCGACTGGAGATAATGTCTAAAAAATACCTACAGACCACTGAAAGGATGCCACTGTGATATTATTCACGATTTGATTTATGAATACCTATTTAACAAAAGACTATCAAACTCAAGATACAACGAAATCTATCTTTAAAGTAAAATTTTTAAATTATATTTTTAAAAAGTGTCTAAGTTTCTTTGCTATGAGTTATTAGCAGAGAATTGGCAGGTTCCTGAGGAGACATCATTTATACCCACACCTCAAAACCACAACCGTGGACACAAGCTCCCTGCTTCTGAACCCTTCTTGACAAATGGACGCTTCGCTCACCTACCTGGAGCTGGGCCTCGCTCTTGGGGTCCAGCGGTCTTTTATAAAGCAGGTGGAGATACCCAGAGTCATGATTTCTTCCATGCTGTTCTCTGGCTTCTTCGACACCAGCAAAGCCCTCCAGCAAAGTTGTTTTCAGGGTACTTATGTCTCCATGGAGAGACTAGAAAAGGCCCGGAGATATAACAATGGAATTGTGGTATAGCCACAAACACAAACACAAAACAACCAACAAAAATCCTCTATGTAGACCCAGGAGGATAAATGTCAACTATTTAACATGGTGAAGATCTCGCCGAGCAGTGGTGTCGCACGCCTTTAATCCCAGCACTTGGGAGGCAGAGGCAGGCAGATTTCTGAGTTCGAGGCCAGCCTGGTCTACAGAGTGAGTTCCAGGACAGCCAGGGCTATGCAGAGAAACCCTGTCTTGAAAAGCCAAAAAAAAAAAAAAAAAACCCAAACAAACAAACAAAAAAACATGGTGAAGATCTCAGTGATAGTTTAAAAATTTCATTGTCCCCATGCTCAGAACTCTTTTACTCTAGTTTCTTTTGTTCTGTTTTGTGTTGGGGATTGTATTAAAAATGTTCTATCACTTACTAATTTTTAAATTTTATGTGTATAAGAGTTTGCCCTGTGCACCACCTGAGTGCCTGATGGGAGTTTGTCAGATGACTGTGATCCCTGTGTGGGTGCTGGGATCAAACCCATGTCCTCTGGAAGAGCAGCCAGTACAGCCAGTGCCCTTAACTACTGAGCTATACCTTCAGTTTTCGTTTTTTGAATTACCCTTTCTCTTGTTTTTAAAAACTCAACTTCTGACAAATGACAATGTAGAAAATAAGAGCGGAGACAGAACTCACAATCCAGCTCCATGAGGGACTTTCTCTTTCCAAGCCTGTTGTTTATGACCCGAAGACTGGAGACAACTGAAAACATGTCTGCCAAAATCCTTTCAAAAACTCACTTGCCTTTCTAAGCCTCCCTTCCTAAGCTACAAAATGGAGAGGGCCACAACTTGCCCCAGACAGAAAAGCTGTGAGGACTCATGAGATGATCTTGGTAAAGCACAGAGCCTGACAGAGTACTGAGTAACCAGAGAACAGGAAATAATGATCTCAGCAATAAGTACTTGACATTTTGTATGTACATGCTCCAAAATATCATTAATTTAACCCAATACAATAAAGGAAACATTTGAAAGTATACTTAATTTAAAAAACCGTAACCAACTTTTATGGAGTGCCTAGTATGTGCTAAAGAGGTAGAAACAATGATCCCTTTTTACACAGGAGGAAACAGAAACAACCAGCTAGACGAGCTCTGGTAAACCTCAGTTCTCAAAGTCCTGAACTCAGGCTTTTGCGGGGGGAAAAATGCAGCAGCCAAGCTGAGGGTCCTCAGAAAATACAAGGGTTCACATCAGTGTTCCGGCCTAACAGCAGTTTCTAAAAGCCTCTTTTTATTCAGGAAAGGTATCCACCGATACAAACCTCTGTGGCCTCTCTAATCTCAAAAAGGAAGGTATGCAAGTCATCTGACTCTGTCCGCAGCATCTTCATCTCTTCTGAGGTGCCAACCTGAAAACAGGCTTTGGAGGTCCGGGCCTTTAACTCCTCTAGTTCTTTCTGGAAGTGTGCAATCTGTGGGACCACGAACAAAGAGAAAGCTTGTTCTGAACGGCAGCAGGAAGGGCACTGCTTCCACACTCCCAGAGCAAACCTGAACAGGGTTCAGGCCAGGACCTGATGTTAGAATAATGGCAGTCCAGGCAACTGCTCTTAAGATCACTCCAGTCTCACTGTCAAAGCTTGTAAAGAACACTAATAAAGCTCATGCAACAAACTCACCTCCTCTCCAATTCCAGCCATCACAGGGTCTGAATCTTTCCACTGATGCCTCTGTTTCTCTGTGACAGGAGGCTGAAGTGCCTTGGCCTGAAATGAAGACAAAGGCATCAGGAGGAGCTAGTTTGTAGCAGCAGTCCCATCGGGCCATCACAGGGAGCACTTGTGCACTGTGGGTCACCACTCTTCTGAACTATGAGCACTGGGCCTCCAAATTGTCGAGAATGCATTCTACACAGTGAAAACCATGAAACAGTTCTAACATCCTCACTCAGGGAACTTCTTCGGGTACAAGACAGTAAGAAGTAAACCTACTGACCATTTCTACTGGTGAGAACAGGTAAAACTAAAGAGAATGAGGAACTTGAGATAGCCAACAAAGTTCTCCCTCAGAGAACTGAACGGAACAAGATGTTAAGAGAAAGCTGTAAGCAGGGCTGAGGTAAACATCTTCCAGGCAGCAAGAGCAAGCACAAAGAACATAAGGAAGAAGACACTGAAATGTCCAACTGTAAGAGTCATGTGGGCTTAATGGATCTGTGCGGGACAGGAAGAACAGAGAGGGGTCAGAGGAGCAGGCAGAGCAAGTGTCCAAAGACACACCAGGGAGTTCAGATTCTCCTGTAGGCTGATAGAAAACTACTGCTGCTATTGCACATGGGTTTGAATGAAATATGATTGTGATGGTTGGAATATGCTTGGCCCAGGGAGTGGCACTATTTGGAGGTGTGGCCATGTTGAAGTAGGTGTGTCACTGAGGGTGTGGGCTTTAGACCCTCATCCTAGCTGCCTAGAAGCCAGTCTTCCACAAGCAGCCTTCAGATGAAGATGAAGAACTCTCAGCTCTGCCTGCACCATGCCTGCCTGGACACTACCATGCTCCCACCTTGATGATAATGGATTGAACTTCTGAACCTGTAAGCCAGCCCCAATTAAACGTTGTCCTTTGATGACAGTGAGAGATAGAAGTCAAAAAAAAGGTACAGCAGTCAGGACTCCAAGAGGAAAGCAACAGCCACAGCTTGACAAAGGCATGTATGATATACTAGACACAGAGCATGAATGACATGACCTGGGATGGGAAGAAGTACTGTCAATGAAGCAAGTGGCCCCAGGGTGCTTTTGTTTCTGTGCTTATGAAAAGCCCTGGTTTGTCAGTGCTGGGCAAGGGCTAGGAAAATCTGATGGGCCCTGTCATGGTTTTAGACTGCATAAGCAGTCACCAAACAGCAGCCACCTAACAGATGCCCATGTGCTGGGCACTGTGCTAAAAGCTAGCGCAGCACACCTGTGTGCTGGGATGGAAGGATCCGGGATGGGAGGCACAATAGGGACAAGCATGACTCCTGCTCCTGGAACATT
Organism: Rhynchomys soricoides; assembly: GCA_019843965.1. Classification (NCBI taxonomy): domain Eukaryota; kingdom Metazoa; phylum Chordata; class Mammalia; order Rodentia; family Muridae; genus Rhynchomys; species Rhynchomys soricoides. The sequence continues at coordinate 5,219,576 of JADRCH010000078.1, read as the reverse complement.
CAAGTGGGAAACCAACAGACATTAAAGCCACAAGAACAAGCTGAGGTGACTTAAATACAACTAAGTCTCAAAGCTGTAGACAGCATAAAAAAAACTTTCTGAATTTGAAATAGGAAATGATTCCTAAAACAAGTCATGAGAAGCTAGGAAGATGGCTCAGTGAGTAAGAACGCTTGCTGAGTGAGCATGAGGTCCTGAGTTCATATCCCTTTCCCCACATAAAAGGCTGGGTGTGACCATAGGAGCACATAGCAGATAGCCCAGGGCTTAGGTGGAAAAGACCAGAGCTTCTCTGGGGCATATGGGCTGTCTACCTAGTTCCAGGATCAGTGAGCTACTCTGTCTCACTGAAGCAAGTTATTGAGCAGGACATCCAAGGTTTCTCTGGCCTCACTCTCACGTGCACATGCACCGTACACACTAATAAGTGCAACTTTAAAAAGCATTACGTGGGAAGCACTTATTATAACACACAAGACCCAGACTGGAGTTATGGTTCAATGAAGCTAGTTGCCTATCTAGTTCAATCAGGGCTGCAAAATAAAGAAAGTCATCCAGTTTTATTAAAATAAATATCTTCTTTAAGTAGGTGACACAAAGAAGAGTGTGCTGTATATTCTTTGCCATGTGTTTGTGTCTCTCTGAAGAACTACGTACGGCACAGATCAGTGGTAGAGTGCATGTTAAACATGCACAAAACCCTAGAGTCAATTCGCTGCATGCCACATGCATGAAAGATCAGTTAAGACCAGCCATCCCAGTAAGCTTTAACTGTCAGGACACAGCCTATGAGTCACCTGAGAGGAAAGCCTCAACTGAAGAATAACCTACATCAGACTGGCCTGTGAATGTCTGTGGGGATTGTCCGGGGTAGGAGGGCCAAGCCTACCATGGGCACTAGTAGCCATAGGTGGTCTGAACCGTGTAAGGAAACTAGCTAAGGACAAGCCAGGCTGAGAGTCTGCCAGCAACATCCTCCCTGGTCCCCGCTGTGCTTCTTTGTGAAGTGAGTTCCTTGGTCAGAGGTGCTGCTGTGAGGAACAGTAAGTGAGCCTGCCTTAATTCCTCAATGATGGACTCTGACCTTGAGTGGGAAACCCAATAAACCCTTCCCTCCCCTAAATCTGTGGCTTTTTGTTTGCTTTTTTTTGGGGGGGAGGGGAGATTGAGACAGGGTTTCTCTGTGTAGCCCTGGCTGTCCTGGAACTGCCTCTGCCTCCCAAGTGCTAGGATTCAAGGTGTGTGACACCACAGCCTGGCACTCGGTTAGTGCCTTATCACAGCAACAGAAATCAAACTAGGACACCATCCAACAGAAAAATATTAAGAACATCAAGAGACTACATCCAAAAAAAAAAAAAAAAAAAATACAGATGGCTAAAATTCATATGAAACAAAACTCAATTTTGCTAATCACTAGGAAAATAAGACTTAAATAAAACCAAAAACAAATACATTGTAAGATGAAAACTACCAAACCTGGCAAGAGTGAGGACAGGGTGGAAGTGTCAACCATGGATGGCAATCTGCTAAAGGACATGGGCAGTCTGTGGCCCAGTCATCCTAATACTAAGTTTAAACCCCAAAGAAAGGTGCACATATATTCATTAGAAGACATCAACCATACTGGTCAGGACAATGCTACTAGGATAGCTTTAGCGGGCAACTACCCGGCAGTACCCACAGTAAACTACCAACTCCGAACAGCCGCAGATGGACGGACATCAGCAACATAGTAAAACCACATGTTGTTCAATCTACTAAACTATATTGAACTAAAATTATTCAATTGATAGAAATTAAAAACAGGCTAAATTAATCTGCATACTGTTAGAAAACAAAGAGTGAGTAACTTGGCAAGGATGGAGACCTGAAGCTGGGGCTCGAGAGAGATAGCCCTGAGAGCCTGGTAACGCCTCCTTTGTCAAATTGTTTGCTGGCTACCAAAGTACAGCTTCTTGATGACAATTATTGAGATGTACACATACCACATGGATTTTTTTTTTAAAAAAAAGATCTGATGGTTTATTATACATAAAACGTTCTACCAGCAGAGCCAGCAGAGGGCACCAGATCTTAGTACAGATGGTTATGAGCCACCATGTGGTTGCTGGAAATTGAACTCAGGACCTCTGAGCCATCTCTCCAGCTCATGGACTTTTTTCTACATAAATTACTTCAATTTAAAAACCTGAATAGACGGGTCTAGAGAGATGGCTCAGTGGTTAGGAGCACTGACTGCTCTTCCAGAGGTCCTGTGAAGCGGCTCACAACTATCTATAACAGGATCTGATGCCCTCTTCTGTTGTATGTGAAGACAGACGCAGTGTACTCATATACATACAATAAATAAATCTTTTAAAAACCCAAAAAACAAAAAACTGAATAGAGGTTGGGCATGGTGGTACATGCCTTTAATCCCAGTGCTCAGGAGGCAGGGGATTTCGAGTTTAAGGGCAGCCTCCTGGTCTACAGAGTAAATGCCAGGCCAGCTAGGACTACACAGTGAGACCATGTCTGGGAAAAGAAAGTAAACAGATAATTGCTTTCTTGAGTACATGTTGACTTTAGTGTCTCCTATAGGTATAATTACTGTTTCTATGGCTGAATTCTAAAGCACAAAGAAAGGCCCACGTTAGTAACATGCAAGCGTATTAAGTAAGCTTCAACATACCTGAGAAGAACCTGACTTTGGCACTGGAGGGTTTACCCGGGGGGATTTCTGTCCCGTGGAGGGTGCTGAACTTGGTGCAGTCTGAGTGGAGCGGCCAGCTAGAGTAAAGGAGCAATGATGTCAGTCAGCTACAGCAGACACCGATTTCTGTGACTTTTGTCAGCACAAACTTCTTTCCCCAAATCTACGAAAGGGAGTTATAACTATCCCTGGCCCCACTTTTACCATCTGAGAAGACTGCATTAAAGAAGGATGACCAAATTGGGGCTGTTGCTGCACACCTACAATCCCAGCACTCAGGAGGCTCAGGGAGGGAGGATTTAAGTTGAAGGTCTCTTTAGGCATGTAACTTCCAATTCTAGGGGATCGGACAAGTTAACTGCACTCACATGCACAAACATACACATAAGAAAAGAAATATAGCAAACACCCTCACAAGCCCAAACTCAAAACAGTTCTGCAGTAAGACTGAAAAAAAAGCATGCTTGGTAAAGAACATCACCCATGTGGTATGACCGCCCCAAATCTTTAACCTGAATCCTATCATGTGGAAACAATCCAATCCTAACAGGGATGTCCCAAAACCACTGAGCTGGTTTTCTTGTCTAAGCTAATGAGATGAACAGAAAAAGGTGAAAAAAATCCCAGCTGTGAGACCACTGGGGAAATATGACATGGACTCTAGACTTGACTGTGGTTAATTCCTTGAGAGTAACAGCCTGGGCTTTTTAGGAGACAGGCACCCATGTACCTAGAGGTCAAGTGTTTCACAATGTCTGCAACTAACTCTCAAATATTTTCAAATTTTTACATAAAGGAAGAAAGAGATAAGCAAAGGTGTAAACTATGAGGACACTCTGAACCTTGGTGAAGAGCACAGTATTTATACTTCTGCAACCAGGTCGGACACATGACAGGAAGGGAAAGGCCGGGCTGCTGTCTTGGGAGCCTTAGATTCTGTCTCTGACTATTCCCATTTCACATGTTCAGAGTGGCTGATGGGAAAATGCAATCCAGAGTCTCAGGAGCATTAAGCACAAGGCTCCCTGAAGACTGTTCCTATCCTCCATGCTGAAGTAATCTGCCGTGTGAGGGCGAGCACCTAGGCCCAAGACACTTTCTTTGAATCTCCATGAGCTCTAAGTAAAGGCTAGTAGAACTGAAACCACCGTGAATCTCCAAGTCAGAGCACCACAACCACAGCACATTAAAGCATTCAAGCACATAAGCACATAAACAAACACACTCTCGCTCCCACCAAAAAAAAAAAAAACCTTAGGTGGTGGTGGTCACAGTGCACACCATTTATTCACTAGAAGGCGAGGCAGGTGGATCTCTGAGTTTGAGGCCAGTCTGGTCTACAGAATGAGTTCTAGGACAGCCAGGACTACACAGAGAAACCCTATCTCAAAAAACCAAAACCAACCAACCAACTAAAGCCTAGCCTCACTACATTAGCAAAGACTTCTAACCTGCTGAACCCGCCCCTCTGAAAGGGTGCGCATGCCCCATGCTGAGGATGGAAGCTGTTGGCTTCAGAGATTACCTGATGGCAGGGGAGACACTGAAGACTTCAAGGGCATGGAGCTAGGTGATGCAGGGAGAGGCGTGGGATGGCTGAGTGGTCCAGAAGCCACTGGCTTGGGGGAGGGGGAGAACGGCAACACGGAGGGTGTGCTCGTGGAGCTATGAGCAGGTGCAGAGGAGGCCACAGCGGTGAACCTGAAAGCAGAAATGCACTTGTCACAGCAGTCTGCTGCTGGAGGGTTCTTTCCCATTGGTCATGAGCAGTGACAGCCAAGAAAAACTGACTAGCTATCTCTGCTACTGCTGCTTACTCATGTGAGAGCACAGTTGCCACCTACTCATCAACTAGAGCACAGCCGAAGCACTTAGTGTATGAGGCATCTATTTTCTACCCTGTCACATGGGTGTGTGTGTGTGTGTGTGTGTGTGTGCGTTGTTTTAAGGGGGTGTGCAACAAAGCATGAGAATTTATTCTGAGGATAATCATTTCTGGGCTGTGAGAACACGAGGGAAGCAAGCGAGTCACCACCTCTGGGACACCATGGCCTAGTAAGAATGTCAAGTCACCTCCACCAAGGCAAGGTCTGCAGACTAGCTCAGTTAAAGAATGAGCAGCCCAATAAAATGGAATACCAAGAAGTTGCTAGGGTGAAGTAGCCACATGTGGACTTCATCTGAGTAAAGACAGCATGGCTGCAGGAGGACATCCTGGCAATGAGGCAAGCAGAAGTCAAAACCGATGGTTCTGACACTCACTGCAACTGGAAAAGGCTGTACAATCCAGGAACAGTCCCTCCAGATGCTCAGTTTAGTGGGGAGAACAGAAAAAAAGAGTAAGAGGTAAATAAATAAGGGATGAGCAGGGTGACTGGAACCAGATCTGGAGGACACCAGATACCATGCTAAAAGGTTTGAATTATAAAGAAAAGCAACAAGAAACCTTTGGGGACCATCAGGCAGGAGAGTCACCTCATGTATCCCTAACTGCTCAAGTCACCTTGGTGGCTGCACAGAAAACAGCTGAGAGTCAAGAGTAGCTACAAGGAGGAAAAAGACCCATTTCCTTCCCAGGACGCTGCTTCCTTTCATAAAATGAGGAACACCTGCTATCTTCACAGGCCGAGAAAGTGGCACAACTACTTAGTTTAAGCTTCTAACAGTCAGAGAGATAAAGTGTCCTTTAAGAGTCACTTCTGGACTCCACTCGCAGAGGAGACAAAAGCCTTCCTACTGGCTGAATTCCCATTGCTAAGTGCTACTTCAGAAAGGCTCTGTTCAGTACTACACTCGAGTGACGCTAGCTCAGGGACCACCATGCACTATCCAACCCAGCCTACCGAGGAGTCAGCCTTTCAAGGTGACTTACTTCTCATTCAGGTTGACTTTCACCGAAGAGGTCGAGGGTGGGAACGAAGGCTTCATCCCTGTGTTTGGGGTACTGGACATAGGCGTGCTTTCCAAGGTGGGCTTAAAACCTGATGATCCAAAAGTGAAGGGAGCAGCAGATGTAGCCACAGGTGCCACTGCAGGGGTCGGGGCCAGGGAGCCTTTGGAAGGAGGAGCAAAAGAGAAGGTGGAGGTGCCAGAGCCAGGTGCTGCTCTGGAGCTGTCAGAGCCACTGGGGTATGGCGGGGGCTCCCCAGTGACAGAAGCAGAGGACTTGAAGGATGAAGGGCCAAAGGAGAACACAGAAGGGCCTCCCCCAGCAGAAGGCAAAGGGAAGGTGGCAGTGGGAGCAGCGGACACAGGTGGAAGAGGCGAGGAGGCCGGTGCTGGAGTGTCAAGGTTCGGTGGAGCTTGAGGGGAAGGTGGAGTACCAGGAAAACTCCCTGCAAGAAGAAACAAAAGGACAAACTTACACTGTAGGCCTGGGGCTCCACAAGTCGGACGATGAGGGGGGTATGAGGGGAGGCTGGAAACAGTGCTGGTTAAGAAAACAGAGTGGCACAGAGTTGGTCTTTCTGTGGCAGGGATTCCATAGGATAACACACGTGAAACTCTGAAGACAGAAAAAGTGGGAAAAGAAAGGCACCAGGCTAACAGGGCTTTGGGATGGAAAGCGTAACGAGTCTGCAGATTGCAAACTGAAGAGTGAGGCCTCAGCCTCATTCTGCGGGAATTCACTAACCAGGAAATGACCCCTGTTCGGGGCTCGGCCTCTAAACACTACTTAAAAGCAATTCCAAATGAATTAAAGATAGGGGCCTATAAATAAAAGTTCTTCAGCTCTCTGGAAGAGTAGAGTCTGAGAGTCCAACCACTTCATCAATTTAGAAGTGACAAAAAAAAGATGAAATCAGACAAAGTCCTCCTAAAAATACTGTGATAAATGATGGGATCAAATAACTGAGGCAAAGGTTTTAACTAAAGTAGTCAGTCATACTTAAAAGTCAAGGCTAACAAATTTAATCGTAGAGCCTAATTCACAGGGGAAAAAAAATCCAATCTCTTTAATCAAAGACATGTAAACTTAGCCAAGCATGATAGCATATGCCTTATGTCCCAATACTCCTGGCAGAGGTAGGCAAATCTCTTGAATTAAGGCCATCCTGGTCTACACAGAGTTCCAGGACAGCCAAAGCTACACTGTGAGACTCTGCCTCAAAAAAAAAAAAAAAGAAAAGAAAAGAAAAGAAACAAACAAACAAACGTCAGGCAGTTGTGGTGCATGTCTTTAATCTCAGCACTCAGGAGGCAGAAGCAGGCAGAGGCAGGCAGATCTCTGTGAGTTTGAGACCAGTCTGGTCTACAGAGAGAGTTCCAGGACAGTAAAAGCTATACAGAGAAACCTTGTCTTTAAAAAAAAAAAAAAAAAAAGTCAATATTGTAAACCATGAAAATTAGCTAAGAACTTAAAGTTTCCAGCATAAATTCAAAATCAACATTTCAGACTGGGCACAACAGTGCACAACTTTGCTCCTACCACTCAGAAGGCAGACAGACTGATGTCCATGAGTTCCAGGCCAGCCTGGACTACAAAGTAAGATCCCATCACAAACAAAAAACAGTATCAAAACATATAAAGAAATAAAATCCACAACATTCCAATGATATGCACTTCTGATTATGAGTATAAAGGTGTTCATGCAGAGACACTGGAAAACAGCTCCCCCAAAAAAGTGGGCTCAGAATTTGTTCTACTTTCCCAACTTTCTATAGGCTAAATATCAACTCACCTACATACTAAACACTTGAAGAGTAAGCGCACGTCTGACTGACATTAGCTGGCCTTGTCTATTAGGCTAAGATGGCGGTTGGTCTTCATGAGGGATGGCGGTCTTGTCTTCAAGAGCACGGAGGACACAAGAGTGAAATCACCCCCTCTGACATTCTGTCACTTCTAGAATACCTAACACCACTCTCTAGGTTACTCAGCTACCTCTTCTACACAATAGCTATGGAACCAGCAAGAGACAAAGTCTTCAAAGAAACATTCAGACATGAAACATGCAGACATAACCTACTACCGTGCCCATTAGGATTAGACCAGAATGAAAACTTGAGACCACACCCTAAAGAACTTGTAGCCACTCCTCCCAGGGTGATCAGGACTGAGTATCTGGAGCCCCTCACCCTGCTACTACTGGCCAATCAACACCAGTCTTGGAGCGGCTACATGGGAACAGACAGAACCACTAATGTCTTCTTCCAAATCGTTTACTTTGCCTTAGCCATTCAGGGCAAGTCCCAGGACAGACTGTCTCCCACTTCCACTCCTCCTTCTCACTAACCAGGGAACAGGGTTACAACTGCACTGGATGAGAAGGAAGGAGAACAGTCTCTAGAAAAAGCTAACAGCTGTCACCCATGCTGTGCTCAGGCACTCAGCGGTGGGTCATAATCCCTCATGCAGAACAATGCTCAGAAACAACCACCCACAGGTGTCGGCCTGATGGGTGGCCCTGCTTACTACACAGACTGAAGCTGGGTGTAGGTACTCATGAAAAGCGTGTCGGGAGAACATAACGTATCCCCCACCCCCCACCCCCAGTAACCGAAATTCGGTATAGCACTGACAACATATGAAAACATCACCAAGCACAACCAACCCTATCCTACCCTAATGGTGGAACTAGTGACATCATGGGCATTTAGCCAAAGAAGAAGAAAAGTATCAGTTATATTCTCACAGAACCAAAGAAGAGAAAAATAGCAAAATTCCAATACATGGGGTGGGGGTGGGGGTGGGGTGGGGTGGGGTGGGTCACCTTCTAACAAGTTTGACATTTTCTTCTCACAAATGATACAATACTGGAAAGGAAAAAAAACCACACGGACAATACAAATTAGCATCCCCATGTGTGCACAAAGACTCCATTCCAAAATACTATGTTATTTCCTGATGGCCTGTGAAACCTGTTCTTGGATTTTCTAATCTCTCTGCAATACAGATATTACCTGACAATATTCTACGGGGTACATCAAAAGATAATGAACTAGAAACGAGTGAGGCCCTAAAGTCCCCGTACCCCTCGCAGCCAGAAAGGGCCAAGCGCTCAGCCCTTCGCCGTGTTTGTTTGCAGACTGTTTTACAGCGAAGCGCAACACGACTCACAGCGGCCTTTCATGACACATCTCTCTACTTCCTTGCTGTCAATAAACACTTTTCAGTTACATTTTAAACTGTTCACACACTCGTCTGCCCAACTAACCCCATTAAGCAGTTCTTTAAAGCAGGTAGTACAACAGAGCTTGGATCAACATGGCTGACCTTCCTTTCTCTGTCAAGTGCAGTAAGGGTTGGAGAACGGGCCTGGGGACTAAGGGAGGCAAAGATGTGCACACGTTCCAGGATCAGCCAAGACCTTCCTGCAGTAAACTGACTGTGTGTAGGTGACTACATGCACCTTTAGGTCACCTTCATCTCTGGGGATGTTCATGGGCTGCCAAAGGAGGCAGAGGCACACACCTGAGGACTTAGGCTGTCGCTCTCCTTCTGTCGGGACCAGCTCCAAGGTCTTGATTAGGGACCTAACCCCAGGATTTTGATTGATCATATAAAATGGACAAAGCACACCATCCGTTGAAAGTAACAGGAGAACCGGAGCAGGAGGAAGAGTCTTTTCTTCGTCTGTAAAAAAGAACAGAGCTGATAAAAGAGCCACGTCAATTTCCAGGCCCAGCCTGAAGAGCAGGCTGCCCTGCATGAGAGGTACTGACATGCTTTTCTCAACAGCAGCTCATTCAGATGTGACCATGCAGGGGCTGCACCAAGAGCTCTTGTCACTATTAGATCACCACAACCTGCTGGGCCCTGTGGGACACTCTAGCAGCCCTGTACTCTCCCAGCTCCTCCATTCAGAACACAAATTCAGCACTACCCTGACAAGCTCCAAGTCTCTAGGCAATGCTGGGTTTGGTACAGAAACGACAAGTTGGCTCTTTAACTCTCTCTCTCTCTCTCTCTCTCTCTCACACACACACACACACACAGAGAGAGAGAGAGAGAGAGAGAGAGAGAGAGAGAGATCGAGTTAAGCTACTTTATACTCATTCCCAGTTGAATCCTAAGTATACAAGAGGAAAAGAATACAAGCTCAACAGACCAAATGTGCTCACCTAACCAGGCAAGAGACAAGGTCAATGGTGCCCGAGCAGGACAGCTCTGCAGAGTGAAGCTCAAGCAGGCAGGCATTCTTAAGCTGCCTCATGACATCTGTCACTGTGGTCACACTGCTGACCTCCATAGGGGAAAGGCATACTCAGAGAACATGTGCAGGTCCCATATGGAAAACAGGAGCTTGGGGCACTACTCCCTCATTCTTCCATTGACCGAGTGTTGGGTTCACTGCCAGCTGACAGTGACACTCCCTTGTGAGGTCACTAGGGAACCAAATGGGCAGAAACTATGCCATGAAATTCAACTGCTCCGTCCTCAGTCAGTGCAGACACACGAGCCATGTCGGCATTGAGTCCCCGTCTTTGGGTAGCTCTGCACTGTCATGATGCACACACCCCCCACCAATCTGCAGGTAGAAATATGCTAATGGCTTCTAAGCATCAACCGTTACAGCACAGCCATTTCTACAGCACACAGTAGGCAACACTCACTGATGGTGACGTCTACTTCATTGGTGTAATCTATGGCAACACCCATGGGCAAGGAGTCATCACTCTTGTCTGTCACAGGCAGCTCAGCTCGACTAGAGTCCTCCAGTAGCCAAGATTCCCAATTAATCTGGGGAGGAGACACGACAGAAAAAATGTATGGCTCAGAATTTTACACTGCTTCTTCTCAGCACCATTCAATCGATCACCAAAGAACATTTGGTGCGCTTCAGCTTCCTGTGATGACTAGGAGGCTCTGACACCTGCAACATCTAAAAGCCAGAAGTGCCCCAGCCTGTGAGTAGTTAAGTGAATCTTCAACTGCGCCTGGTGTACCTGCGCCCTGCCTTGTAGGTGCCTCCCATATCCTGGCAGTTCCTAAGGAAAATGACCAGGAGGTCGATAGCCACACTCTGCAGATGCCTGTGTCACTACGCTACTTGCTGAGACAGAAGGCAACCTTAGGTCCTTTCTTCCTCACGCCTCACACTGGCCAGTCCTGCTGCTTACACTCCATAAGAAGCATCGACATCTACCAAGTTACTCCCTTCTTGCTCCTTGTTTTTGTGGCTGGGCTCTATTCCATCCAACAAATGATTCCCGAGTCTTAAGACTCATTCTGCCTAGCCTTCTGTCTGGACCAACTGGGAAGAATGAGTCAGAAGGGGACAGGAGACAAGTAATGAAGCTAGAGAACCGAAGCTGTTATGGCTTATGTGTTATAAAAGAGCACACACATGGCTGTGCCAAGTAAGGAAGGTGCAGTCACAGGGCTGCAAACCAAGCTGACCCTAACTCTTAAATAAATCTACAAACAAAACCAAAGGATCTGATGACCATAGCAGGCCAGTGTGCAGACAGTGGCAGTGTGGGGACTGCAAACAGAAAGATGGAGACAACAGCTAGAAAGGCAGTGTCGAGGGGACAAGTGTAACAAGGGAAGATACCAAGGCCGGGAGTGTAGCTCAAGGCCGGGAGTGCTTGCCGTATGAGCACAAAGCTCTGGGGTCAATCTCCAACCCCGTGTAAAGACATCCAGAGTGGAGGGGAGGGAAGGGAGAAGGTTAATGCTGTCATTTGGTCTTTGCACTAAAAGCTCACTAGTCTTAACCAGTTACCTCTCTCAAAAAAGCATCATTCAACATAACATCAAAGTAAGAAAAAAAGGAGTAATTTACCTGATCACTTTGTCGAGCAAGGATGCTAACTTCTGTTGAAGCTGCCGATGCTGCCAGCACTAAATCCCTTAAGAACAAAACCAAAAGGCGTTACATTCAAGCTCATCAACAGCTGAACCTGACTGGGTCTGCAATGCCAACACTGGGCTGGTGAGAGAATGGAAGGTGCTGAGGTGATGCTGAGGTGGTGTGAAAGGCCTTAGAAAACCTGCCCACTACTACCCATGCAAAGACTAGGGAGACACAAAACCAGGTTGGGGCTTGCAACAAGAACCCTGGCCCACAGCAGGGAAACCCAGCTCAAAAAGGAGAGGCTTCACTGGACTTTCAAAGGCAAGCTGCTCAGAGAAACCTTCGATGAGTTCCTTAAGTATCAGTATTTTTCAGCCAGGTGTGACAGCTGATGCCTGTAATCCCAGCACTCAGAAGGCTGAGGCAGGACTGCTGTGAATTTAAGAGTACTCTAAACTACAAATAACTTTTTCGAAAACAAACTAACAAAAAAATCAGTATTTTTATTGGAGTCACTCACTGTGGTTGAAAAAATTGGATTTTGTGGTACTGGGCGTGGTGGCAGCTCCATTCCTGGAGGCAGAGGCAGGCAGACTTCTATGAGTTCAAAGCCAGCCTAGACTACACAGTGAGTACAGACTAATATTGACACATATGTAATAGACTTTGCAAGACTAGTACATATTGAATACAAACAAGTCGCCACCCTAGCCATAAGACGTTACTACCCATCAATAACACACTGAGGGCTTCTCGGCCTGTACTTCCCTCTCTTACTGAACAACTCCTACTGAAGTCAGTGACTGAGGTGTGTGGCCTGACAATGGCAGCAAGAATGCTCTGCTCACCACTCCTCGATGTAGCTGAGGTAGTAATGATGTTGTCGCTCTGTGCAGCTGCTGTAGCAGGGCTCCATGAAGTTTACAAAGATTTCTGGGTGCTTTTCTTCTTTTTTCTATAAACAAGAGGGGGAATCATATGTGCAACTTCTTTGGACTCTACACAGCTCACAGTCACTCGAGCTTAACCAGAAACGGGATGCCAAAGTCTGTGCACAAACAGGATGAGCTCTGAAGGTGCATCGGGTAACATAAGGAACAGAAACCCAACCCCCAGCCAACTGAATAGGAACTATATCCTGCCATGTCCTGCTACGGGATACATGGGTGACTCACTCAGCCTGTATGTTACATGGTTTTCTCACCTTTACAATAGACCCACAGGCTTCCTTAGAGCCCATCTGAGTGCTGTGAAGAATCCTTCACTGACCATTCTCGGCCCACCACAGGAAGCATCAGGAGTCAGTCAGTACTTTTGTAAATCTTACTCCCGTGGAGAAAGACTTACTGAGATTATGAGAGAAGACATCTCGACAAATGTAATTTTAAACTGAACCTCAGCAGACACCAAGAGAGTTACTACAACAGCCTGGTGTGGTGGCTCATCCTTACAGTCCTAGCACCTGGAAGGCTGAAGCAGGATTGTTGAAAATTTAAGGCCATCTTGCACAACATAATGAGTCCCAGTTCAGTATGAGATGATCCTGTCTCAAAAAATAAAAAGTGTCGCGACACCTCCTCGCATACTAGCTTAGTGTAAATGTGGACACCCCATAAACTAAAGCCTGAGCTGGGAACCCCAGTGGTGGTGAATCGGAACACTGGTACAACCTTCCTGAGAGGCATGCTCTCTATAAAGATTGTCAAAGAAGGAAGGGCATGTCAACTGAGCACAGCAGAACATGCAGAGAGTCCAGCAGTTGGGAGGCAGAGGCAAACGAATTATAAGTCATGGCCAAACTGAACTATCCTGAGGCAAGACCCTGCTATGGAAGGGCTAGAAACATAATTCAGTGACAGAGTCCTTGCGTGTATGTCTGTGGCACAGATTAAATCTTCAGTATTAAAAACAAAACAACAAAAAAGACCTAGAGATTTCATCTCTCAATATGTATACTAAAAACTACACCTAATCATCACCCAACAGACACTAAAGGATCTCTCTTTAAAAAGCTGAAGCATGGACAACACACACACAACATGGACAAGAGCACAGGAAGAGCCACAGCTCCCTTTTACAGAACACACTGCTGACAAACATCAGAGGTTTCTAAAGAAGCCAGAAGAAAGGGCTCTTTCTGCTCTTTGTTTTGCGTTGTGGTAAATACACTTTATTTCATCAGAAATGCACAATAACACTGAGGAGCACGCCCCTAGCAGCAGGTCCAGAGTAATCCAGCATCATCGCTGCCTCCAACACCTACATCAGGATCCTGAAGGGAGCACATACCCAAAGGCTTCTGCTACTCCACAGCTGTGCTCCTGTTCTGTTTTTTTTGTTTGCTTGTTTGGTTGGTTTGACCTTTCTTTTTTTCTCTCCATTTTCTTTTCTGTTATAAACACCACCACAATTTTTAAAAAGCTGTTTAAACAAAATATTGGTTGTTTTTCTGAATGTATTCAACATGCTCCAAGATAAGCTTCTCCTCTGGAGACCAGCAGTGAGACTCAAATCCAGAAGCACCTTCTACAAGGGGTGACCAGGACCTTTCCCCAGGAGGAGGAGCTTCCAGATGCCCTGCAGAACCCACAGGTGCTTCCTGAAGCAAGAGAGCAGGGGACAGGGCAGAGTCAATAGCAATGCCTGGACTCACTAGATCTGGACAGCTCCATGTTCAAGCTGCATTTCCAGTTGTTGAATGGGCTACAATGCCCATTTGTTCTATAGCAGTGGGGTCGCTCATAGGTGCCAGCTGGATGTACTAAAGTTGAATGTCACTGACCTGAAGCAGCGACCTTTCTATTCCTGTAGCAGCAGAGTCTGAAGAGGCCATGGCTATGAGCTGAGCACCCTGTAGTACCCGGATCATCTCATTTCTAGCAGGCCAGGCAGATCAAGTGTGTCTCCTCTCAGAGACCAAAGTTGAAAGCGATTAGCCCGGGCCACTGAGTCACCACTAACAGGAATGGGATTCTGGCACAGGCTCCACGACTATCCATCCTGACCAACGTGATGAATCTGCAGTTTGCCCTCACTGTTGTGCGTGATCTGCACCTGCTCCCCTAAGGCACCTGGGCAATGTGGAGGTGGCCCTGTGGGATTACTTGCACCTGTCCATCCTTTCCAACCTGGTGGATCTTCATTTACTGCGCGTTAGCCAACGTGTAGTGTGGGGCCTGTGGCTAAGACTGTGGGAGCTCACTGTGGGTAGAGGGGTGCCCATCATGGTCTCTGAGGCACTATGAGGATGAGGATGGTGTCCTCCAAGAGAAGCTCTTAACCACCAGCCTCTGGTCTCTACTTCTACTGCCAGGCTGTATGGCACTCGGAGTCAATGTTCTGACTGATCTGATACTAGTCGGATTCCATGATTCCAAATGTATAGAAGAGGCCACACTGGATGCCACAGATAGTGAGGGGTCCAACTGCTTCTTCCTATGCTTGCCATGACCTGACAGGTTAGCCTCGGCCTGCACCTTAGGAACAGGTAGTCCAGCAGTGTCAACACCATCTTCTGGGATGTGTGAGCTAGTGCTGATGTGCAGCGTGTCGGAGGGGACGATAGCACAGTGCACCCGCATCTCGGGATCATTCTCATCGTCCAGCCAGGTGCTATTGGCACAGCCAAATGTATGTTGCTTCCAGTGTTCTGGCTTCCCAGCTGGCCTCAGTTAAACACGGAGTGACTGGTCTCTGACCCACTCTCCCCATCTTCAGTGTGGCTGTCAACCTGACCAGGCACTTTCACCACAAAGGTGTTCTACCGCCCCCCAGGAACAGGGCAGAGCACTTTGTTGCATGCAGGTCTGTTGCAAGTGCCACGTGGGGAACCGGCCACCATGAGGACCTGGATGAGACTATGCTGTTTGTTGGTAACCAGGTCTAGCTTTTCTTCCAGAGGTTTGCAGGTAGCCTCGAGAGCTTGCAGCTTGGTCTCAATGCTAACCAACCACACACACATACCGTCTGGTTAACAGAGTGCAGGAAGACTTTATAGGGGAATCCTGGCAACTGAACCCTAGTTGCTTCAAAGCAGGCTCACCACCATCTGTCACAACATGATTATCTAAAACAACTAGGTGGTCAGGACTCAGATCCTGCACTGCAATCTGAAGCACATCTGCCAGGTCCTGCTCTGACATCATCTAGAGCACAAGAAAGGGGTACACTGACAAACAGGAGTGCAGAGGTCACAGAGTATGGGTTTCTATAACTGTGTGGCCTGCTGAACTCTCGTAATGTTTGTCGGAGAGATGCAATAACAGTGTCGGTCGTCTCAAAGGAAGCAGCAACTCTCCCTCCTTCTGTCTTATTTTGATATTTCCTGACCCAGCACTTAGAGGCAGAGGCAGGAAGAGTTAAGAGTTTGAGGACAGCGGGCAGTGGTGGCGCACGCCTTTAATCCCAGCACTCGGGAGGCAGAGGCAGGTGGATTTCTGAGTTCAAGGCCAGCCTGGTCTACAGAGTGAGTTCCAGGACAGCCAGGGCTACACAGAGAAACCCAGTCTCGGGGGAAAAAAAACCAAACAAACAGGAGTTTGAGGACCAATCGGACTATCATACAGTAAGCCTGTCTCCAAAACAAGAAAATTGAAGCAGAGAGTTGGAAATTTATATACTAAAATAGCAAGTTATTTCTTTTTGTTTGTTTTTGTTTTTGTTTTTTCGAGACAGGGTTTCTCTGTGAAGCTCTGGCTGTCCTGGAACTCACTCTGTAGACCAGGCTGGCCTCGAATTCAGAAATCCACCTGTCTCTGCCTCCCAAGTGCTGGGATTAAAGGAGTGCGCCACCACTGCCCGACAGCAAGTTATTTCTGAATGGCAGAATTAAATATTCTTTCTAGCTTGCTGGGAGACAGTGAAACATGCTTTAATCCCAGCACTTGGGAGGCAGAGACAGGCAGATTTCTGAGTTCGAGGCCAGCCTGGTCTACACAGTGAGTTCCAGGACAGTCACGGCTTCACCAGAGAAACCCTGTCTTGAAATCCCCCACCCCCAAAAAGAGATGGCCTTAGTAGCTGTCTTCATCTATAATAAGCATTTCTAAATAACTTTATGGATTTTGAAGCAGGCACAGCAGCTCATTTGTAATTCCAGCTCTCAGGAGTTGGGGCATAAAGACAGTGTGCATTTGAGGCTAACCAGACTACAGCCTGGCTAGTGTAAGACCCTATCTTAGGCAAAACTCCAACAGGAAAGCACAAGCCCAGCATCCTCTGCTTCCAATGTCCCTCAGCTTGGCAATGCTTTGTAGCTCATGTGATTGTTCTTCACTGCGGACTCCATTTAGTTCTCTGCTCAGCTGAAGTCTTCAGAGAAGCCTTCACTGACCCTGTCTGCAATGGCAGAGCCAGTCATCACCTGCCTGCCCCCTTTCTTCTCTCCACCTGCACGCTCCCTCACTCTGACTACAAATTATCAACTACCCCATGTGTCAGCATGTGGGATCCTTAAAAGCCAGGACTCTGACCTGGTCACCTCTGTATGCTCAGCTTTAAATGAGTGCCCCACACACTACCTGCATCTCTTAAATATTTGATAAATAAATGAATATAAAAAAATGAGATAGGGGCTGGGGATGGCTCAGTAGTTTAGAGCACTGACTGCCTTACAGAAGACTTGGGTTAAGTTCCTAGCACCTACATGATCGCTTACAATCACACTCCAGTTCCAGGGAATCTCATGCCAATTTCCAACCTCTGTGGACACCAGGCACACCCAAAATACACATACATACATTCAGGCAAACACTCAGTCACATAAAATAAATAATTTTTAAAAATCAAGATATTCCCTTGCTTTTCTAAATTACAGCATTAGTAAACACATTTTACCCATTTTTTTTTTTAACTTCATAATTCAGTCATGCTTGTGGTGGTGTGAATGAGTGGCCCACATAGGTTCATATGCTTGAATGCTTGGTCCCCCAGTTAATGGAACTGTTTGGGAGTGATTAAGAGGTATGGCTTTGTTGAAGATGTGTCACTAGGTGGGGGGGGGGGTTGTAAGATTTCAAAAGCCCCCATTGGGCCAAGAGTCTCTTTCGCTATCTGCTGCTCCACTCAGGATGTAAAGTTCTCAGCTACTGCTCCAGTGCCATACCTGTCCGCTATGATGATCATGGACTAATCCTGTAAAACTGTAAGCAAGCCAAAGTAAACTGTACTTTATAAATGGACACCAGAATTTTAGTCACAGGACTATGGTGTTACATTGAAACCTTACCCCTGAATCTACCATCACAGCTACTAAGGAAAGAAATTTAGTTCTAAGTTAGCATTACTACAAGACTTCTGTAGTCTCAGAAAACAAAGATGCTCTTTCACATGCTTACCGGGAGTAGAGCCATTACCACATCTGGACAGGTCTCCAAGGTCCCATCTGCACCAGCATAGACTATCGTGAAGACATATGTACCAATCCACAGCACATCCAGAACTGAAAGACA
This sequence comes from Rhynchomys soricoides, assembly GCA_019843965.1. Lineage (NCBI taxonomy): Eukaryota > Metazoa > Chordata > Mammalia > Rodentia > Muridae > Rhynchomys > Rhynchomys soricoides. The sequence continues at coordinate 5,201,688 of JADRCH010000078.1, read as the reverse complement.
CACATCCCCAATTCCTAAGTAACCAATCTCAGCAAGAAAGATGCAGCAAAAACCAGCATTCTTTTGGAATAGCCACCATGTGCTACAAGAGTTAACTAGGGAAAAGAAAAAAAGAAACAAACAAAACACACACACACACACACACACACACAGAAAACAGAAAATGAAGTACTCCAGCTTTATCAAAGGTCTAGCCTGTGGTGAATAACAATAATTCATGGACACAGGCTTCAGCTGGCCCAGTTTCTTAAAAGTAGTGGGTTTTCTGCAAGATTATTTTTAGGGAAATGATGAGGAATTCTTGTAAAAATGTAAGCTCCATTTCAAGCTCATGACATTAAGTGTGAGACTGGCTCCCACACTCTCCTGAGTAGGGACAGAGGATCTTCCACGGCTAGAATGGCTGCAGTAGAGGCCAGAGAATAAGCAAAGCAGTTGTTACCTCTGACAGGATGATCTGACTCATAAAATGGAGGACATGGGATGACCTTTTTTTCCTGCAAAGTCTGAAAGAGATTTCAAAAATGTCAAATGAAATAATAATGTTTCAGTCAATGAAACAGTTAAATCTAATCAGATCCTCCTGCCTCCACCACAAGCTCCCAAACTGAGAGAAGAACACCATTGTTTCCTAGCAGCATACCCAGGGAAATGCTCACACCAACACCTTCAGATGCAGCTGATGAGATGGCTCAGTGCAGCAGCACTCATAGTGCCACAGCTACTAGGGTTGATGCATGACCATCAGTAAGAGCACCACAGGCCTTTCTACACAGTAGATTACTATGAAGCCTGAAGAGACAGCCATTCCCTGTACAGGGCTGGAAAGAAGACCTCCGTAGACTGAGTTGTTAAAAATAAAAGGGGAGGCCAGACATGGTGACCCATATCTTTAATTCTAGCCTGACCCTAGAGACAAGAGGCAGGCAGAGCTCTGTGAGTTGGAGGCAAGCCTGGTCTACATAGCAAGTTCCAGGACAGACAGGGTTAAATAGAGTCCTTGTTTTCCTTGTCTCAAACAAACAAGTAAGCAAGCAAGCAAGTAAGGAAAAAGCAAAACAGTATAAGTCAATAAACTGCATTGTTGTTTGAGAGGCTAATACCTCCCAGAAGAGTATGCACTCAACTTCACATAACAATGTTTGACCACAACAAACAAAAGTGGTTGCAGTACTCCCAGCTGCTAAACAGGCTCAGTGGTTAAGAGTTCTTGCTGCTCTTGCAAAGGACCTGAGTTCGATTCCCCAAACCCACATGGTGGCTCCCAACCATTCCTAAGTTTCAGATCTGATGTTCTCTTCCAACTTCCAAAGGTACAATGCAAATATGTGGTTCACATACATACATGCACACAAAGCACTCAGGCCCATAAAGTGTGTGTGTGTGTGTGTGTGGTGTGTGTGTGTGTGTGTATTTCCCCTGGGCATGATGGTGGTGTACACCTTTAATCCCAGAGATCCAGAGGCAGGCAGACCTCTATGAGTCCAAGCCTACCGGGGTCTTCACAGTGAGACTCTGTCTCAGAAAACCAAACCAAAACATAAAGAGAGGAGAGAACACAGCAGCAGGAGCATCTGTTTTGTTTGTTGCCCACAATGGAAAAGCTGAAAGATAACTTTTGAAGTCCACTGACTTCGATAACTCCTTTTTTCTTTTTTTTTTGAAGCTGCTTGAGGGAACTGATCCTCTATGCAGGTTGCTAACCAGAGTTTTTCATAGACATAGAAGATTTCCAACAAAGCCAAGTAACAAAGCACAGCTGTGAGTAGCAATACCTCCTTCTGTTTTATGTTAACATTTCTTGATGTTAAGAACCCCCAGCAAGGCTGAGCGGTTGTGATACACCTTTAATTCCAGCACTAGATTTGAAGGCAGAGGCAGGTGGATCTCTGAGTTCAAGGCCAGCCAGGGCCACAGAGAAAACCTGTTTTGTAGGAACAACTAACCAACCAACCCACAGCACGTGTCAGTGGCCTAGCACTCAGGCGGGAGAGGTAGGAGTCTGAAGATGAACTGGACCACATACAGAGATCACATCTCAAAAAGACGAAGAGGAAGGAATGGGAGGGACTAGAAATTTTTCTACAAAAATATCATGGTTTCTGAATGATAGAATTAAAACGCCTTTCTTTTTAAAGCAAGCAAATAGACTGACTGTGAAGTGAAGGAAATAGAGCACAGTGTAGGGCCACATTTTACTTGAAAGGAAAAACAAAATCAGTGCAGGTCCACATTAGTGATCTGTATGAGCATCCATAAATGGGAGGAGATCGGACTACACACAACAGTGGCATCTCTGGAAGGACACACTGAAGGACAGGGCCAAGAGGGTCAATTTATTCTCCATTCACAGAGAGATTCATTATATCGACTATAAATTACTTTTTATTTATTTTGTAGTCCTAAGGATTGAACATGAGGCCTGAACATGAACACATGCTAGGCAAGCACTCTAACACAGATATTCCTAATCCCACACTGCTTATCAATACAAAAAAGAAGTCACAAAGATGTCCCCAAACTACCCCCAACAGTGGTTAACTAGGAAAAGTTCTCAATGCAGAACAGTAACTCACAGGAAGATACTGGACCACAGTTCCGTTCTGCTTTCCGACTGCCAGCTGCTTTCCTTTGGGGCTCCAACATACTGGGAAGAAAATGTTGCCAATTAAAAACCAAAGAAAAGAAAGCAAGCCCTAAGACCTAGACAGCTACATAACCACCCCCACGGAAGGCCTTGAGGTCATCCCCAGGCTGAGGAGAAAGTACAACCATTTTAACAGCACGAGCAAATTAGGACTTAGCACCAGACCATCAACCGAGAGGTAAGACGACAAGGAGAATGGAGGCCTTTAAACAATTATCCCCAAAAACCCAGTTTTAAATGAGCTGCGCCAAAGTATTTCTTAAGGCACACCCCCAACACATTCAAACGGACTCACACGCTGCTGGACCTCAAGGCCACTGACTATAGAAGTAAAGAATAGTCTCAATTTCTACTCACTCCCCGTCCCCAGCAGTCCACACAAAATTAAAAGCCTTCCGCTTTACTTGCAGAAATTAATCTTTAAATTGCTTGCTGTTCCTGTACTTTATGGGTGAAAGCCTTTATTACCCACCACACGTGACTCCTGTTGAAGGAGGAAGAGTGGCGCACACTTTCACCACATCTGTTACTTGCAAGACAGAAATACTGCCATCAGCCAGACAAACTGCCACCATGGAAGGGACAGTGGGGTTCCACTTCATATCATTCACCATGCCACTGGCGTCGTTTGAAAGCTTGTGATAGGTAAATGGGCGTTTCAGTGGTTTAGCCTGTTAAAATAAGAGACAAATGCAAAATAAATTAATAAATTAATAAACACAAGGGCACTGAGGATTCAGAGGAAATGATTGAATATGCATTCTTTCTTAAACCCAGCTCTACATTTCTTCATAACCAAGTCTGCACAGCAATCTGTTTGTTACAAACAATTCAATGAAACTCACAAATGGCCGTCAAGTATTCCACCACAGAGGGACTGCTGGCAGGGATATGAAAATAGAAGAGTCAATAAATAGCAGATAGAACACTAAATTCTTGGATCTGCTTCTTAATAACCTTAGCTAGGCTTGTTTATTTCTTTCTTTGGTTTTTGGTGGGGTGAGTTTTATTTGTTCCGTTTTTTGAAACAGGTTCTGGTTTACATAGCCTGGCCTGACCTCAAGTTCACTATTTTCCTGCTTCCGGCATGTGCCACATGCTTGGCCAGTGTTAAAGCAGTGTTGAAATCTGCCTTTCCTTCTGTAAAATGAAGACAACTGTCTCTACTGTCTCTACTAAAGGAAACACGGGAAAACAACAGGCCATACAAATACCTAATCTCAAGCAGAAAGCCGGTGTTCTATACTGCTACTGAATAACCTGCCTGGATCAAAGAATCCAACATCAGGAGATCCTAGATCAAACAGCAGATCCCTGACCCTCTCCATTAGTTCCATGGTTTCTCACAAAGCAAATCTCACAAAGAAGCCTTGTCACTTGTGTGTAAATGAGCCTTGTGTGTAAATGAGAAATGTTAACTTGGTAGAGGAAGTATTATAATTTACTAAAATAGTTCCTGTCTCAAAGACCTATGAGTCTATATTTAAGGAGTATTTTTGTAACCTCTATTTTAATCCAGAAAGACTTCACATGTTAGCCTGAGATATCTCTTTTAGGTCCAAAGGAAACTCCAATTCCCAAACTCCGAAAGACAGTCTTATATACCCAGAAGTGAGCTCAGCCTGGACTAGAGGAGTATTGCTGGCTGTTAGGTAAAAGCCAGCCTTCCTTGGGAACTTGTAAAACTAGTTCCCATCTCCCCAAAGGAGTCATGCCTTTACCTATGATGGGACATAGTTTATCATATCAGTGTATGAGCGCTCATGCTGGCCTGCAGGCTCCTTCAGATCACAAGTACCTGTCAGGCACTTCAGAGTCCATGCCAGCATCCCAGCCCTTGTACTCGGGTCCCGACTCTCAGCCCTCCAGCACAAGCGCCCCTCCCCCAGCTACTCATTCTCTTTACAGCCTGCTGCTCTTGCTATGCTCCCGCCCGCCCGCCTCACCGCCTCACCGCCTCACCGTGTTGTCTCTATCTCCTCTATCTCCTGCTGTCCTCCCCTGGTCCACAGAGCCCTGGCCACACCCACTCTGCTGGACACTCTTCAGTGTACTTCTTTCTCTCTCTGCTCCAGACTCTTCCAAATTCCTCCGAATGTTTGCTTTCTTATAGCGACAATAAACACACTTCCCTTCCCCATACCATGGAGCAGCCACGTCATCAATTTATACAGCTTCTAAGTTAGAATGTCTATGAGGAAATCTCTGCTTCCATGTTGAAAAAATAGTTTATAGTGGCTTACCTGATTTGAAAATGTGCGAACATCAAAAAAAGCTATAATGGAGCCATATTCACTAGAGATCATGCACGCAGAAAGTGTAAGGTTATCACAGCTCAGTGCCAGATGATGAACTGGGAATTTCATAGGAACATTCAAGCCTTGGATTGTGTCAACTATGAAAACAAAAAACACAAACCAGAAAATAGCATGTAATAGCACATAGTCATAACCCTTTAATCAAGTCAACATGAAACACATTTTCACTCTGTAAACATACACCTGTTGGTTACAGACAAAAGAACCTGTCTTAAGGACTGCCATTTTAAATTCAGACGTCATTTTACCTATAGGGTGAAACAAAGTTCAAGTTCCCAGGCCCTGGGGAACTGGGGACTTTCTAAAAGCTCACCAACTTCCTCTCTAAGCAACAACAGTTACCCAAAAGATTGGTTGAGCAAAAACACTTATATTCAATGTCAATTGACAACAATGAAACATTTGGAAGAATCCCTAAATAGAGTTCTGATTGGTGAAAAATTTAACTGTAATCTGTCCCAGATGCTTACGGTTTTTACGCTTATAAAACCTGCTGATTTGGTCCCTACTCAGGGCTGCCAGAAGGAACAAAGCTCCCTAGTCCTTGTCTGGGTGGCCCTGAGCCTCGGGAACTCTGCTTACCTGTATTAACATAGAAGATTTTGCAGTCTCAGGAGCCCACTGGTGCATTCTCCCCCCTTCCTCCTGATGCACGACCGACACAGTGTAACAATAATTTGGATACCTAGTTATAGGAACTAAGCTTAACTCTCCTATAAGTAGGCAATGCTGCTTTAAATATCCCAAGACTCTAGCTACTGCCCTTGCTGAAAATACTTCTGCCACAAGGCTGCAAACACACATTTCCCTCTGTGTCTGTGGGTTGATGCTGCCATGCCTTCTCCTGGACAGCTTCTCAGAGCCCACATTCCGTTCAACCAAGTAAGAGGAAACCACGGCACAACAGTAAGGTCTTCTTTCCTTTCTCCTTAGAGGAGCGACTCAGAGAAGCAACAGCATTGAGGGCTGCAAAGAAAACTCAGGGCACAGAGGGCTACAAAGAAAACTCAGTCAGACTTGGCCCCCTATCTGGAAGCCCCCTGCAAGACCAAAAGAAATTACAATTTTGATATCAGAACTGTGTCTTGGGAAGGAAATATACTGATTAGTATGCCAGTGCAGCCCGGCTCTGCTTCGCAATATAAATCAAAGAAAGAGCTTACCAATTTTATTAGGATCATCTCCAGGTTTGTTTTGGATAAGAAGACTTTTAGTAGAAAAAACATTCAAGCCATTGGTGCCACCAGCAAAGAGCATACCATACTTATTAGATATGGTGAGCACACTCGAGCGCTCCTTAGGCAACTCCTCAGGAGAGTCAAAGATCCTCACTTTCTTCAGTGCTCTAAACTGAAAGTCCTGTTGTAGAATAGGAAACGAAGATCAAGGAAGAAATTAAATCATATCTATATTATACTCCATAAACTCAATTGCAGTATAACAAAAATACACTTATTACCTTGAGGCCAACAACTTTGTTCTTAGACTATTTGGTGGTGCATGGCATAATACTCATTAACACTTGCTGAATGAAATAGAGAGGACTGGAGAGAGGGCACAATGGTTAAGAGCACTGGCTACTCTTCCAGAGGATCTGGGGTCAATTCCTGGAACCCACATGTCGACTCGCAACTGTCTGTAACTCTAGTTCCTGGGGATCTGATACCCTCAAGATGTGTTAATCTGTAATCACTTTGCTAGGCTGTGTCCGTGTCCACCCCCAGCCCTCCCCTCCAGGGTAGAGTTTTAGTGAAAAGAATGCGACAGCTGCAAGAGTAGATGTATTTCCACAGAGCCTTACAGGGCACTTCACAAAGGGTGTCCGGCACCCACACATACTGATCTTCTTGCAGTCCATGTTTAATGAAAGATAGACTGAAATACTCTTAACATTAATAATATATTTATTTTTATTTTATGAGCATTAGTGTTCTGCCTACATATGTCTGTGTGAAGATGTCAGATCCCCCGGAATTAGAGCTACAGACAATTGTGAGCTGCCCTGTAGGTGCTGGGAATTGAACTCAGGACCTCTGGAAGAGCAGCCAGTGCTCTTAACCCCTGAGCCATCTCTCCAGCCCTAGTACTCTGAATCCCAGTTGAATAGGGTGGGCAAAAGTTTCCCCATGAGGCCACACTATCCCTTCATAAAGGAACAAATCATCTATCTTTTCTGTTGTTATCATCCTAATAGTCACGACTGTACTACTGGGGCTGGGTGGCCTTTATGTGGAGGGCTAGTGTGATGACATAACACAAAAGAAAAACCAAAAACAAAGCAGACAAACCAAAAACCCACACCCATCCTTTCTGGTTCTGGCAGAAATTCATATATTGCTATTCACTCTGTGGTTCTAAGGTCTGTATACCCCAACATATCTGAGGAACCTGATCCATGCCCATTAGGGGGCTCAGCACAGGTACTGACTTAAGAAAGAGCCACTGCTTCTAAGCATGATATGGAACACTCTCCCCTGTGTGCATTTTAGTGACTCACTGTTCACCCAAATGTCTAACACCTCTCTGCAATTCACTCTCATTTCCAGCTGTCTATGGTTCTCTGCCTTTCCATTCTGCCAGTCAACTGTTAACACAGTATCCAGAAGTTGTGGCCTAGGAGGATCACTTAGGTTACTGTCTTCCCTTTAGTCTTATGACTTCAAGCTGATTTCCAGTGCCAAACTTGACTTTCTGCTCCAACTAACTAGGGGTTTAGAAGGCAGATGGATGGTGTTTGTTGGTTCCACCTTAGGTAGTCTGGATCACCTTCAAGTATAGAGAGAGCTAAGAATTGAGCATCTAAGCCAACTGTGGTAATGCACACCAATAATCCCAACACTTGGGAGGTGGAGGCAGAGACTTCAAGAGTCCAAGACCAGAAGCCACCTTGAACTACAAGAGACCATGCCTAAAACGTAAGAGAGAGATTTTAGGCTTCTGCCACGTGACTCTGGATAATTTGCTTTCAGAACTTCAATTTGCTCCTCTTTATAAGCTGGTTGTAAGGGCAGCAGCAACGACGGCTACAGTACCTCTCATCCAATAAACAAGAATTTCTGTTACCCGTAAGGCGACCAGCACATGAGAATATCTGGGGTAACTCAAGAGGCGTGGACAAACCCACCCAAGAACAGGTGACCTGCACTTGGAGGGAACTCACGCCCGCGACACGCAAAGAGCTGCGGACGCTCTGTAAAGCGAGAGATCTGAACCCTGCAAACTGTAGGAGCAGCCGGCAGAGGCGGGGCTCCAAGACAACTCCAAGACTACCGCAAGCGGGGAGGCCCCGGCCAGTCTCTAACCTTCACTTCCCGCTCGGGGATCATGGCATCCATCTCGTCTCCCATCGCACCGCCTTCAGAATGTCCAAGTAGCTGCCGCTGCCGCTACCGCCCGCGGCCTTTCAAACACAGACAGCCCAGGCCGCTCAGGCCTCAACTTCCTTCCCTCAGCGCCAGGGGCGCGCGGAAGATCCGCGTTTCCGGCGCGCGTGGATGACGTCACCCAGGCCGGTTTGTAGTGTGCTCTGAAGCAGCGGAAGGCTCCTCGGAAGTCGCGCACTTACCAATCCACAAGGCTCCATTGGCCAGATCCGGGAAGGGGGTGTGGCCACGAGGCATGGGTCGGCGTCCGCCTTCCTTCGGATGCAGTGAGCACAAGCTCACTTTTTAAGTTTCTTTCTTAGAGACCATCCGAGGACTCTAGAGACTTCTCGGTAGCACGCACCTGCAGTGGTCTTAGTAGCTTCCGACTTAGAGAAATTAGGAACTTTGAAACGTTTCCAGGAAAGCGTAGGCAGAGAGGCTCAGTTAGCGGGTGGACTGCATTGTGTGCCAGTGCAGAACCCTTTTAAAAACGGAGAGGAAAGGGGACAAAAGATCGGTTTTGTTAACTGTTTTCATTTTTTTTTTTTTTTTTTTGGTGTTTCGAGACAGGGTTTCTCCTGGAACTCACTCTGTAGACCAGGCTGACCTTGAACTCAGAAATCCGCCTGTCTCTGCCTCCCAAGTGCTGGGATTAAAGGCGTGCGCCACCACTGCCCGGCTTTGTTTACTGTTTTCAAGGCAGTCGTTTCAGCATAAACCATATTCACTTCACATCGCAAAACAATTTGTGCTTAGCTTTGCAGTGTCTCTTTTAACCTTCAAGGTTTCTAATCACCTAGGGGTTTAGTAACTTTAACCGAAACCCCGCTGCGGAGGTGGGTGGCTATCATCTCGGCTCTTGGGGATTAGAGGCCAGAGAATCAGGAATTCAAGGTCTTCCTAGGCTACATAGCAATCTTTAGATATCCTGAGTTACATGGGACCCTGAGACCCTGTCTTTGGGGGGAAAATATATATATTATATATAATTCATATATATTATATATATATAATTCATATATATATTAATTCCACACAAAACAGCACACAAAGCAGTTAAATTATCCAATAGCTTTCAATCAGGAAGGGTTAAGATTCAGATCTGCATATACCGACTGACATTGAAGAAATTTCTGGAATAGAATTATAAAAGGTTCCTAGCCGGGCAGTGGTGGCACACGCCTTTAATCCCAGCACTTGAGAGGCAGAGGCAGGCGGATTTCTGAGTTCGAGGCCAGCATGATCTACAGAGTGAGTTCCAGGACAGCCAGGGCTACACAGACAAACCCTGTCTCAAAAAACCAAAAAAAAAAAAAAAAAAAAAGTAAAGGTTCCTAACTTGGAGCTGGTGGGTCAGCTCCAGAGGGCACATTCCATCAGGTGCTGTCTCTCAACAAGTTGCATATGTGCCCCAAGCCTCTTCGTAAAATAATGATAAAAGTAGATCTGAGTCTTGGGCTTAATCAGATGAAGTCAACTGTGTGTCTGGGACATGGGAGACCCAGGACACACTCATTCAGTTGGTACCTGTTGTCAGCTAGCTCTTCTGATTACTGAGCCCAGAGCTGTCCCCAAGAAACACGGAGACACTGATAAATTGCTCTAATTTATTTCAGTCTTCAGGAGACCATATCCCACCCATACATACATATGCACACAATAATGGCATTCACCCGAATTTATCTGACAAACATCTTTTGAGTCACAGGGACAAAGCCATACTTGGCAGTCCCCACATGGCTGGTTACACCAGTTTATATTTGGTCTTTGTCAGAAATAAGACAGCTGATGTCCCAAGAAAGCTAAGCCCTTAATTAGAGAGGTCAAGAACCCTGGAACCAACTTGAGCTATGCCAACCCCTTGTTCTTAAGACTATCTCCCCATGGATTGATCTACAGACCCCTGAAGGTGGTCTCCCAATTAGAGAGCCTCGTTCTGTATTTTGCAGAGGCCAGAGGCACACTCCTTTATGGAGGTGGTGTGTAAGCTCATGAGTTGTGGACCCACAGAGCCCGGATGATTCTGCCTTCCTCTGTCACAGAGAATAGGGGACCCAATGCAGTCCAAGGTCCCAGCCCAGTCAGAGAAGGAAGGCAGAAGGAATGGAGGCAGAGATGCTAATCTTAAATGAAGGAAAAGAAAAAAGTCAAAGGATGGGGTGAGGGTAGACAGGATTTTATAGTTATGGGGAGGAATGCTGGGGTTTAAACTTCAACTAGACTGTGCATTTGAAGCAGCTCCTAGGGCTGCAAATCAGCCAGTCATAGCGAAATGATCTCTCTCCTGAACTGAACTGGTTGAGACCAGAGGATGAACTGGAGCTAACCATTTCATGCCCTGTTTGCTTCACTTTCTTGTGCTGCTGTGGGAACAGCACCCTGGGTACTGGACTGCGGAACACTAAGGAGCCACAAGAAACCCACACTAGCTCAACGTTTCCTGGTCTTTTTCCACTTAGGGTTTTACAGAGGCTCTTCTGACCCTTGCCAAGTCATGAGCCCTGCTGGAATTTCTGGGACTACAGGGTACTCACCTCTTGCCCCTCCCCCCGCTTCCTAACATCACACTGACATTGGCTGGGTGTGACTCCCCAGTAGACATAAATTTCATGCGTCTGTCCATTTCACTGCTGGATTCTGGACTCGTGGCATAGAGCAGGTGCTTGATAAATATATTTGATGAGTGACTGCCTTGTCCTGAGTAAAGGGTTCCAGAACACAGTCAGGGACAAGGCTGAGGTTCCCCACTCAGGTAAGATGGGTCATGTTTGATACTTTGCTGCATGAATTCTTGGAAATGGTCTCTGAGGACCAGCCAAGACTGTAAGGAAGACAATCTGCAAAGGTAAGCTTGACCCTTACTCAAATCTCATTGCCAACTTGGAGGCCCTCAGGAGGGTGAGTGCTGACCCTAGGTGTTCAGTGGAGATCACACCTTCCTCAAGTATCAGGCTGGGAGATGCTGCTCTCTTCCCTTTCCTTTGACCAATGCAGCCTAGAGCAGGGTGCAGGGCACATGACCACCTGGGCTCCAGTCCACACTCTCTGATCGCCCCCCACTGACCTTCAGCAAGGCACTTAACCCCTAGAGACCAGCAGTGAAATGGAAGGACTGCCCCAGCTCAAACTGCTGGGTGACCTCGGTCTAATCCCGAAGCTCCAGGCCTTGAGGGATTTGAAAAGGGAGTGAGGAGTTGGGCATAGCACACATGAAGACAAAGCAGGAGGATTTAAAGCTTATAGTACATGCTGATAAATAACTGCTGAGGGAGTGAAGAGAGGCACCAGTGGGGCGGGAAGGTAAATAGCTGGATTGGGGGCCTGTGCAATCCGGCCTGTTTCTCTGTTTGAGATTCAATGCCTGTCTCCTCTTCTACCCTGGGGCCCAACTCTACCACACCACAGTCCTCACCCCTGCCTCCAAATCCTTTCCTGGCCTAGCAAGGGACAGTGGAACCGCACTGTCCCTCTGAGCTGTCTGTAAAGGTGTGGTTCCTTCTGGTTCCTCTCAAGGACCCCAAAGGTTGTCCCTTCCTCCCCACGGTGTGTTACGTCGCTGAGAATGGACAGGGGCAAGAACCAAGGGGAATCAGCTGTGTCTCTAGGCATTGAGTGACCGTTGCTAGCAGATCCGGCAGCACGGGAAGCGTGTCCCTAGGACACTAGGGAGCCCTGGAGCTCTGTGCCTGCCCTGGATCTTCTGAGAGTCGGAGAAGGGGAGGGCCCACAAGGGCCAAGCCTGCAGCCTGAATTTAGTTTAGAAACCTAGAAAGATGAACGGACGGACAGGGCCCTCTTCAAACACGGAGAATGAGGTCTGCCGCCTCCCTGCCCTCTCCAGTTTTTGGTTTGATGTCAGCCCTTTCATATAGAGAGGGTAGGGCAGCAGGGAGCAGAGGGGCCTGGAGCTCAGGATTGCCAGCCTCATTAAGTCAGGTAACGTGTGCTTACATAAAGAAATGAAAAAGAAAACGAGTCCTCTGGGACAGAATGCATGGGACATATCACAATGAGTCGAAATGGCAAAGAGCAGAAAGGAGAGGCAGGGCCAGGGATGGCAGCCCGTAAGGTCCGGGGGGGGGGGGGGGTCCTCAAGGCAGGCTGGCAATGTCTCTCTCTGGAGGTGGGCCAGTTGGCTTTGGGCTGTTCTCGTTGGCTTTTCCTTCAAACATCATGACCCTAGTTTGGAGATAAGAAAAGAAAAGGATTAAGACTCCTCCCCTCATACAGAAAGCTCCCAGCCTTCCCTCTGCGGGGTCCTCAACAGAATACCCCTGGGCTAGCGGTGTGGAAGGCGGCCAGCTGGAGATCCTACTTCAAAGAAGGAAAAAAGAGGCACAAAAATAGCAGTGGGACTCCCTGACCCCAGCTGCTCAGTCAGTCCGAGGTGGAAGAAGGGACAACCCTTTAAGCCTATGACTTCCAGGCCATATGCCTTCCCTATCCAAGCTGTCTGGAGAAGAGTGGGCTGGGCCAGAGCTCTGCCCCCAAATACCAGATCTTTTAAAAAGTCCCCATTGGCCAGTCATGGTGGCCCACACCTTTAATCCCAGCACTTGGAAGGCAGAGGCAGATAGATCTCTGTGAGTTCCAGGCCAGCCTGGTCTACATAGAGAGTTCCAGGACAGACAAGACCACATACAAAACAAAGAGAGCCTATCTCAAAAGAGAGAGAGAGAGAGAGAGAGAGAGAGAGAGAGAGAAAGACCCTGTCTCCAAAACAAACCAAAGCTTTCCCCGTGCTATAAATCCAGTCCCCTCTGGGGAGGAGACAATGTAGTCTCAAAAATGCAGCCTTTCTGGGAGATTGCCTACATTTTAGTGCTGGCTTACTACTCCCAGGATACCTGACTCATGACACTTGACCCCCGCACATTTATACACAAATGGGCATACCACAAGCTCAGGCCACACTGAAACATAGGCTTAGGAGCCAGTCCCTTGGCCTCCTTGGGCCTCGATGAACACCCTGAATGAGCGGACACATGTGTGTGAAAGCCAGAAACATCTCAGGGGACGTTCCTCCCATGCTACCTCCTTTTATTTTGTCTTGAGACACCCTCTTTGGGTGGTCTAGAATGTGTCAAATAGGCTGTCTGGCCAGGGTTCCGCCTGGCTCCATCTTCTAAGTGCTGGGATACAGGGATGTGCCACCATTCCAGCTTTTGCTGTGGTTCTGGGCACCAAACTCAGACCATGCCATTCACTGACTGCCATCTTCCCGAGCTGAGCAAGCTCCTGCATTAATGAGACAGGTACCTAGAGTGGTACCACATGGATGTGTGCCATCAGCTGGGCACTAGGCTGAAATCATCTCATCTCACTAGCCTGAAGGACAATGCTTGTTACCATCTCCACTTTCAGTGGAAGACACTGAGCAGCAGCCAGGAGCCGTGGTGCCAATGTATAATCCTGGCTCACAAGAGTGGGAGGCAGAATTCCAAAGCCGACGTCAGACTGGGCTATACAGTAAAACATCACATACTCCCACATGTACCTGAACACACACGCACAGGGACATGCACACACACAGGGGCACACACAGGGACACATGGACATATGGGCATACACACACACACACACACACACACACACACACACACACAATTAAACCAAAGTTCAAGGACAAGATAACCTGCCCATTAGAGTCCTTAAGGAACAAGGGTCAGTGTCAGGATTCAAGCTAGAGCTTACTTTTTCAGAAACGGAGGTAGTGAAAGCCGTCTGAGATGGGTCTCATATAGCCCAGGTTAGCCTTAAATTTGCTACATAGCTAAAGATAGATTTGAAACTCCTGTCCTTCCTGCATCTACTGTCTTAGTACTAAAAATATAGATGCCCTTACCATGCCCAGCTGACTGTAGACTGTCTGCTCACAACAACCAAAGAGAGTAGAATATCCTTTACAAATGAGAAAACTGAGGTTCAAAACGTGTTGACAATAGGGCTAGGGCTGTATCAAAATGGCTAGAACATTTTCCTACCATGTACAAGGCCCTGGATTTGATTCCAAGGAAGGAAGGAAGTGACCATAATCAGGTGTGGTATTACATGCCTATAATCTCAACACTTGGGAGGTTGAAGCAGGAGGATTGCCATGACTTTTAAGGCAAGCCTGGGCTACATAGTAACAGGCCAACCGGAGTTACCTGGGAGGACACAGTTAATACCCTGAAGACCGTGTCTCAAAAAACTTTTTTAAAAGGGGGGAGGGGGGACAGATTTGGTGGTACTGTCATCACTTTGATCATTGATTGGTGAAGCCCCCGATCTTGGGGTTGCCACACACCCCAGTGCAAGCTAATCTCTCCTAAGGAAAACAGGCCCAGAAAACTCAAACTCCTCATGAAATAGGTAGCACCATGAACCGTCCACCCACTAGGAGATGGCTAAGATATCCTGAGCCTGGGGCCTCTCCCCATAGGATGTCCCTGCCTTTGAGAGCCATAAGGTGAGGAGGTACTCACAGCTTGAGGACAGCTGACCGCTTGCCCAGCATCATATTCACAAAGTCTCGGTAGGAGATGGTGTCACTGACACCTCCTGTCACCTCCGAGATCATTTTCTTCATCTCCAGGTGGGTCTTGGGGACCCCCAGTTTCTCCATCATCCTCTTTAAAGACATCAGATCTGCCAGGAGGAAAAGCAGATCTGTTGAGTAGAGACAGGACCCTGAGGCCCTGGAGGCAGCCAGGGATGCCTCACTCCTGCACACACAATTCTCAGTGACCGCCTCCCCCTGCAGGCTGAAGCAATGGTGATTCCCTGGGGAGGAAGGGATGAGCCCTCCTTGCTTTCCTCAGAGGCAGTAAAGGCCACCAGGTGAGGACCAGGGCTTCTAGAGTCAGATGGACTAGAATCAAGCATTGCTCCTTGACTGGGGGTCCTGGGGAGGACTGCTTCAGCTCTCTGGATGACGGGCGGTATGTGTCTACAATCCTAGCAGTTCAAAGGTTGGGGCAGAAAGATCACTGCACATTTTAGGCCAACCTGGGCTACATAATGAGGAAGGCCTAAGGAGACAGTTCAGTCAGTAAAGGGTTTGTTGCACAATCGTGAGGAACTGAGCTCAATGCTCCAGAACCCAAGTAAATATTCAGGCACACTGGCACAGCCTGCAATCACGGGGTTTGGAAGACAACAGGATCCAGCTTAGCCAAATCAATAAGCCAAAAAATAAAGGGGAGAGCAACTGAAAGGACTCCTGCTGCTGACCTCTAACCTCTACACACCATATGCAGGTGCACATGTATCCCCCCCACACACACACACAACCAGTTTGAAGGAAAAAGAGAGAGGAAGAAATGGTTGGTTATTAGGCTCCTGCAGACAAGATAAATGAGATGCTATCCCAGCAGGTGTTCTAGGTTAGCCAGGGTGCCTGGGACTTAGCCTGGTCCCAGGCATTGAAAGTCAAACTTTCTCTGGCACACCACAGTGGAAACCACTGCCACCTGCCACTTCCACTCAGCTCTTCTAAGACTCTCTCCCTAGGGGAGAAGGAATAAGGAGCCAAAATTACCCCTCAGAGCAGGAAACTCAACAAAAGAACAAAATAGAAGAAAAACAAGGGAGGCACCAAAAAAAGTCACTCCACCCCAGGAGCCTCTGCCTGACCTCAAGGCTCCAAGCAACACTGGAGGCTATTTCCTGGAAATTGTTCACAGTGAACAATGGATCAGCAAAGGAGGGTGGGCGGGGCTAGATCCTAGGACTTTGAGCAGGCCTCAGGTGGGCTCCACAAGACCCAAAGCCACTAGGTTGTCCAGGCTTCTCTTCTGGGAGCCCTGACCCCACTGTCCCCCTCTCATTGGTGAGGGCACCAGATCCATCTAGAGAGATGGTGGCCAGGAGCTGATCAATAACAGTTAAAATAGAAAATAGTACACTGGCAAGATAGCTCAACAGGATGGGTAAAGGTATCTGCGGCCAAGCCAGAGGTACTGAGTTTGATCCCTGGAGTCCACGTGGTGTAGAAGGAGGGGCTGACTCCCTCCGGTTGTCCTTGGTCAAACACATGCCATAGTGGACAAGTCCCTCCTAGTAAATAAATAATAAATGTAATCTAATTTTAAAAATTTTTTTGAGACAGGGTTTCTCTGTGTAGCCCTGGCTGTCCTGGAACTCACTGTGTAGACCAGGCTGGTTTTGAACTCAGAGACCTATCTGCCTCTGCCTCCCAAGTGCTTGGACTAAAGAAAAGTGCCACCACTGCCCAGCAAATTGTGTAAAACTCAGAACTAGTAAACTGATAGTGGTAGTGCAGGCCTGTACTCCCAGCACTGGGAAGGCTGGAGAAGGAAGATTGCTTGAGGCAATCCTGAGTTACATAGTGAATTCTGTCAACCTTGGCCAGGAAACAAAACAAAATAACACACACACAAGCTCATTTGGTAGGTTTGCTGAGCACGCATGCATTCCTGGATTCCATCCCTTACCCTGTATAAAGTTAGCCTGGTGGTGCATGCCTGTAATCCCCACACTTGGGAGACAGGAGGATCAGCCATTCATGGTCATCCTCAGCTACATAGTGAGTTACAGGTCAGCCTAGGCTAACATGAGACCTGTCTCAAAACAAAAAAAAACAAAAAAACAAAAAAACCACAAAATCATCTAAAAATCTAAACTTCTGAATGGTAATAGCTATCCAGGTGTTGGCTGAATGCATTTGAGTCCATTCATACAATAGAATATCCTGGTTAGGGGTGGGGTAACGGAGAACCTGTTCAGAAGCAAAGGCTAGGCCTGAGCCCACACCTTAATTAACATCAACAGCCGACCAAATCCTTTGACTTCTCTGAGTCTTCTTGGTTTTTCATCTGCAAACTGAGGGTGTCTGAGCAGCCAGGACCATGGCCCAGTGCTGCTGGTGAGGACCATCCTACCTGGCTGTGAGCACCCTGGTCTTTTGTCACCCCAGCACCTTGATGGCAGGAAGCAGTGAGTTCTGCTGGAGGTGAGAATCGGTCAGTGTCTACACTCCTTGTCACTAGAGGACAAGGGACAACAGTGAGCACAAAACAGACTCAGGGAGAATGAACCAGCAGCACCTTGGTCCAGGAGTCAAGCAGCCTCTGCAGGCCTGGTTGGAAGGGAGCTCTAGGCTCTGGGGCGGGAGGCTGGGGAATCTAGCGGGGAGGCATACTGTGAAGAATTCCCAGGCAGTAGAGCTGGGCCAAGAGATGGAAGGACCTAGAGGGGCATGGCTTTCAGCAGGACAGAAAGATAAAGGATGAAGGGGTGCAGGAAGGGAGAGGAGACCCTTGGCCTTTAAGTCTCTTATTGGCAAAGAGTCAAGAATCTTAACCCAACTGACAAAAGAAAAAAAAAAAAAAAAAAAAAAACGCTGTGAAGACTGCCTACCAAGACTGTATTCCCATCCTTGGGAGACTCCTGACAAGAGTCTCAGAACAGCTGGCCAGCTGTGCTCAGAGCCAGCTTGTGTGTGACCCTTGAAGCTAACCTTACCAGCACACCCTGTTGTCTGTTCTGAGAAAAGACTCCCAGACAAGCTCATGAGCCCTGTTTACAGTCAGAACATGTCTCGACCTCCTGGTGACCTGTGTATGGTAAGAATTCCACTGACCTTTGTGACCTGAAATGTTATCTTTTTAGTCCATGAAGTCTGCAGAGTCTGCTCATAAAACCCTGAGAAATCTCACTTATGGAAAGACACATTCTTCAGATAAGAAGTATGCAAAGACATTTTTACTTAATCTTTTAAACGTAGACATTGAGTAAGCCACCAAAGCCAGTCATATAGCATTATTAAGCTACACAAACCCAGCCCTCTCTTGGTAGTTTTCATTTTGTATAAGTCCCCCTCCCCCACTACAGTTCTTCCATTGCTGTCCTTTTCCCTTACTGTTTCTTTATTGTGATTTTTAAGATTGTGTGTGTGTGTGTGTGTGTGTCTGTGCACATGAGTGCAGTGCCCACAAAGGCCATCAGATGGTGCCAGACCCCCAGGAACTGGAGTTACTATTGTTTGTATATGACCTGATGCTGGTGCTGGGAACTGAACTCAGGTCCTCTGCAAGAGCAGTTCGTGCTCTTATCCACTGAGCCATCTCTCCACCCGTCCTCTCTCTTTCTTTCTTTCTTTCTTTCTTTCTTTCTTTCTTTCTTTCTTTCCTTTTCCTTTTGGTTTTTCGAGACAGGGCTTCTCTGTGTAGCCCTGGCTGTCCTGGAACTCACTCTGTAGACCAGGCTGGCCTCGAACTCAAGAGATCTACTTCCCTCTGCCTCCTGAGTGCACGTAAGACATGCACTACCATCGCCCAGCTAAAAAAATTGTTTAAAGATGTGTTTATTTTTATGTGTATGAGGGTTTTTTATGTGTGCTCTGCTTGTAGTGCCCTCAGAGTCCAGAAGAGGGCAATAGATCCTTTGGATTCCCCTGATCACTGGGGTTGCGAACCACCACATGGGTGCTAGAAAAAGCACCCATTTGTTGTCTAGGTTGTCTGCCAGAGCAGCAAGTCCCCTTGATCACCAAGCCACCCCTCCAGTCCCCTTCTTTATTTTTTAATGAAGTGAATTTGGAGTAAAAGGTTGTAACATGGATTCAAACACAGACATTAAGGGAAGGGGGAGAGGTTGGAAGACTCATCTACAGGCAGGAAGATCTCCATGAATTGCAGGCCAGACGCAACTACATAGCAAAACCTTGTCTCAAAATTAAAAAAAAAAAAAAAAAGAAAAGAAAGAAAGAAAAAGGAGAAGAGGAAGGGGAGAGGGAGGAAGAAAGGAAGGAGACCATGGCTGACATGACATCTCAGTAGGTGAAGGTGTCTGCCACCAAGGCAGGCAACCTGCTTGATCCCCAATCCCCGGAACCTACATGGTAGAGAGAAGAGATTTCTGTACAATGTCCTAACACGTACCCCCCCACACACACACACAGAGACACGCATGTACACACACTACATACAAATATGTAAATAAATGGTAACAACTCATTCTGAAGTTGTCTTTTGCTGTGTGAATCAAGATCCCAGTCCTCCCTCAGTGGAAGTCTCTCCCCGGTGTCTCCTGCCGCTAGTGTCAGGGCAGCATCCGGGTATTCTTCAGCTTCACCCAGAGCCCCTCCCTAGAGCGGCAGGATTCTTTGGCTCTCAGCCCTCCTCCCCATCCTCCTCTCCATCCTCCTTCTCCGACACCAAGCCTCACTCACCAATCTCGCCTTCGTTGTTCAGGTCAAACTCCATGTATTTCTCTGGAAATCACAAGCACAAATGGCCATTAGCTTAGAAGCCACGGCACTCCCTGCAGAGCCCAGTGACTCTCTGGAAAGGGCCGACTGAACCCTTGGGGAGTCCTTGATACCCTCCCCAGCCCAGGAGTCCTGTCATTTTAGCTGTTGTCTCTGGAAGAGCCAAAAACTCCCCTTGATACCAGGTAGGCAAGAATTAACCATGAGGAAAACTACAATGTGTGATGTAGTGTCCTGACGGTCAGGGTTCCTTTGTGGGTAAATATGCTAGTTACTCCAGCCTGGTCATTCCTGCTGTACAAAGGCACACATTAACACACACACACACACACACACACACACATTAACATAGGGTATGTATGCTCAAAAGACTAGATGTCATAATATTGCTGTATCGTGGTATTGATGCTAGCCTCCCTTGTGGGATTTTCTAGAGGATCATGGGAAGAAATACCTTAAAATGGAGATCTGATCTACTATGATTTGGATCACCATCCCCCATGAATATTCATAAAAACTTCTTTCCAGTCTAACAAAGCAAAAGCTCACTCCAGTCTCTATTTGAAATGTTCGCTTTGCTTAGCCTTGTTAAAACAACTGCTTAAACTGTCTACATCCCTCAAATGAATTATTTGTGTGTGTGTGTGTGTGTGTGTGTGTGTGTGTTTGCATGCGTATGATTTGTGTGTCTGGGCATACATGTGTGTGGAAGTCACTTTGTCAGTTCTCTCCCACCTATGCATGTGTTGGGGAATCGAACTCCGATCACTGAGGTCTTATGGCCAGTGCTTTTATCTGCTGAGCCCTCTCGCCATTACTGGATTGAATTATTCCAAAAAGAATCAGTCTCTACAGTATTCCTTGCAAGGGACAGAGGAAGAGAGGGGGAAGAACAGGAGAACTGCCATCACTCGGAGGGAGAGAGATCAGATTTAAGAGCTGCAGGAAAGAAAGCATCCAACAATGTAGGCGGAAAGGGAATTCGGCCCTATGGGAGGAGCTACCCAGAAGATAACAGGGCAGCAAAGATAAAATATAGATTTAGAAGGTGTTAAGCCTGGAATACCAGAGGGTGTGTGTGCTAGCCTCGGGGAGGTTTAGAAGTTTCCAGCCATTGAGCTAGTCAAGACATAACAAAATTAGCTGGCATATGTGTGTGTCTTTCATTGGTGAAACCAGAGAGCTCTAGGGTGGGTGCAGCTCGCACGACCTGCCAAGAGCCAAAGCTGTTTGCTTAACTAATAACAAATTCACTGCTACACGTACCCTGTTCCCCTCCATCCTGGTCTCTCAGCCTGGAGTGTCCTCCCAGTTGTGCTCAGGACTGCACCTCCCACCAGGCACCTGCACCCTGCTGACTCTGGCTTCTCCTTGCTCTGTGCTTATCCCTGCCCGTGTATAGGCATGCACACACACACATTCCTTGAGTCTTGTCCCATGTGACTCCCAGGCCTGCGATGGGCCTGGTGCCCAGTGAACAGCCATTTGGAGAACAGAGGAATGAATGACTTGAGGACGTTTGTGTCTCTCCTTTCCCATCAAAACTATTTCCATACGACTACCTGCTAAACAAACCCGACCTTAATGTCCCAATGAAGATGTCACTTCAGACCCCAAGAGTGGTTTTGCTTCCCAGAGGCCGCCATGAGGGGTGGGCCCTGAGTGTCTTTTGCTTAGATCTCCCGCAGGCTTGCCCTGCTCCCCACTCCACGTAGAGAAAACATAGACCTAGGTTGAGATCTGGGACTCTGGAGACAGATTGACAAGGACTGGAATCTCAACTCTGCCTCAAGTGAGCTAGGTGACCCCTCCGCCAACAATCCTGCTTCCCCCAACCTGAGTTTGTTGGTCTATAAATGAGCACTCTCACCATCTGCTCCTAAGGATGGGGAAAGGGGTGGCTCCACAGAGTATGCCAGCTATTGCTGACCAGGGCTTTACATGGGCCGACACTCAGCACCTGTTGGCCATTTTTTAATATGACTGCTACCTAAATCCTGGCCAAGACGATCATGCTGTGAACCAGATGGGGCAGGCAAGGCACACTGGCAGGTATTTGGTCTTGGAATGGGAAAGATGCCAGCACAGCAAACACTTGGGAGAGGCATGAGACCTCTTGGATATCTTCTGGAAAGTCCAGGGTCCCCACCCCCTAAGTGCATCCCAGAGACAGGAAAGGTGGGTCTGCCCATTCCTTGTGTGCCCAGGCTCCTCTCCTTTCCAGCCACTGGCGGAGGACCAAGCACCAGGGCCCTGAACAGAGGAACCTTTATACTGTCCTCTCCCTGTGCAGGCTCCTGGGCCCTGTTTTCTTTTCATCCCGTGCTGTTGGGCTTCAATGGGCAGAAACTCTGCCCCCCTGCCCCACTGTAGCGACACAAATGTCTATTCTCCACAGGGGCTCCTGAGAGGCTCCATCAGGGAGGGGGAGATGCACAGACTGCTCACAAAGGGCAGATTGTGTGCCGGGGCCCTGGGAGTGCACAGGGCCTGGATGAGGAGAATAGGAGCCAACCTGAGCCACACTGGGTAGCCATGGGACAAAGGGGCAGGGCCAGAGCAAGCCTACAGACAGGGGCCCACAGGGACACAGGAAGGGGAAAGGGCCTGCTCCTGACTTTGGGGGGACCTCTATCTCAAAGCCCAATAGGAAGTGGGGCATTCTGGATGAATCAGAGCTGCAGTCCTGTGGGGCCAAAGGAGCCTGTGTGTCATGGGCTGAGGGAG
The DNA here is from genome assembly GCA_019843965.1 of Rhynchomys soricoides. Taxonomy (NCBI): domain Eukaryota; kingdom Metazoa; phylum Chordata; class Mammalia; order Rodentia; family Muridae; genus Rhynchomys; species Rhynchomys soricoides. The sequence goes on along the minus strand of JADRCH010000078.1, from coordinate 5,179,416 downwards.
CAGCCAGCTCTCTGGGGGCTCTTGGGCAGGCAGTCCTGGCTCACCTTTGAAGGCTGCAAGCTTTTCCGGAAGGTTCTCTTCATCACTGTACTTCTGGTCACAGAGGAACTCCTACAGAGGTGAGACCACAGTACTGAGACAGAGTTGGGGGCAAAGGTCACCCAGAAGCAACCCCGGGCAGGGTTCATGCCAGCTTCCTGTTGACCCTCCAGGCAGATTCACAGTCAGCCTGGTGGTAGGAGGTGTTCTCTGCAGTCTGTGGGCAGGGCTTACTAGAGGATCTATTCCGGCAGCTGAACATCCTCAGGAACATACCCTGTGCTGTCCCCAGGACATCCAGCTTCCAGGGTGTGGGAAGCTGTAAGCTCCAGAGACAGCTACCTAGGCTGCCATTCACTTCTTAGGTATGTGCCCTCAGCAAATGACCTGTCTGTGTTCCTCGGGCCGTTACCTTCTCCACCAGGTGAGCGTCAAGGCTGCCTGAACTATCAGTAAGTCTGCAGGGATAACATGGGAGCTAGGAGTGGCTTTTGTGACATTATCTCTGCTCTAGCCAGAGGATGACTGAATGAATGTCCTCTTCAGTCTCCACCCTCATCTGTCAGACGAGGCTTAATCCCTAGTGTGATTTCCTTCACAAGCCACAGAAGACAAATATCTGAGTTTCCAGAACCAGATGAATACTAAGGAAGGATCCAAATAACAGCAGCTGGATCTCAGGTACAATGGCTCTCTTTTCAGAACTCCCAGCAGCCTTAGGAGGTAGCCGCCATTTCCATGCCTGCTTTGTGCCCAAGAAAACTGATGCTGTACAGTAAGGAACCCTGCTGAGTTCCATCATACTAAAGCCATCTTAAACCTCAGCCCTGAGAGACGCAGAGTTCAGGGGATCTTCACTCCTGGTCTCTTCCCACAGTTTCCAGGCTGAGGCAGGAGGATGGCAAGGTCAAGAGCTACATATCAAAAGTCTGACTCAAAATAACAACAAGAGGCTGGAGAGATGGTTCAGCAGTTAACAGTACTGGCTGCCCTTGCAGAGGATCTGGATTCATTCCCCCCCAAACCCACATGGCAGCTCACAGCCATCTGTGACTCCAGTTCTAGTCAATCTGATGCCCTCTTCTGCCTCAGTGGGCACTGTATGCCCGTGGTGTACCGGCATTCATGTGGGCAAACACTCATACACATAAAATAAAAATAAATCTTGAAAAAGAAAAAAACAATGAAAAGTATGGTATCTAAGTGCTGGCACCTGACAGGGTGCTTTAGTACACGTTGCTCAGTTTGTAGCAAGCTAGGTATCTGGACACAGAGTGAATATTCCCATCTGACCATTTGGAGTCTGCTAAGCATGTTTTCTGTAGACCACACTTAGTCGTTCTTATGGTGCTCATGACACCACACCTCCATTTGTTCCCTCACCCACTAACTCACTGGGCATTTCTTCAGGCACCACAGCCCAGATGTACACTGGGCTGCATTTAGGGAGCAGTGAAATGGAGTAGATAAAGTTCCCATCCTAAAACCACAGAATTCACATGGTGAAGGGGACTGGGGAGGTGGCTCAACCAGTAAAATGCTTGCCACAGAAGCATGAGGACCAGAGTTCGATCCCCAGTACCAAGCCCAAAGCCAGATAGGACAGCATGAGCTTGTAATTCCAGCACTCCTGAAGTAGCAGCAAGAGGGTCTCTGGGGCTTGCTAACCAGCCAGCTCAGCTAAATTGCTGGGCTCCAAGTCTTAAGCAAAGAAGACACCCGAGGAACGACTCCGAGAGCGAGGTTGACCTCTGGCCTCTACGCACATGTACATACACAGGCAGGCACACACATACCTAAATCACACAGAGATAAAAATGTGCCAATCAATCTGTGTCTAAGTTCCTGATGTCATTTCCCACTAAAGGGCACTAGCCTGTATGCACACACATCTGGAGCGCTCCCTTCCACACCCACCTTTGTGAACCCAATAGACAGAGATGGCAACTACCTAAGTGACCTCCACTGACCCTTCTGCAGCTCAGATTCCACCTAGTTGTGGCTCCTCTCCTCCCTGGCTTCAGAAGGGGTCATCTGGTTAAGCATCTTCTGAGGCCAGCTTTGTGTTATCTCAGTAAATCACGCCATCGATTTTACAGGCTGGAACTCAACCAGGGGGCTCACAGAAGGTGTGTAGCCCATACAGCACTGGGAAAATGCAGGAAAGATTTATAATTAATTCTAGGCCCAGCCCCAGGACCCAGCCAGCTCCTCCAGCTTCAAGCTAGCTAGAGCTGGATACTTTTTCCTGAGAAGCCAGAGCTATCCCTCTCCTGCTGGCTCTGTGGAGACTGGCCCTTCCTGTGGGCTCCCTCTTAAAACTCTTTGACAAGCCCCGCCCTTTTCCATTACCACACCCAAAGTAGAACAATTCATACTTGTTGGTGACCCCAGCAAACCTAGTACCCCTCAGGGTCCTGGATACCTCACGTGCCCATTGAGGGGCACGGGCACGTTAGGCCAGCGGCTTTCAGACTTGGGGCAGTGAAGACAAGGGTTATTAAAAGGGAGAAAGACCCTAATTAGATCAGCCATGTTTCCCCTTGGCTAAGCAGAAGCTTTTACACAATGGCTATGGGCAGTTACTGTGAGTCCAGAAGCTAATCAGTTCTGAATTTTAACTTAGCCTGGATCCAACTCACTGTTTCACTGTGTCTCATTCGCATCACTGATGGCCGGAAAGCCTTGCATGGAGGGGTGCACGCAAAAGTATAAGCAAGGGGCTGAGGAGACATGTTCAAAAGTGCCTGGCACACAAGCTCGAGGGCCTGAGTTCAATCCCCAGCATCTGCATAAAACCCAAGTGTAGCAGCAAATGCCTGTAATCTCAGTACTGGGCAAGTAGAGACAGGAGGATCCCTGGGGCTCACTAGACAGCCAGTCAAACCAAACTGATGAGCTCTAGGCTAGAGAGAGCTATACAGTGAGACCCTGTGTCAAACAAACAAATAAGCAAGCAAACAAATAAGGTAGAGAGTGGTTAAGGAAGACATTCGACAGCCCCTCTGGTCCCCCTATACATACATGGGCATACAAACCTGTACACTCGTGTACACACACACACACACACACACACACACACACACACACCAGGCAAAGGACCAGCATGCAGCACCTTGGGGGAGAGAGCCAAAGGGCCTGCCCTGCTCCCAAACTATAGCTAGGCAGAAGCTCCACCCGACCACAGCCTATCTGCAGCATCCTGTCCAGGTTTACTGCTACCAGGTAAACATGGTTCAAGGGAAGGACACAGTCCTTGTTCTTAGAGACAAATCACAGAAGAAAACAAGATCGACTGGGCAGTCTGGCCGGGCTGGGAACAAGGGCAAGGCACACACTGCAGAAGAGGCTCATAGTGGCTCCCTCTCACTGAACTTCCTGATTGGGCTCTCAGAAGATGCAGCGGGGGGGGGGGGGGGGGGGGGGGGGGGGGGGGGCGGGGGGGGGGGGGGGGGGGGGGGGGGGGGGGGGGGGGGGGGGGGGGGTCTGGATAGGGGTGTATGGACGGAGGTAGGGGTAGGGGTCTGTGTGGGCCAGGGCAGGGGTGGGTGGGTGGGGGCAGGGGTATATGTGTGTGACCTCCTTTACACAGAGGAAGCAATGTGCCCCCCCACCTCATTTCCTGCTTCTCCACCATCTTGGCCTGTTTTCCACACTCTCTCCTGTTTGCTGAGCTCACTGCTACCCCAGGGCCTTTGCTCCAGCTCTGTCCTCCGAGAGTGAACTTCCTCCACACGTCTGCATCCTTCTCTCTCTCACTTCAACACTATGATCGTAGAGGCTCTCCCCAAATCCCTATCATAAAATACTGCAGCCCGTCCATGAAATCTGCCTCCACTCCCAATCCACCTGGCCTTGCTCTGATTCTTCCGTCCCACGAAACAAACGGTCTCTGCCTGACAGTTTCCCTTGATGAGTGCCCATTGCCCAGCCACCCCTGTGAGGACACAGGGTCCGCATGGCTGATCCTGTTAAGTGTTTGGGAAGGAGAGGATGATGGAGACTCAGAGATGAGCAATGTCCCTGCAGTCACATCATCCGAGAGTGGCTGAATTGGAAAGAGCTCCGGAGTCAAGCGGCTGGCCTCCCCCGCCCTCGTCCACAGGTGAAGAGCAGAAGTCATCCAAGGAAGTAGGTGTGCAGAGGTGAGTCCCAGGACATTCTTATCAGCTTGTGCCCTCTGATGCTGGCTGATCAGCCTTCGGGATGGGAATTACAGTGGAAACAAACCTCTGACGACCGAAGGTGTTTCCTGAGAGGTATAACAGAGAGGAAGGCCTACTCCGAATGACAGCAGTACCATCCCATGGGTACCTGGAGTCCTCGACAAGAGAACACAGGGGAAAAGAGGAAGGAAACTGAGTGCCAGCAATCACCTGCTTCCCCACTGCACATGTGCTGTGACCAGCACCTCAGTCCCAGACATCCCTTAAAACTGTGAGCCAAGATAAACCATCCCTTCTTTAAGTTTCTTTTTATCAGACATTTTGTCCCAGCCACAAGAAAAGTAACATACAGATAGATGCCCAGCATCCTACAGTGGCCGGCCAAGAGCAGGCACGCACTCCATCAACAAGTGTTCAGTAAATACAGAAGACTGCCATTTGTCTCCACCACTTCCTCCAGACTTCTCTTGGAAATAAGCAGCTTCCCAAAAGCTGTGGCTGTGTGTCACAGACACTGGAGTGGACTCTGGGAATGGATTCACATCTTCGTTTGGAGCCAACAGTAACAAATGCTTGAGCCACCAGAGTGACCAGGGTGATCAGCTGACCCATTCATGTGTGGGTAGGTAACCCTCGGCTGGGACAGCTGGGTCTTTGGCTGGGGGCGGAGGAGACAGGTGGGTAGGCAGGGAGGAAACTCAAAAGCTAAAAGGCCAGCTTCCTCTGTAGCTCCAGGCTTGGGATTCTCGGCTCTTGCTCAAGCACAGCCCAGGTTCCCTTCCCTAAAGAACCTCCCCCACTCACATCCCAGCTCAGCCTCTGGGGGAAGCTTTGCTTAGAAGCAGTACCCTTGAGCTGGACCTTAAAGCCAGGCTATGGGGCAAGATAGCTGTCAGCCCAGATAGTGGGAAAAAGGGCAAAATGATCAACAAGGCTGAGCTGGAGTCAGACCGCCTTGTCTAATTCACTTAGTAGCTGTGTGGAAATTCCTGTTGCTGTCTGTGCCTCAGGTTCCTCATCAGAAGATGAAGAGGATCCTAGCTATCTCCTAGGCTTGCCTTGAGAGCTAGTGTGAACTAGTGACTACCTGACACCAGTCAATACTAAATGCTTGGCGGGAGTTTAACATGCATAGTATTGGCTTGTCACGCTTGCTCCTGAGACCACCATCCGTTATTAACCAGATTCTCAAAAATCAACCTTGCCTGATTCATTGAGGTTGGGGGGGTGTGGGTTTCTCATTCCCCCTTCTAGGTATGTCATTTGATAGATCAGATGAGAAACTAACTGAGCAGGGCCGCTGAACTAGTTCATAGTCACAAAAGATTTGCACCTCCCTCAGGGTCTAGATCCTTGGGCCATCTTAGCTTCCTCTTTGCCTCAAACAAGGTGGTGGTGGCCAGGCCACATGTTTCAGAGAGAAGGAAGCCAAAGGGGGTAGGGGAGGGGTCACCTTTCCTGAGGCAGCAGGTTTTCAGGGGATCCCATCCCAGTGGCTGATACCACGCACATGTCCTTTTCCAATTCAACCCATTATCCACCCAAGGTAAGTTCTTTAGGAAACATGAGGGGCAGAAATATGAGGTGACAAGCAAGAAGCACTAAATTGGCCTAGGAGGGGCAGAATTAGAGCATCCACTTAACCTCAGAACCCAGAGTGAGCTCAGCATCTGGATTGTGCTCCTTGGCCAATAACTCGGGAAACTGAGGCCCCAGAAGAACCAAGCCCTCTAAAGTCATAATAGATGGACTCCAGGTGAAGGGCAAAGGGTTAAGAGAAGGACGGGGTGGGATGAGGCCAGCTGCCCGGTGCTCCCCCAGGCCTTATTTTTCTACGCTGGGCCTCAGCTGCCTCTTTTATAAAATGGGGGTCACAGTGATATAGACCCTTAATGGCTGAAGGCAACATATATAAAGCTGACCAGTGTCAGTCACCACCACCCAACCCCACCCCCAGCCACATCCAGAATGTGTACCCACATCCATGTATGCACTGACATGATGTCATGGAGAACCCCAGAGGAGGCTGGACCCTCTGGATACCGCTCCTCAAAGGCAAGCTTCTCTTTGTCCTCAAACTTCTGGCTTACTCGACAAGAGACAACTGTCTACCTGTTACAGAGCAGTACTCCCAGCTCAGCCCCAGGGAACAATGCTGGCAGGCACCACCCTAGCTCCAGGCTGCCTTGGTCAACAACCTGAGACAAACAAGAAAGTCCCTCTCTCTCCACCCAGCCCCATCCCAAATGCCCCAAATGCTCAGAGCCCGGAGAGGTTAGTTTCTTAAGCATTTACAGACAGCTTGGATGTGGTGGAGCGCATCTGCAGTCTCAGCACTGAAGAGGAAGAAATGGAAGGATCAGAAGTTCAGGTCTAGGACTGGAGAGATGGCTCAGTGGTTAAGAGCACTGACTGCTCTTCCAGAGGTCCTGAGTTCAATTCCCAGTGACCACGTGGTGGCTCACAACCATCTGTAATAGGATCCAATTTCTTCTTCTTGTGTGTCTGAAAACAATGATAGTGTAATCATATAAATAAAATAAATAACTCAGAAGAAGAAGAAGAAGAAGAAGAAGAAGAAGAAGAAGAAGAAGAAGATGATGATGATGTAGTAGTAGTTGTTCAGGTCTATCCTCAGCTACAGGTTGAGTTTGAGGCTATATCCTAGTAACACAAGACCATGTCTCAAAATTAAATAAAAACTAAACCAACAAAATAGCACCAAAAGTAGACAAGTCCACACACTGAAGTCACTGGCCATATCTCTGATGCAACCCCTTGCTGAACAAGTATGCTTGTTCCTGACCCTCCAGGCTTGTCTTTTCACATCGGTTACATCAGGACTGAGGACACAGGTAGAATATTGCCTCAAATGCTTGAGGCTCTGGGTTCGATCCCCAGCACCACCATAAAAAGAAAAGGCTGCAATAGACTCTGCTGAGCAAATATCACCATCCTAGAAGCCAGCCAACAGTGGCTGGTGCTCAGTGAATGCCCAGGACAGGCAGCACCATGCTGGGATCCTGTGGGCTCTGACACAGTCCACAGGCTCCCAAAGGGCCAGAGCCAGGCCACAAACGCCCTGCCCGGCACCTGGCAAGCAGCAGGAACCAGTAACAAGTACCCACAAAGACAACAGGCTCACATTCCCTTCTGGGGCCTTATCCGGACACAGTGTCCTTACCAGTAGATGGGGCAGCTAAAGAAAAACACCCAGTGACCACACACATAAAGCAGATCTCGGAGAAATTCCATCTCCAGCTGCCCATGACATAGCCACAGCAAGGTCACAACTGGCCAGACCTGCAAGGGACACTGAATCCCCAGAGGCCCACGTGACCCCGTATCACCATCTCCTTTATAATACATTAAGGGGAGAGCAAGAGAGATGGGTGTCCTCAATGCCAACAGGCAAGGACAAAGCGGTACTGCCAGGGACACAGGAAAAGGCACACCCGCATAGTCTCCTGGGTCAGAAAACATAGTCACTCTGGACAGAGATCCTCCCCCACTCCAGCTGCCTTCCAAGGTGGCAAAAGAGCACCAAGATAACCATTAGGCACCTAAACAGGGAAGACGAGTGACCTTCATTTGACCCAAGAGGGCTGAGACATGGGGACAGTAGCCAGAGATCCTTATCTTACATAAGTAAGGAAGGCCTGGGTCACTACAAAGCTGCAGCTGCCTGGTGGACTGGAGCCAGAGCAGGCCACGGGTGATGTCTGGAGTCTGACAGACCTCATCCGAATCCTGCCTTTGCCCTTTCCTTAGCCAAGTGCCCTGGGCAGGTGATTTCATTTCCTCTTCATTATGATGGGTATCATCATCCATGCCCCTAAAAGACATTCAGGGTTCTCTCTGCATGACTGGCACTCGCGTGCTCCTTTGAGGCAAAAATGTGAGCTGATGCATGGTGAGCATCAGGCATGGAATATCACCCTGCTCACATCCTTGTGTGTGTTCAAAGATCTGGGCCAGGCCAATCATAGGCATGAGCTGTAGCCCACCCCCCAGCTCCAGATCATCCCCAGAGCACAGGCATGAGGAGCCAGCCCAGCCCCTCAGCTTCTCTAGGTTCCAATGGGAAGACAGAGGAAATTTCTCCTATTGCCATATAAGGCTGGGCCTGGCTGCCCTGGGGTCACCTACCATGCCATCAGGGCGTGGGGAATGCCAGCTATGTGGAGGGAGTAGGAGGCACTTGCCTGGTCCAGCTTGCTCCAGTGGTGCTGACATATACACACCACAGTGTGCGAGGAGGCTGGGTCCCCATGAAAGGGGTCACCGAAGCACAGAGTTGAAGCAAACGTATACACATATAAAATCTGAGTCCCACTGTGGCTGGTTTCTCATCTTGTTTGGTTTGATTCAGGGTCTCCCTCTGTAGTCCAGGCAGGCCTTGGGATTCATAACCCTCCTGCTTGAGCCTCCTAAGCTGATTTGATGACATGCACACACCACCACCTCTGGCTAAATTGTGGCTGTTTAACCTCAGGAAATTAACTCAACTTCTCTGAACCGGCTAATCTGTGAAATGGGAAAAAAAGTACCTACACCACACAGTGTTAAAAATGAGCATTCAACAAGCCTTGTGCAGCACCAGCACCCCCAAGGGATCAGAAAATGATTGTAGAAATCAAAATGGGGCTCTTGAGATGGCCTAACAGGTAAAGGGACCTGCCTGCTAAGCCTGATAACCTGAGTTCAATCCCTGGGACCCACACCATAGAAGGGGAAAACCAGCTCCTGCCAGCAATCCTCTGATCTTCACACACACACACACACACACACACACACACACACGCACGCACAAGTGCACACATGCTTGTACACACATGTACACACAAATAACGTAATGGGAGCCAGGGCTATACAGAGAAACCCTGTCTCGAAAAACCATAAAGAAGAAGAAAAGAAGAAGAAGAAGATGAAGACAAAGACGAAGACGACGACGAAGAAGAAACTAAAATGAACTCCTAAAAAGCTGTATTATGTGGAACCTCCCTGTCTCTGTTCCTCCTCGAGGTCCTCCAGGCCTATCATGATAACAATGGCTAAGATTGATCGATCTTGCTGATCACAACCACCCACCCCAGGGTCGGGGGGGGGTGTTGAAGCCCCAAGGAGAACTAGAGAGTTGGTTCAGAAAGTCTTCCTAGAGCTGGGTCAGACAGCAGCGGGTGGTGTCCATGCTCATGGGCATAACAGGTGGTCAGTTACACAACCCCCATGAGGGAGTCACAAAGTCATGTCTTGTATGGTTTCCTGCTTCTGTGGAGACAGCAGACACTTTTCAGCCCAGCCCAGCCCAGCACCCCAGAATTCACACACCAGGTAGGGCAGAGAAGGTGTACTCTGAAGGAAAACAACCTGTCAATATAGCCCTCTAGAATAGTGTATTCTGAGGACACATCATTACAACCATGGCCATGGGTCAACCAGGCTGGGACCTTTAAGCAGAGCCAACCTGTAACTCTGAGTCTATCCTCCACTGACTGTCGCAGGGGTTCCAAAGAGGAGGGCCCAGCTGGTCTGTCCCTGGCATACTTCAACGCCTACTCCCTGAAGCCCTCTCGCAAACAAATGACGATGCTCACGACAGCCATCCAACTCTGTGCGTTTCACACACACCATCTGGCTTTAAAAAGAAAAAAAAAAAATCACTACTATTATCTCTTGCTGGCAAAGGAGGCTCGGAGGGGTGAAGGAAGCAGGTCGATGAAACTCACAGAGCCAGTGCTTGGCAGCCTGCCTCCTGGCTCTAATTCTGGGGTAGCCGCCGTGGCCTGCTGTGCTGCGGGAGCAGCTGAATGGTCTAGCATTCTCCTCTAGGGATCTCCACTCTGGGTTATATTCCAGCCCTACAGCAGCTCAAACTCATGTGGAAGATCTCAAAACGGCATCCCGCAGCAGAGACACCAGGTTGCAAGCTGCGAGAGTGGCTGCTGTGTGGCCTTCGCTCAGCTGTTTGCCCTCTCTGGGTGTTTGAAGATCTGCAGTGGTTAGATCACAGCTCCCACTCACCCACTTTCCGCTGCATCAGTACTGTCAAAAAATCAGGCCCCGATAGTCACAGTCACTCCCCCTTTTAAGCCACCTGTCCAATACCCCTCATCCCAAGCCTTGACCTGCATGTATCCCCAAAATGGGGTCAGCATAGAAAGCTCCAAATCTCAGCTCTTTTGACTCCTCTAACTAAGGTCACCTAATGCCCACATCCAGCTGTGTCTGGCTTAGGGTCCTGTTGGTTGTGGGTGGAGTCAGCTAGCTTAGAACCTGCCTAACCAAGTGGCCCAGGGGGCTGTATGAGGTCAGGGTCCCAGGTTCCTGTCCAGAAAGCGAGAGCAGCTAAGGCTGGGGTAGTGTTGAGGGGCCTTGGGGAAGTCTATCAGGCCTGGGCTCTGAGCCCATGGAACCCCGAGACCATGCTCTATGACAAGCCCCAAGGAGAAAGGGAAGGGTCTTAGTGAGGGAGCCTAGAGCTCTCCAGGGGCTCCTGGAGCTGGAGGTTGGGAAGAGACACCTATCCTGGTCTAGGCAGTCCGTGAAAATAAAGGAATGGGGCCGACACACTCCAACAGGATCACAGCCCTCACATCTCTAAGCACCTCCAGTGACCTCCAGTGTGCTAACCCTATCAGCTTCGCACCAGCTTCTCACTCTGGGTGTCCAGGGACCAAAGGGGCAAATGAGAGGCAATGCCTACCCTTATATCAATTGGTATACCTCAGCCCCAGATGTATCAATAACTCAAGGGTAGCAGACTCCTTGCCTTCCTGAGCCCACAAAGTGACCCTGCGGGAAGTGAGAAGCCCTTACTGAGACACCAGTCACGTCTCTACACAGATCCTGGGAACCCTAAAGCTTCAGGCTGTGCTACCTCTGTGCTTTGCCAATCCAGGAGGCCCTGACACCGTTCCTTATCTCCTGACATCTACACGCTCAGTAGCAAACTTACGGAGCTGCTATTGTGAGTCTGGCAACAGCGGAAGGATTTCTTTCTAGAACTTCCCCAAGACCAGCAAAAAAGAAAAAACAGTCCCTCGGGCAACTTTTTAAACCGCTGGTGAAAAGAGCTGTGTTGAAGTTGGCGGTGGGAGGCGACAGGGAAATGCCAGCATTTGCCAGCCAACTCCTAGTGTTAAGTTCTGTGGTCTATGGAGACAGCACTGGCCCTGGAGTCCCTTCTGGCGCCAAACCCCTTAGGTGGTCCCCAGCTGGCTCCCGGGAAGCCCCTGCCCGCCGGCAGCGGGCTCCCTCACCCACTCCACCTCCCTGGTCAGAGAGTTACAACTTGCCACCGGAGACGCCAGGCAGAGAGCTAAGGGGTGGAAAGGACTTACCTGGAGTTGGAGGCCGTACAGCAAGAACGGGAGATGCAACTGGGGAAGGCCAGGGGTAGGGGAGGAAGGAACTGATTTTGTCTAGGGAAAGGGGTGGCACAGTGCGGCGCAAGGGACCCGTACGCTGTCCCGCGCAGTGACGCGGCTTACCCGATTGATCTCCTCGAGCCTCTTTTCCTGCCGGGCTTTGAGCAAACCGAACGCCTTCCCTCCTGCGGGAGACAAAGAGTCGGCGGGGAAGCGAGGGTACCTCCCGGGCCACGCGCCCCCTCCGAGTTCCCGCGCGTGCCGCGCAGCGCGCACAGGTGGCGACCCAGGGACGTCCGGCGCGGGACAGAGCGTGGACAGCAGGCGCCTACCTTGGAACCTGTTGCTGAGTGCGACCGACATGGTATGCGCCCGACTCCGGACAAGGCGAGGGACAACAGGGAGGAAAAGGCGTCTGGTCCAGACCTTCGGCGGCGTGTGGCGACGGGACCCAGGGGCGGAGGGACCTCAAGGCCGGACACACCCCGCCCCGCCGGCGGCCCGCCTCCTTGCCCCCCTCCCCGCGGCCGCGCGCACCCGGGGCATCAAAGCCCGCTGTTTAGCTGGACGCTTAGCCCGCCGCCGCCCCTCTGCTGGAGGACGCGGAAAATGCAAGACGGGAACGCCCTCTTTCCCCGTCAGCAGAAGAGACAATATCACATCTCACTAAGAACTTTGCAGAGCTGGTTATGAAGTTCAAGTGCCAATAGAGGCTGTCACCTTTGCCTGGTAGCGCCACTATGACACCAATATTTTAGATAAATACCTGTGTTGGTGCTCACGGTATACCTGACACTTAGCCTTGTGTGTCATTTTCCCTAACTCCGAAGTAGTGCTGGTATGCCTATTAGATAAAAAAGTCTGGAAGCTGAAGGTGAGACACAAGTCCTCTAGGGTGGTAAAGCAGCAGCCTGTCACTTGAGGGGAAGCCAGGCTGGGCATGCAAGAACAGGGGCCTTGTAAAGAAAGAGATCATGAATTCTAGTCATCTAGAGAAAGGGTCTCCCTTGAATTGTTAGTTACACTGTGGGCACAGGCACAGATCAGGATTGTCCTAGCCATGGGAAGGAGCCACTGCCACCTCCAGCATGTCTCTGGGGATCCAGGAATCCCTGTTCCCCAGACTTATCTCAAGTTGGGACTCCTTAGATTGGGATCCTGGGACCAGCTGACTGGTCTTTGAGGGTCGTTGGGTAGCCAAGCTCATACAGGGGAGTCCAGTGGTCCAGATAGAATGAGCTAATGAGCAAAGACATTTGAGAAGGCAGGGCTCCTGCTCTTAGGTTCCTCCCCTCTGCCCATTCACTCACCCCACCGTCTGAAGCTGGGCACTTGACACAAGCTCCCTAATCAACAGAATATGAGAAACAGGAGCAGGGACTGCATTGTGGAAGTGGCCCACAAGGGCTTGGGAGTTCAGAGCCTACATGGTAGTTTTCCCTCTGAAAGCTCAGGTAGGAGCTGGACTCAGAACAGGGCCTTCATTGGTCCAGTCTCGGGCTACCCATGCCCCCAGCTAGCTGGGGTAGCAGTTGTTGTGTGACAAACTTTTCCTGGGGAGACACAGCACACACGATTACTCAGCCCAGTTCGGGAACCCATGAGAGATCCAATGACAGATACCACCAAAGTCCAGCTTGGTGACCTAATGAACTTTATTGGGGTTACTTACAGGAATATGGGTGAAGGGTTACTTACAGGCGCAGAAATGACTCATGGACAACTGTGTCACCAAAGCCCACCCCCCAGCATGGGTGACAGCTCACAAAACTGGGAACCTGGAGCCCACATGGTCTACAGATAGTGTGACAGGTTGGATGAAGAGTCTCCTTTCCGGGGCATCAGTTGGTCTAATCAGCAGGCAGCTCTTCTTGTGTAAGAGTCTTCTTTGCAGCTGGGCTCTGCTGAGGCTGGTAGGGAGGGGCCTGGGGAATCTGCTCCGTTTCAGGGAGCTCTTGAAGCTATTGTTTTGGGTTGTTTACCTCCCTGCCTGAGGCGCTCCCCTATAGAATAGAATAGTTTCAGCTCAGAGAAGACTGTTGCACAGCAGTTCCAGGCTGTTCCATAGGACAGGACAGGGGCCACCCCAAGTTCTACTGCTCAGCTGGCTGCCTTGTTAGCCAGATGTTCAGCTGCTGGCATTCCACTCCGTCATGAGCAGCCCCACCTCTGGGCCTTCTGAGAGGCTCTGCATACACCAGGCATGATCATACAGCATGAGTCATGTGTTAAGCCTGAGACTTGTTTCCTAGGAAGCCTGGTCTCCGCCCACCAAGGATGCTGGGACTGCGCTTTGCAGAACATCATGGCTCATGTGGGTAGAGGTTGACCATTTATCAGTGGAGAAACTAGGTTCAGGACAGAGGAATGCCAGATCCTGCCTCAGACTTTGTTTTAGAGCGCCCATTTCTTTTACATCACACACCAGATCCTAACTACCCAATCTTGTCTTCAGTCTCAACCCTGGCAACCCAGCATGGCAGTCCCACTCAGCATAAAACCCCAGCCACATCAACCTCAGCTTCAGCTTGATCGTAAGGTTCTCTCTGGAGGAATGTACCTCATCCTGGAACACTTTGCCCATAGGTATATGGCGTGTCTCACCACAAAGCCTTGGACACAAAATCCCTGTTATTTTGACCAAGCAGGGGACTTAATCACTCAAACATTTGACCTGGGGCTGGACTGATGGCTCAGCAGTTAAAAGAACTGTCTGTTTGTCCATCTGGGTTTGGCTTCCAGCTCTCACATGGCAGCGAACAACTATCTGTAATTCCGGTTCCAGAGGACCTGAAGCATGCATGTGGCTCCCAGCTATGCATGCAGGCAAAGCATGCATACATGTGAAATAAAAATGAATAGAATCTCAAAATAAAAATAATGGCTGAGCAGTGGTAGCTCACACCTTTAATCCCAGCACTTGGGAGGCAGAGGCAGGCAGAGCTCCAAGTTCGAGGCTAGCCTGGTCTACAGAGTGAGTTCCAGGACAGCCAGGGCTACACAGAGAAACCCCGTCTTGAAAAAAAAAAAAAAAGGAATAAAAATAAAAATAATGAGCTGATGACATGCAAGCACAGGGCTTTGTGGGAGATGGGGGCGGAGCTGTGCAATATCATCAACCATTAAGTACAAGAAAGATGAGGGAAGCTAATCGGAGGCAAGACCTAAGCAAACAGAGTAAAGCAAAGCTGGGACCAAGGAAGGAGGCAGGAGGAAAAAGTTGCCCATCTCAGCAGCCCCAGGCTTCTCTAAAGCTTGGCAGTCCCTCCTGGCCCAGGGTTCCAAGTCACCCTCCCAGTGCCTTCCACTTTCCTGTTGAAGCTAATCTGATCATTTTGGCCTTGTGGCCAAAAGCCTTGACAAAATAAGAGCATGTTTTACAACCTGCTCTAATCTAAGTTTGCGATGACCTATGCTGGCCAGGCTGTAACCTTGGCTGCTGCCGTTCTCCCCTCCGACTCTCCACCCTTCTAGGCCCAGGCCCAAGTCCTCCTCCCCTCAATGACGTCCCTCCTTTCCCCTTACGGTGCTACTGGACAGTATTAAGTTCAGTTCTGTGCCTCAGCATCTCCACCCTGAACCAGGGATCGGCAGAGGAGCTCTTGGCATCCCACCTCTATCCCGACCCCTTACCTTTGTCTGAAAGCCCCGTGGATCTGAGAGGAAAGGTAGTGGTCACAGTGCCCCTGCAAAGCCCAACACGACAGACCCCAGCATGGCACAAGCCCAATTGTGCCAACTTCCTTCACAAATGTAGGCTCTCCCTGCTTTCGGGGCCAGCCACAAGAAGGGATCTGTGCGTACCCACAGCAGGCCCTGGCTGGAGGACCAAAGGCACAGCACATAGGTCAGATAAGGCTCCTTTATTTCCTCATAATCAGAATCAGTCCACGTAATTATCAGTTCCTCTGGGACCTGGGGAAGGGATTGAGCTTGCAAAGGTGGCTGCTATCCCAGTGCCTAGGCCCTGCTGTGTGCTAAAAGAGCTCTGAGAAAAAGAAGGGGCATCAGGAAGAAATGCCAGGGATTTCTGGAGGAGGCAGTCATGGGCAGCAGCCCTAGAATGACATCTAGGCTTCTACATCCCTGTGGCATACTTCATGGCAGGTGGGGCCACAGGATCAGTCTGAGAAGTGTCTATCAAAGGCTAACAGGGTCAGCAAGGCAGAAAGGGCTGTTCCTGGTATCTGCTTGAGGCCCCATGACCCAGACCTTGAAGAACCTGGTTCTTCTGGTAGATCAGAAGATTGAATAGGTGGATAGGGCAGGCACTTCCCTCAATGAAACAGCTACAGATCCAGATCCCCAGAAGGAATCATCCACAAAAGACACTGACATCTGTGCCTTGCCCTTCGGGCTTTGCAGGCCCACATGGCCTCAACTGCTGGGTGACCAGTTAGGGGACAGGGAAGCATAGTTAGGCCCAGCACCAGCTCTGTGACCATGCATGTGGGACTTCCTGAGGCTTCTCAAGGATATCTCTGAGGATAGTCTCTCAGCCTCCGAGATACCGCCCTTGTTTGGCCCCCGATATCTGAAGGGAGGGTTGTAGATACGTCAGCCCTGCAGGGAATATGTCATAATAGGACCCACCCAGGATGCAGAGTATGCCCAAGCTCAGGACAGCCTCTTGACAGCTTTAGATTCTCATGTGTGTACATGCACAGGTGATCTTGAACACACAAGTGCATTGCACACACGTATGTGCAAATGCAGACGTGCCTCTTACTGACACTGGGGTGTGTATATGCTGACACATGTTGAGGGAGCACACACTGAGGGCTACACACAGCGCCATCTGTGGAGGCGAGAACATGTGCTCACTCCTGCTGCTCAGACCAGAGACACACCAGCAAACAAGCATTCACACAAACATACAACAGGTAGGCCTGGGACACCTACGGGGAGTGGACAGGAAACAGAAGGGCAGGGAGGGTGTGCCAGGATCTAGCTGGCACAATTCTCTGGTAGACTGCTCAGAATGGTCTCCAAGTTGTGCTTGTCAGAGCGGATCTCAGCGAGGTCATTCTCAAAGCTCTGGATCTGCAGCTCCTGTCGAGCAGACTCTTCCTCCAGCTGCCTCAGTTTATGATGCAGAACTCCATGTGAATCCAGCTGCAGCCTCAAGCTTTCTAGTGCCCGCTGGGTCTCGTTCAGGGTCTGAGCAGGGGCTTGGTGGGTACCCAGGGACCCTGTAGAGGAGCACAGACAGCCTCAGCAGGAGCCAGCCGTCTGCAGGCCCTGGGAATCCACACCCCAGGTTAGACACAGAAACTGGTCTGTTCACCACCTAACTGAAAAAAAAAAAAATGGCCGGGAGGGGATACGAGAAGGCGTGAAGGCCTGAGTGTCTGTGCTATGGAGCTCACAAGCAGAGTGAAGAAGTGGAGCTGGAGAGATGGCTCAGCACTTAAGAGCTACTCTTGCAGGGGATCCAGGTTCAGATCTCAGCACCTACACGGTAGCTTACAACCCACTGTAATTCCAGTGCCAGGATATCTCACACCCTCTTCCGCCTCTGTGAGCACTGTATGCATATGGTGTACTTCCATATATACAGGCAAAATGCTCTTATTTAAAATAAAAATAAAAAAATTTTAAACAAAGTCTCAAGGGTTTATTTTTTATTCTTTTGTAATCCTGGCTGTCCTGGAACCCACTCTGTAGACCAGGCTGGCCTCGAACTCACAAAGTTATGTCTCTGCCTCCTGAGTGCTGGGACTAAAGGTGTGCGCCACCACCAACCAACAGGTTTTTCTATCCTTAATACTTTATATAGATTTATTTGCTGTGTGGTGAGGCGCATGTGTAAGTCAGAGGACAACTTGTGGGAGACTGTCCTCTCCCCCCCCACCATGTGGGTCCCAGGGCTGGAATTCAGGTACTCAGGCCTGACAGTAGCTGTTCTTACCTACTGATAATTTTTTTTTTTAAGGACTTAGTGGGTTCCTGCCAAACACCTGTTTCCTCATCTACACAACTGTGTGAGAGAGGTCACAGGATCTACACTGGCTCAAACGTCTGCACACATTTGTGGATAGCAACATACGTGGGGAAGTGGGCTCACAGAGTAGGCAGCAGGGTGTCCAGATTCGGACTGGGTCAGGGAGGCCGAGGGAGGAGAAGGACTGCACGCTCAGAGGGCAGGCAATGGGTTTCTCACCCTGGCCTCTGCACAAAGTCCTTCCGTTCTTAGGAATGAGCCTCTCCAAGAGACAAAGAACGGGGCCAGGTGTTTACACTGGAATGCAGTGTGGTAGCGTGGGAGTCAGGTCCTTGTCACGTCATCAAGTGTGACATTCAACAGAAAAATGGAGCTCAACTGGGTGGGAAGCTGGCAGGGCAAAAGTCAGCTCCAAGTGGCTTCTAATCCTTCCATGTCCTTCTGAACTCCCCAGGCAAAGAACACCGGGTCATCAGAGGGCAAGAAAGGGCATGGGCAGGTGGCTAGATAGTGCTAGATAGTCATGTACGGGGGATGCTCACTGGCTGAAAACCTGATTCCCAGCTGGAGGATCCAACCATCAAGAGGAGATTGGACCATGGATACCCCGGCATCTTCACTAGCTTTATCCACAGATAGAATCTAACTTCCTGAGGTGGCAGCCCTTAGGGATGTCATCTTTTAAACTTTTTAAAAATTATGTTTATTCATTTAGTGTGTGTACGCACATACGGTGTGTGGGTGTGTGCGCTCATGTGCGCGTGCACATATACCATGGTGTTTATGTATCGGAAAGACAAGAGAACTCCTGGAACTTACAGGCCAGCCAGCCTAGCCAAGTCTATAAATCAATGAGTGTTGGATATTGATTCTAATGTTTTGATTCAATTGGGAATCTGTGTGTCGAAATGCTAAAGGTCCTTGTCCCCAATTAGTTTTTGATCGATCAATAAAGATGCCAAGGGACAGCGGCTGGGCACAGGGCGGGGTCCTTAGTGTTGCAGAGCTAGGATGCAGGGAGGAACAGAGGAGAATCGCCAGGACTTGGGGAAGACGCATGAGATGCAGGAGCTGTAGGAGATAAGGCTATCCAGCCCTGTGAGATGTCAGGTGAGTGGCCACTGGCCACTTCCCCGATTGGCCTAGGGTAGCAGGTGGGGTTCGCAGTCATTGAGTTAGCAAAGGCATTTGAAAAATAAGTGAATGCATATGTGTCTTTCATTCTCGGATCCAAAGATAGCTCCTGGGTAGGTGCATGCTTGCGATCTGCAAGGGGTTGGAGGGGGAAGCAGTGAAGCCAAAACTCCCGCTACAAATGAGCGCCGGGTTCAGTGACCCTAACTCAAAATATGAGGTAGAGGGTCATTCAGAGAAAAAGGGTGCTTGCCACCAAGACTGATGACCTGAGTTCAGTCCTGACCTACATAGTGGGGTCAAAATAAAATTAAAAACCTTAAAAATTAATAAATAGCCTGATACAGTGACCTTCAATCCCAGTACTCAGTCAAGAGCAGAGGCAGAAGAATTTCTGTGAGTTCCAAGACAGCCAGAGTTACATAATGAGACCCTGTCTTTTGTTTGTTTGTTTGTTTGTTTGCTTTTTGGTTTTTTTTTGAGACAGGGTTTCTCTGTATAGCCCTGGCTGTCCTGGAACTCACTTTGTAGACCAGGCTGGCCTCAAACTCAGAAATCCGCCTGCCTCTGCCTCCCAAGTGCTGGGATTAAAGGCGTGTGCCACCACTGCCTTGCTGAGACCCTGTCTTAAAAAATAAAAATAGGGGCTTGAGAGATGGCTCAGTGGTTAAGAGCACTGGCTGCTCTTCCAGAGGTCTTGAGTTCAATTCCCAGCAACCACATGGTGGCTCACAACCATCTGTAATGGGATCTGATGCCTTCTTCTGGTGTGTCCGAAGAGAGCAGCAGTGTACTCATAGACATAAAATAAATAAATCTTTAAAAATTAATGTGGAAAATAATAGAAAAGATAACCAAAGTCAATCTCTGACCTCTACACAGAAGCCTGCACACTCATATGTGTGCATACACACAGACAGACAGACACACAGACAGACACACAGAAAGAAAGAAAGAATTCTTAAAACTTCTAAAGGGAAAGCACCCTGTGGGTCTACTTAGTTGAGTTCACTCTAAAGGCCACAGCCATAGAAAGGAGACGGGTGACAGGCAAAGGTGACGGGGAGCCAGTGTTTAACAGGCCCTTTCTCTTTGGAAAGTTCTGGAGATGGGTGATGTTGATGGAGAGACAACAACATTGAGTGTGTCTAATGACAAAGGCCCAGGCACTGGGGGCTCAGTCTCCAGTTGGTGACATGAGGAGGTGGCTGATACTCTCTCGGGTGGGGCCTGGAGGAAGGAAGCTAGGCTGGCCATAGAGGATGTGCCTTGTGGGGGATATTAGCACTTCTGCTCCTTCTGGGCTGCCATCAGGTGACCAGGCCCCCTCCACCAGTGTGCTACCATCAGGAAGTATAGAGCTGCCAAAGGCTCAAAGCATCAGGGTCAATGGACTCAAACCAAGAGTCATTTACCAAAGCAAACCTTTTCTCTCCTCTCCCTGGACCCTCTCTCTTGCAGTGCCAAGGATGGAACCCAGGGCTTTGCACCTGCTAGACAGGCATTCTACCGAGAGTCATATTCCCCATCCAAATCCTTCCTCCTTTTAATCTGATTATCTCGGGCGGTTTGTCACAATAATGACTAACACAATCATTGAAACGTGTTCACAAAAGTACACTTTATGTTACATAAATCTTACCTCGGTTTTTAAAAATGTGTGCTGTAGCCGGGCAGTGGTGGCGCACACCTTTAATCCCAGCACTCTGGAGGCAGAGGCAGGCGGATTTCTGAGTTCGAGGCCAGCCTGGTCTACAGACTGAGTTCCAGGACAGCCAGGGCTACACAGAGAAACCCTGTCTTGAAAAAACAACAACAACAACAAAAAGTGTGTGCTGTTCATTCCAACCCAACATCTCTGACCTTTGGCCTGGACCTCCAGGCCCGAATGGGTCCCAGCTCTTCACCCAAAAGGCCCTAGCCATTCAAATATAAATGTTCTTCGCTAAAGTCTGTCTGGAATTTTCTTTTACTTTCTCTCTTTCTTTCCTTCCTTTCTTTTTTTAAGATTGTTTATTTTTATATATGTATATGTATGCTTATGTGAATGTATGTGAATGCCCTCAGAGGCCAGAAGAGGGGATTCGATCCCTTGGAGTTGGAGTTTCAGGCAGTTGAGAACTGCAGACATGGGTGCTGGGACCAGACTTGGGTCCTCCAGAGGAGCAGGAAGCAGATGGCATGAGCACCTTTAACAGCTGAGCCACCTCTCCAGCCCATAGTATTTCTTTGTTGAGGCCTGGTCTCACTATGTATCCAAGGCTAGCCTAGAACTTGAAGCTATCCTTCTGCCTCAGCCTCAAGGGCTAGGCTTATGAGCATGAGCTACCCAACCTGGCTTCTGGAAGTTTCTTTCCTCCCTGTGAGCCAGTGTTTGCAGACTTCTCCCTAGATATGAGCCTCCTGAGTCAAAACTCTCATTCTTGCTTCACAGGTGGGCAAAACAGCTCAATGTGACATGCCCAAAGTCCAACCACTCAGTGTTGTGTTTTATAAAAAGACAAGGAAGGAACGGATATGCTTGGTGGAGTCAAGGTATGGTGTGTGAGAAGGGGGTCCCTCTGGGGATCCATGCTGAGGCATCCCTTGTCCCTCTAAGGTACCAGCCACATGGGGGTATAGCATAGAATAGAGTTTATTCAGGGCATGGGGAGGGGAACTGAGAAAAAGGCGGGGGGTGGGGGTAGAGGCCAGGCCTGAGCACATGGAGAGAGAAGGGGGGGTAGTTAAGGAGCAGGAGCAAGAGGAAAAGAGAAGGGAGCAAAGGGGGGGGCAAACAGCCCTTTTTATAGAGAGTCAGGCACACTTGGCTGTTGCCAGGTAACTATGGGGTGGAGCCTAGACTAAATGCCAATACTCAGGAAGATACAGAGCTAGCCTAGAATGCCCGTCTGTCAAAGCCCAAATCAAGCCCAGTCACCAACATGCCCCTTGCTTTTCCGTCATC
Organism: Rhynchomys soricoides; assembly: GCA_019843965.1. NCBI lineage: Eukaryota > Metazoa > Chordata > Mammalia > Rodentia > Muridae > Rhynchomys > Rhynchomys soricoides. The sequence goes on along the minus strand of JADRCH010000078.1, from coordinate 5,157,816 downwards.
CTGTCTATTCTCTAACTGATAATTCGCCCATTGGGCACCCACGGGTGACCTAGAACATAGGGAGTCTTCTGTCTCCCCCAACCCATGCCAGACTCTCCAGACTAGAGGAAACAGATGTCTCCCCTTGTGGCCCTGGAGACAGGGAATTCAATCCCAGACACCCACCCTGCCCAACACAGGGCTTGGATGGCTACAAAGCTTGGGATAGGTGACGACAGGCTAGAAGTGGAGGCCATGGATTTTAAGACAAGGAGAAACGTGCCCTACAACTGCCTCTCAGGGACTCGTCTTGGGGTCTCCTTACCCAGCTTCGCAAGAAGCTCTGACAGGACCTTGGTGTCCTTCTCCAAGGAGGTCCGAGACTCTCGGATCTGGCGCTCCACAGTGCTCAGCCCAGAGGCCACCTTGACAGGAAAGAACATCTTAGTGGCTTCCTGGAGTGTGTTGGGTGTGCTGGCTAGCTTTATGTTAACTTGACACAAGCTAAAGTCATCTGAGAGGCAGGAATCTTAACTGAGAAAATGCCTCCGTAAGGCTGGGCTGTAGGCAAGTCCGAAGGACATTTTCTTCCTTCCTTCCTTCCTTCCTTCCTTCCTTCCTTCCTTTCTTTCTTTCTTTCTATGTGTATGAGTGCTTTAATTTGCATGTACACCTGTGTGTCAGAAGAGAGCATCAGATCCCATTACAGATGGTTATGAGCTACCATGTGGTTGCTGGGAATTGAACTCAGGACCTCTGGAAAAGCAGTCAGTGTTCTTAATCGTTGAGCCATCTCTCCTAGGACATTTTCTTAATTAGTGATTGATGTGGGTGGCCCCAGGCCTGCTGGGTATGAGGTCCTGGTTACTGTAAGAAAGCAGACTCAGCAAGCCATGGGGAGCAAGCTGTTAAGCAGCACCCCTCCATGGTTTCTGCATCAGCTCCTGCCTCCAAGTTCTTGCCCTGCTTGAGTTCCTGTCCTGATTTCCCTCAGTGATGGATTGTTATCTAGAAATATAAGAGTAATAAATCCTTTTCTTCTCAAGTTGCTTTGGTCATGGTGTTTCATCACAGCAATGACAATCCTAACTGAGACACTGGGCATGGGGGAATGGGCTGGGCACACACACCTGCTTAGCTTCTTCCAGCTCCTGTTTGCCTGTTTCTGAGGCCAGCAGGAGGCGAGAGGCCTGGCTGAGCGTGGCCTGGGTCTGGCTGGCAAGTCGGCTGGCATGACGGTAGCCCTGCTTACTTTCCCTCAGCAAAGTTCTGGCGAGCTGCAAGACAGCATCAGCGAAGGGAAGAATGAGCCCTTTGGGAGAGAGGAACTTTATTCTTTGTTTTCTTTCTCAGTACTGAAGTTGGAATCGAGTCTTGAACATGCTAGGTAAGTACTTTATAGCTGATCTACATGCCAGAACCAGTTCTTATATTTTATTTTGAAATAAGAGGTTTCTAAGTTACCTAGAACAGCCTTGGATTTGTGATCCTCCTGTGTCAGCCCTCAAAGTAGCTGGGATATAGGCTTGTACCGTCAGGTCTGGCTTGGACAACATATTTTATGACATGATGCCAAGCAGTGTACTTTATAATCCAGAACACACTCATTCATTCATTCATTCATTCATTCTCACATTCAACAGGTATGCACTAGAGACAGGATGTGATTCCAGTACAAATTACTACAAACTACTCATTCTTCCTTAGTGTAGAAATTCTAACTATTTTATAGATGGGGAAACAGAGGTCCAGGGAGGAGGAAGAGGAGTCGTGGTACAAGAAACTGCACCTAGGACTCCCAGCTTCAGCTCAGCCCTTTCAGGAATTTAGGCACCCATGAAGAGAATTCACTTTCGTGTGAGCAGCAGATCTGAGGATGAGACATACACACACACACACATACAGAGAGAGAGAGATTAGAATTTAAATTTAGCCCTAGTTAAAGAAAGCCTAGGGAATAGAGAATGTGGCTCATTTGGATCTGTGTTTGCCTTGATTGCATGAGGCCCTGAGTTCAGTCTTTAGCAAGGGATAAAGTGTGTGTGTGTGTGTGTGTGTGTGTGTGTCGGGGGGAGGGGTGCGGGGGGGGGGAATTAGAGGCAGAAGAATCAAAAGTTCAAGGTCATTCTCAGCCAGATAGTGAGTTCAAGGCCAGTCTAGGAAATGTGAGACTGTCAAAAACTTAACAAGTGGGGCTGAAGCGATGTCTCCGAAGTTGAGAGCCGTTGTTGCTCTTGCAGTGGACCTGGGTCACTTGCCAGCATCTACAGTTCACAGCCAGGGCATCTAACACCCACTTCTGACTTCTGCCCATATCAGGCACATCCATGTTACACATATATACATACAGTCAGGGAAACCATTTGTACAAATAAATTAAAATAAATAAATCTAAAAAAATTATATAAAAGATAAATAAGATGAAATAAATAAAGCAAAGAAGAACCTAGATGTTTAGAGAGTATCTCCATGGGCCCAGGTATGAGTCCTGGTCACATGACTTAAGCGTTGAATTTGGCTCAGCCTAGAGTCTCCACATTCTCACAGGGCTGCCAGTGACTCCTTGAAGAATTAGTGAGGTTCCTGATCTGGAACCCACAGCAATTCAGCAATGCGGCATCTCTGGCACCAAATCTGAGAAAACTGCTGCTGCCCTGAACCTGACCTTGGCATTGTCCTTGGATGTCAGTTCTGCTTCTTTGCTTTTCTTCTTGGCACTGGAGGAGAAAGAGGCAGAATTTCCCAGCATCCTCTCTGCCTGCTTGGTCTTCCTCTTCGTGTCCTCCAGGAGCCTGGTCCTGATGCTGCCTGCTTTCCTTTTCAGTGCTGCCTGCTCCTTAGGTAGAGGAAACTTCAGCTTCATTCCTACAAAATCGGCCAAGGCTGTGGCAGGAGGAACAGACTCACACTTGAGAGCCTACCAGGTGTCGACTGCAGATGCTTGACCAGCCCGGAACTTTGGAAATGGGAGTGGAAGTTGGAGACAGAGGAGATCTATGTGGCCCCTTCTCAAGGTGACCCCAGAGAATAACAAAAGGAGTGAGACATTGTCCTCATTGAATGCAAAGGCCCATATGCTATTTTGTGTCTGCATTGTGGTCTGTTAAAGTCACATCACATGGTAGTCACAGCCTAAATGTCTCTAGACTGGGATGGGACAGGGTGGGAAGAGTTTGGGGTTGAGGTTGGAAGTTAATCTTTCAGGTTATAGAACAGAGCCAGAGGGACAAATTTCTACCCAACACGTGCAAAGTCTTGTCTTCAACAAGGAGAAGGTGACACGTGGGAAGGCATGGGCATCTCAGTGTGGAGAGAAAGAAGCTGAGAGCTGCGAGCCATAAGACATACAACATGCAGCTTATAACCCTCTACAGTTCTGACGTCCCCTAAAATAACCCACAACATTCCATAGCACAGATTTACATTTCCCTAAATGTGACTCTTGGTTATAGAAGCTCACACACAACCATGTCCTTTTCATAGGAGGTCCCACTGAATGAGTGACTAGGACCTTATGCCCCCAAGGAACTAGACGACAAGAAGACATGCCCAGTCCCAGCACCACTGGGCTAAAGCTACATTTCCAGTGTGCAGCAGGGAGGGGGAGGGCAGGTGCTGGGTGGAGTGGACAGAGAGTCCCAGAGGCTTCTCTCTGGAGCCAAGATGGTATGTGGGAGGAGCCAATCACAGAGGTCCCTGAGGTAGAGAGAGAGTGCTCTGCTCTGACTCAAGGATGGGTAAGCAATTTCTTAGTCTACCCACCTGTAAAGCACATCACTTGGCTTCTTTTGAGACAGGGTTCCTCTGTGTGGCCCTGGCTGTCCTGGAACTCAGTGTGAAGATCAGGCTGGCCTCGAACTCAGAGGTCCGCCCTTCTCTGCCTACCGATGCCACCATCTCCCACATAACTTAAAGCTACAGATGTTTGGGCAAGCATGAAAGTCTACCCAGCTCTAAAGAGAAACTCTACAACAGAGTTTTGGGTTTTGTTTTGTTTGGGGCCTTTAGATATGGGGTTTCATTCAATAGCTCAAGCTGCCTTAAAACTTACTATGGTAGCCCAGGCTGGCCTCAAGCTTGAAGCACTCTTGCTAGCTTAGCTTATCTAAGGAGTACAGGTGTGAGCCACCATCCAGCATTTTTTTTTTCTTTTCTTTTTTTTTTTTTGGACAGAGTCTCATGCAGCTCAGGATAGTCTCAAGCTCACTATGTAGCCCAGGATGAACTTTAATTTCTTATCCTTGTGAGTGCTGAGATTACAGGCATGCACCACCATACCTGGTTTATTTGGGGCTGAGGATCCAACACAGGGCCTCATGAACATTCAGCAGGCACCATGCCAACTGAGCCTCATCCTTAGCCCCTGGTTTTGCTTTTTACCTCTGCTGAAGATGGGACTTGGGACCCCACAAACATTAGTCAGCTCTCTACCACTGAGCCACACACCCCCTGCCAGTGACAACAGAGTCTCTTCCCATCTGATCCCGAGGAACTCGGTGCTTAGTCTGATAATGCTGGGAGCTAGTTGGGGTGGCCACAGGGCCAGTACCCAGTGAGTGACATGTGAGACAGGGAGAGACAAACATCATAGAAGTCCTGAGATGCAGAAGGACTGGTCTACCTGGCTTAAGTCCACATATAACTAGACTCTGTTCCCTGTAGCTAGGCATCCCTGGCTAAGGCAAGTTGACTGACTGTCAGCATCCAGGGCTCAGCAGGACACACGTACCCTCTAGGTCAGCTAGCAGAGTCTTCCCTCCTATGATGGTCACCTTGGCAGCTTGGACAGCTGAGGAAGCCTGTGTCAGGGCAGCTGTGGTCTTACTGCGTAGCTGGAAGGAGAAAAAGAAGACAAAGTTGCTGCCTGGACAGAGATCAAGGGGCCCCAGATGGACAAGCTAGGCCCCAAACCTCAGAATGACTGACTGGAGATCGCTCTGAGTCTAGAAGCCCCGATCTGATTACATGATTGGAGCCCCAAATCAATACCAAGAAGACCCCTGTCTTCAAAAGTCTGGAGGATGACCAGAAAACTAGAGCAGGAGGAGGAGGAGGAGGAGGAGGAGGAGGAGGAGGAGGAGGAGGAGGAGGAGGAAGAGGAAGAAGAGGAGGAGGAAGAGGAAGAAGAGGAGGAGGAGGAAGAGGAGGAGGAGGAAGAGGAGGAGGAGGAGGAGGAAGAGGAGGAGGAGGAAGAGGAGGAAGAGGAGGAGGAGGAGGAGGAGACAACCACACACTTCAGTCCCTGACACTGCTATATCAGCCCTTGGCTATTAAGCAGCTTCTCACAGAATAGCAGCACCTGCCCCATGGCTGCCAGATGTGACTAGATAGGAAAGAACTCAGGTTTGAGTGTGCAAGAGAGGAGACAAAGAATGTAAGTCACAGGAAGCTGACTGCAGGGCATGGCTCAGAGCTTCTTGAACTCAAAGCAGCTGGGCGGATCTGCACAAGCTCGGCATACCATTAAGGCCCTCAACATCAGCATCCTGTTGTGGGGCGGGGCAGCAAACCTGAGTTCTTTCCTATCTAGTCACACCTGGCAGCCATGGGGCAGGCTCCTCCCTATGGATTTATACTTAGGTAATGATGATGGAGGAGACATTGTCTTTAGAAGTGTAGGCACTGCTATGATACCCCATATATGTGATGGTCTGAATGAGAATGACGTCCCCCCAGGCTTATATATTTAAATGTTTGGTCCCCGGTTGGTGGATTGGGTGTGTGGCTTTGTTGGAGGAGGTCACTGGGGGTGGGCTTTGAGGTTTCAAAAGCCTGTGATGAGCTCAGTCTTGCTCTCTCTCTGTCTCTCGATTATGGATCAGGATATAGCTCTCAGCTACTGCTTCATCGCCTTGTTTGCCTTCCTGCCTGCCTGCTACCATGCTCCCCACTGTGATAATAATGACTGAACCCCCTCGAAACTCAAAGCAAGCCCCAATTAACTGCTTTCTTAGGTAAGTTGCTTTGATCATGGTGTCTCTTCACAGCGAGAGAATAGGGACTAAGACAGAAGTCATGATCCGGTAAGCAACCCGGCTGACATTCACTGGCTTACACAAAAGACACAAGAGCAGAATGATAGCTAACTTGTTGGGAAAATAAGCCAGGAGCAGGATGCTGGCAAGAGCTGTACCTGGTACCACAGCAGTGTCTACACTACCAAGACAACATCTCTTCCTTCAGTCAATAGCTCCTCCCTAGGGAGGAGCAGAACTTTGTGACACTGTCCCATAACAGGATGCACAACAGGTGACATGATTGAAATAATCATGTCACATGTATGAAGCTGTCCTGATGAAACCTAATATTACATGTAGTTGATATATGCTAATAAAAAGGTTTTTTTGCTTATTTTTTTTTGTTTTTCGAGACAGGGTTTCTCTGTGTAGCCCTGGCTGTCCTGGAACTCACTCTGTAGACCAAGCTGGCCTCGAACTCAGAAATCCGCCTGCCTCTGCCTCCCAAGTGCTGGGATTAAAGGTGTGCTCCACCACTGCCCGGCATAAAAAGGTTTTTTTTTTAAGACAAGAATTTGGGCTGGCTAGGTGGCTCAGTGGGTAAAGGATCTCGAGGCCTCACACAGTAGGAGAGAAGAATAGACTCCCACAAGATGTCCTCAGGTTGTAGCAAATGGGTGACCCCACCCATGCCCAGACACAAAATCTAAATCAATGTATAATAAAATAAAAGGGGGCTTGGTTACTTGAGTGTCTGGGTTAAAGAGCACATGACTGGTCCGTGAGACGTCTCCGTGGGCAAAGGTGCCTGCTGCCAAGGCTGACAAATCCCAATTTTAGCCTCAGGACCCACCTGGCAGGAACAGACAGAAAACTCTGCTGTCCTCTGACCTCCACAGGGGGCTAAGGCTCAGGCAAAGTCAGGGACAGAGGAGGGGTGCACAGGGCCTCAGACAGAAGCAGAGGCACCGCCTAAAGGTATGGGTTCCTGGGGTTCATGGTAAATGGGCCAAAGGCCACTGAACAGGATAAATTGTCCCTTGAGGTGGGAGTCAATGTTTATTTCCAAACCCTGAAGGGCTTGTAAAACTCAAAACTAAAACTTTATCAAGGGAGGGAGAGCATCGGCCTAGGTGGCAGCACACTTAAACCAAGCTTTAGGTTCCATTGTGTCTTCTTGGCACATATAAATATTTATTTAACTTGCTGCTGTTGGAAATTCCAAAGTGGACACTTAGCAATAATCAATAAAATGTTTGAGGCTGAAAAAAGTGGTTTCATGTGTGATTTGCTACAAAGAAACAACATGGGTTTGAAGAGCCAGGGAAACTTCAGTTTCTGGCTCTGGAGGTTGGGTAAGAGGGGGAGGGGCTGTGAGGGCTGTAGGGACTGGGGGGAGGGGCTGTGAGGGCTGTAGGGACTGAGGGGAGGGGCTGTGAGGGCTGTAGGGACTGGGGGGGAGGGGCTGTGAGGGCTGTAGGGACTGGGGGAGGGGGAGGGGCTGTGAGAGCTGTAGGGACTGGGGGAGGGGGAGGGGCTGTAGGCAACAGAGCATCTGCAGAGGAGGGTCTGTCCACAGGACTCAGCTTCCAGAGAGTCTGCAGAGGCTGCCTCTCTTCCTAGCTTCCTCAGGTGGGGGGGATGGATCAGGTCAGAGGACACTATGTAGGGTCCTCAACACAGCAAAGCTCGCCTGGGTAGGTGCCAGGCCCTGGGTCCAATCCTCAAATACTTCCTTTCTCCTCAAGAGAACTTGCCTCCTGAGTCCATAGAGAAGCGAGGGGCCTGTGGGGATTCATGACTACCACTGCAGGGGTTCTGAGTCAGGTCAGTAGGCTGTGTCCCTGGGTAGTGTCATGAAGCTCTCCTGAGTTTAGCACATGCCCTGTGGCTGGCTACGACAATATCAAACGGCCCCAAGGGAAGGATCTGAAATCTTTGGGTGCTGTTCATAGGACCTTCGTATAGTCTAAAACTATCCCCCAAGAAAATCACTCTAGCACCATAACTTTAAATGGGTCTTAAATGTGTTCACAAGATACTCTGAGTTCAACTGCCCATTCTAGAAACCTCCACCCCCATCAATGTCATCTCTCTGGGCTGAACACCAGGCTGTGTGATTTAACACTAAGTCCCAAGAGCCACTCAGAGTGGGTGCCACTGAACATCTAAGGGCGGACAGAAGGAAGAGACACAAGGGCCACCCAGCCTGTGACTGACTCAGAGAGGGTGCACGGATATGGTCTCTATCACCCACCGGCCACCGGTGTCCGTCTGTCTGTCCATCCTCCTCTCCCCTCACCGCTCTACTCTCTTCTCAGCAACCAGACCCTTCTTCCTTGGCTTGGCCACCTCTAAAGCTCTCAGGCATTTTGGTGGAGGCACCGGACTCTTGGAAGTGCTATTTTTCATGTTTGCATCCCACCCCACCCCACCCCACCCCATCCCAGCATCCCCTGGAGGCAGCCCCTCCCTTTTCCAGGTCCCAGATTCAAAGCTGACCTGCACAAAGGGCTCCATCTTCCCCAAGGCTCTCTCAGCTTCCACCTGCAGGGCTCCCACAGCCTGGCCTGCCTCGTGCTCCTTCTGCTTCAGCTTCTGCTCCAGGGCCTTCACTTTCCAGCCAAGGTCCCTAGCTTGGGGGTTCTGGGGGTTGGAGGAGAAGGTGGGCTCAGGGAAAAGTGCCCCACTGTGCTGAGGGTCAGCCTGTGGCTACTAGCCCAGAACCGAAACATTTTTTTTTAAAGATTTACTTATTCATTTTATGTATATGAGTACACTGTAGCTGTCTTCAGATACACCAGAAAAGGTGGTCAGATCTCATTACAGATGGTTGTGAGCCACCATGTGGTTGCTGGGATTTGAACTCAGGACCTCTGGAAGAGCAGTCAGTGCTCTTAACCACTGAGCCATCTCTATAGTCCCTAAAATAAGATTTATTTGTTTCTTTTATGTAACTACGCTATTATTGTCTTCAGACACACCAGAAGAGGGCATCAGACCCCATTACAGATGGTTGTGAGTCCCCATGTGGAATTGAACTCAGGACCTCTGGAAGATCAGTCAGTGCTCTTAACCGCTGAGCCATCTCTCTAGCTCCAGAACTGAAACTTTTGACCCTGCTCCCAGAGTGCTTCCTGTTGTTTGCCCAGGCACCTCAGATACCCAGGGGCAAGGCAATGGCAGGATACAGCAGGGTTTCTGAGAAACCAGGCTAGAAGAATCTGTTATGAGAGGCTCAGACACTAGCCCCACCAATTTCTAGCTGAGCAGCCATAGGCAACTCCAGCTACCTGTCCTGACCTGTGGGTGTGACTATCTTTGTTCTTTGCAAGGTGAGAGAGTCCCTCCCCAGGCCCACAGTCCTTCCTCCATCTGAACCTTGACCTATGTGCTTCAGAATACAGTGCAGATGTTAGAAGGGCAGAACTGTGTAGCTGTGTATGATCCTGAGCTCAGTGGTATCTGGGTCATCCAGGTTATTACATGTAAAGAAAGCAAGGGAAGCCACACTTCGGTAGCCGTAGGCAGCCTCTGTCCCTAATGCACTTGGATAGCTTTCTGGGTTTTATTTCCTTGGTGTTGTGGGTGGAACCCAGGGCCTTGTGCATGCTGCACACACACGCTCCCCAGGAGCTGCACCAGGAGCTGGCTTAGTGCTCTGCTAAAGCCGGGTTTCTGAGGCTGGAGATCTCAGGATTCCCCACAGACACGCTAGGCAGGATGTGGAGTGTTGAATGCTGGGCTCGCTAGGTCTCCCTCCAGCTCCCACCTCTAAAATTAAGCTAGAGGATAGTGAGTCCTCAGGATAGAGGGTCACTAATGGCTAGAACTCAGGGAGGGAAACCCTTGATCAAGGTCACTGCCGAAGTGGGAACTGGGACACACATTACCCCCATCCCTCTGAGACTGGCTTAACCCCTCCTGTTTCAACAGGCCACTTCCCAGTTAACAAGCACTTCCCACCTCCGACTGACCCTCTGGCTTCTCCATTATCTAGAACCTTCATTGCCACCCCATGAGGAGATCTGGGGATGTCAAACTGACCATTGCTTCAGGGGTGACCATCAAGCCCAGATGTAGGGCTGTGTTACCAATGACTTGCTTCACCATGGCCAGTGCTTTTTCAGCTTTGGGTAGCACCTTTGCTACAGCTGTGTCCAGGGCAGTCTGAGCTGCCTGCACCTCCTGGTACCTGAGAGGAAAGAGGTCAGGATGAGGCACAGAACAGGATGGAGGACACCCCTCTCCATCTATATCAAAGCTGCTGGCTGGAGCTGTTGATCTGCAAAGCCCAGATTCACCCTGTGCAGGTCAGGACCCAGCAGGTGGTCTCTCTCTCTCTCTCTCTCTCTCTCTCTCTCTCTCTCTCTCTCTCT